>JAGWEN010000061.1:0-388533 GCA_018703685.1 Orius laevigatus | reverse complement strand
AAGAATTGTTCAAATGATATAAGTCCCAAAGTCTATTAGCAATTAGCATGGATCATCTTTTTCTTTCCTTTTTTTCACCATAAAAAGTCTTGATCTATTCTATATTTTCATCTCACGACCCTGTGCAAGCTTTTTTATTTATGAATATTCTTGCCGTTTTGAAAATTTCATGCATTGAATAATGGTCTCATTTTATGCAAAATATGCAAGGTTTTTAAGAAGTGATCAGGTGCAAAAATACTTGAATAGCTTCCATAAAATAGTTGCCGTGAACTGAGGTATGTAACCGTTGGAAGCTTAATAAGAAATCACGTACATAAGGCCTATTCGTTTTTACAGTCTAGAGAATTTCCACTTAGTTTTGTCAGACGTAATTAATTAAACATTTCGTACTTGTAAAGTTTCTCATTCTGACAATGGAAGCGTAAAGGTAAAAGCTAAAGGACTTTTCTTCCGCCCCTGTCTTTAAATGAATGGATCTCAAGACAATCGCTACGTGTTAAGTAATTTATGCAAACTGCTCTTTCCTTTGCATAAACTAATTATGAGAATTTAATTTTATGGATTATCGTGAGTTTGTTTGTAAAAAGAAATCTATCGATACCGAAACTTTTTTTCCCCCCTATAATAAAAAAATGTATGGAGCCTTATAAAACAAAGGAGCTCATTGAAAGCCGACTGTCTGCCCGGTGGTCACGACATCGTGAAATATGCTCGGGGTAACTGAGTTTGCCCGTGGAAACCCCTTATTCAGTTATCATGTCCTATTAAATAATTCAAGAGGTTATCAACTCGGATTTATCCAAGGTTTCAGCTACGATGTATTTCTCACGGTGATATTAAAAACAATTTTTTTTCTTCTCTTCCCCGAACGATTTTTGAAAAGGAAAAGTTCTTTCCCTAAAAAGCATAGCACCATTCGAGGGCATATACGGCGGACACGAAATGTCGTGCACGATAAGTGACGAACCTTGGATTATTTTCACACGAGACGTTACCAAATATGACTTAATTCACGCCTCAGAAAAAACCACCAAATTCAATCTTTACATCATACAAGTTTACTTATTAATCAATTTTTTTTTCTCCATTTGTGAATTAATACGGTTTTAACGCGGCATTAATTGGATCTTGGTAAAAAAAAACACTTCATCAGCGTGAATAAATCACGAGGCAGCGTTGAAAAGTGGTTTTGAACGCTTATTTACGTCTGCCTATGCAATTTGCAGCGAATGCGTTGTAAATTTTTTTAATAAGCACTGAAATTATGATAGACGAAGATAAATTGGCATGGAGCCTCCAGGCTTTTGTCAAGTTTAAAGTTCAAATACTAGAGATAAAATTGCACCTTTTAGAATTTCAGCTATTATTCTTTTATTAGAATAATCGGTTTCCTGGATAATTTTTCATGTCTATCTTCAAAAGGAAATGAAAGGTATTGTTCCTAAATATAGGTGGTTTACAAAGAAATAAGATTAGGTATATATTTGTATTAACAATGTTTCAAGAAATGAATTTTGATCCTAAGAAATTTTTTGAAAAAATTTCTTTTAGTTTCCGAAAAAGCATAAATTGTATCGAGAAACCATTTTTCACTCTAACTAGCAGTTATATGTTAGAATAGACATTAAATAAAAGTACCATAATAAAATCAACTCGTAGCCACCGGCAAGAAGTAGTTTATACGTCTCGTATGTTATTACAAGTCCGTTATTGAATTTTTTAAAAGGCTAAATTATTGATCACAATGGGTATAGGAGTCGATAAAATTTAACGAGGGAGGTCTCTTTTTTTAAGTGTATTATTTAAAAAAAATTAACACCTTTAAATGCTGTTTAATTTATGATTATAAGAGAGTAAAAATGCGTTGCGTGGTGGGTGGGGAAGCCGACACCCACGGACCATCTTATGCATTCTTAATGCGGTTCCGTTTATTTCTTCGTTTAATAAGTCAGCGGGGACAGTTTTCCCTTTGGTTAACTTTTTTTCTAATCGACGGGATGATTCATCACCGAAGGATTGAGGGCTCCCCCCTCCCCAACCTCACACACCTCAATAACCGTTCGAAAAAATAACAAATTGCCTTGACCAATCTGTGGCATTACCATAGGTCATCCATGGTGCCTTTGACAGGGCCCAATAACGTGTTAATGTTGGCTTCTCGTACCCGACGGTTTTTTCAACTTCACGCCTATTTTTTTTTCTCTCTCTCTCTCTCTCTCTCTCTGTCGATTCATCTTTACGAGACTTGAATATTAAACACATCAGTCGCTTTTTTAAAAAAGGATTGATTGAAAGAAAAAATGAGAAGGGGGAAATAATTAAAAGTTGGTACTACTGGTAAAATTTCGATGACAGTTAAAATATGACTGCGCACTACGTTAAATGCGTCGAGAAATTAAAGGGCTTATCTCCTCTTTTACTTTTTCAAGACAGGTCTGATTTATCTTGTTTTAAAACTTAAGTACCTTACTTTCTAATCTTTAATTAGGTTTTAAACACTTTAAAACTCTATTACTGTATATTTTCATCGTCTAAATTTTAGACTTTTGTTGATGATTAATGAATAAAAAGAGAGCATTTCTAATAAATTCCTGTTTTGGAGTAAGTTAATTTGAACCTCGATGAGAAAAAAGACGCTTTTTAAGCAATTTTTGAATAAGAAAGATGTTTTGAAGAAAAATTTTGCGTTTTGAAAAATTTAATTAAGACTATAGTTCGTTTTTAGCAGATTTTGGACTTCTTTTAATGGATGAAGACAGCCTCCAGGCAGACTTTGAACCTATTTTAACTTCAAAAACAGCAAAAGACAGCAAATCTTGTGCAGATTTTAAGAATGTTGGGAGTTTTTGAACAGGAGCTAAAAGTTTATAATCTCCTCTCTAGCCTACTAATCTCGTTTGGTTGGCGGTTTTTGGCTATTCTAATATTAGAATAAAAGTCTTGGTATGGAGAAGGGACCTCCATAGCAAAAACCTCCTCAAGAAGTCTCAATCTGCAGACTTCAGACCCCTTAACAACCTCCCCGTCATCTCTTCTACCTTCCTCGACCCTCCGCCACCGCACTCTGGTTTTTAAAGCTCTCTTTCTTTAGAAAAGGGGTTTTTAGCCTCTTTTTCATTACATGAGAGGTTTTCAGGGCCTATTTCATTGGGTGATGGATTGGGTGTTAATACTATTTGGGAGAAAAAGGAAAACTTAGAGTAAAAGGACTAAAAAACGGTGTAGACCATAGTTTGTGGAAACTCTGCTTTAGCAATCCCACAGCTCCTCCAAAAATTTAGGAACAGGAAGTTCGAGGTGGCAAAAAGTACGTAAGTACTTACTCTCCAAATTTAAATTCAAGCCATCAAAATTCTTCCCTACCCAGCTAGAGAAAAAGACCAAAAATACCATAGTCAAAAGTTTTTTTTCCTATTCGTTAATTTTAATCGCGTCATCTTAAATTTTCCAAATATTTTCGTTACTTAGAATTTTAATTAACTTTGAAGAATTTTAACGGCCGCGAAAATGAATTAAATGACAGAAATAAAATTAGGAGTATCATTAATCTTTTTCCCCTTCTACCTTTGCACAAATCGTACGAAATGAACTACATAGGCATAGATCATTCGTTAAAAGCTGTTTTAAGTCTCGGCTTATACGAAAGTATTTTATTTATACCATTCCGCGTCGTTTCTTTCGTTTTTTTTCTAAATCGGAGATTCCCTGAATACATAATTACACCTGAGCGTCCAGAATGATATATAGAAACGCTGTAGTTTCGAGTAAGCAATAAATAACAATGGGAGCGGTGTGGCCATATGCAGAAGTAATTGCCACTAGTTTCCGTCCGCTCAATGAATTATGGTCGAAACTATTTGCAAAACAGCGTCAGGAAATACTTTTCAGGCCCAGTGAACATCCTTAACCAAATTTTTATATCTAGCATCTAATACATTTTGTGACCAATGCACTGATCCTGTATAGACAGAAATGAACTACATACTTACAAATAGGGGCTTCACCCTTTACCGTATACTCTTAGCTACACGGTTACCCGCTATTCTGCTCTAAAAAAATGCGCCAATGTCATTTTAGGTAGATTTTTTAAATGGCATTTAGTGTTTTTGTTCTCATTTCTGTACCCGATGTTTTTACTGTCGCGGACACGGAGGTGGAGTAAGACACGATTCAATAATAAAGAAGGAATATTGAATTGAATGGAGACATAATGAAGGCTTGTGGATTATGAGGACAATACTTGGTTGCTCGGGGACGCGTGGGCTGCCCCCCAGCTCTATTTATACGAGCCTTTCAACTTCTGTAATTGTAAATGACAAGTACGCTCGAGGAAATATTGTATCCTTTCGGCACTAGTTCTAAATAGACATCGATTTTATATATTATCAAACCCACGCAGTCAACTTAAATATTGAAATTAGACCGAAAAATATGGCCTCGTTGAGTAGCCTTTTGTGAAATTTGAAATATGGAAGAAATAATTTTTAACTCATTATTTTGAATTTGTATCAATATCGCATTTAAAAGAGAAACTTGGAGAAAAAAAATCTCACGGAAATAAAATTGGGCTTCTTATTGCGTTCTGTCACATATCTTTGTTTTTTCGATGTTTCTTAAGCCTCCACCGGTGGAATTTTCGTCTTCTTTTTCACGATCTTCATCTCCCAGTTTATTAGTTCGGATTTATGCGATTCTTCACCTTTCTTCTATGTTTGACCGCCCGGAGGTGAAAAAAAAGAACAAAAAGGCTTCGGAATATAAAAGAGGGGGTCCGGGACCACTTGTTTTTTAACAGGACGGAAATTATGGGCCCGAAACGAGCCCGAAACAGTTCATCAGCACGTGCAGTCCGAAGTCATCAAACCGAGGATCTCCGTAATAACAACCTCCCATCGCTGAAATAAAAAATCAATTTTCCTCTCAACTTCTTTATAAACCAAAGCGTGATTTATCTTCAGGATAAGGTATCAACTGCACAATTTCGATGTTTTCCACTTCTAATTTAAAAATTTCTAGTCAATGTTTGTTTTAGAAAGGCTATTTGTCACATTAGTGTGCATATGAAGAAAACAGGAAATATTAAAAAATCGTTCTTTGCATCTTAAATTAAGAAAACGTGTTATTATTCTTAAGAAGTCTTTTTTTAAGTTAATAAACACCTCATCCTGTATTTCGGAACAAGTTTTAGACTGAAAGGATCACGGAGATGTCGGCTCGGACTAAAGGGTTGCCAAATATAATAATAAAACGAAGGATCAAGAGATTAGTGTTGGAAATAAATGACTATTCGATGTGAAATGGATTAAGATACAGCCACCTGCGAAATGGCCCAGCTGTCTCGGACCGAGAAAGCCACCGCATTCCTGTTTTTAAATTACAGTTATCCTTTGCCCAAACTACTAAATATTTAATTGGATTTTTTAATTCTTTAATTCAAAGTGAGTTCGAAACGTTTGTTTAACTCGTCGTGCGAGGAATCGAGCCGATTTGAAAGACGATTTAAGATTTATTGGTGGTCTCTTCATTACAAACAGTGGAATCCCCCACTATTTTGCACATAATAGAACAATAGAATCACCGCGAAAACCTCCACCTTAAAACCCTTCCTAGTTTGTCTGTTTTAATTATTTATCCGATGCATATTAATTATTCAAATAAATCTATACAGAAGGTGTTATCCCTTAGAGATTCCCATTTTAAATGATGTACTTGCATATAATGAGAGTTAAATCAGCTTTCCCACCTCAGCAATTCTATTTTTTTCGTCCTCAAAGTTTGAACTACCTAATCCAACCTCTAACTGAACCCCTAATCCAATGAAAAAGAGGCTAAAAAAACCTATAGCTATAGTGCAACGAAAAAGATACTTAAAAACCTCTACTCTAATAATAAAAGCTATTATAAAGTGCACTTAATACCTACCAATGCGTATACTTAATACTAATACCAATGTCTTCATACTTTTTTCTGTATTCTTCTCTGCTCCTAACTTTTAACTTTTGTTTGTCTATCTAATGCATTCAGAACGAAGGTGTGAACATCAAGGAGACACGTTCCTGTCATAAACAGAATAAACTGAATGCACCTGAGAAAATACGATATTACTAATTAACTAAAACCTCCATAAAATTAAGTTTGGGAATAAATCAGATTAATGAGATACAAAAATTATTTGTACATTACCTTTTGGTCGGTGCACTCTACGCCATAAAACCATTAATTACATAATCGCTCCATTTATTATAAAAACTTGTAGCTTTGAAGTAAAGCAACAAAAGGCTCAACGTTCGCATAAACCGTGAAGAGGCTTTTGATCGGTGGTTAAGTGCGAATGCGGATTTTCATTGAGTGAGGTCTTATTAGCGTGATTGCGGTCGTTTCGAAACAGAGAATCGATCCGAAATGGTCAATTTGTAAAATTCTCTTCGATAATTAGGAGAGTTTAATATTCATACGTCGTCCAAGAGCTAATTAAAATGACCTATCGAATTTTTGGCATTGGATAGAAAAAAGGAATCCGAGCTTGTTAGGAAGGAGCCTGAGGGGGGCCCGGACTTAGAAGGCCCTAGACCAAATTACAGGCTACTGCTACTGAATAAAACATGTCTCCGTGCAGGTGGTGCCAGATAAGTCAGCTCCAGTTCTCAATCACCGATCTCTCTTGAACGTCGGTACCGTTTCTTCAATTCCGGGCTGAAAGGAAGACCATGATAAATGTTTAACGTGGAATCCAGGATATGCCCTCACGATTAATACAAAGGCTCGGGCGAGATTTTTATTGATAGAGCTTTTATAGGAGAGACAAGACCGCGGGAGTCTCGTAATTAATCGGATACGTTTCGTTCTGGAACTCTTCGTTCGCTATTTGACTGGTCGGGAATCTTTGATATTTAATAATTGTGCCGACTCCCCATTTGAATTCAATGCGATTAATGACGACATGCGCTACCAAGATTCTCCATCACCCTGTAAACATATAATGAGAATAGAAATAGAATTTATGCACTAATACTACGTAGGATCTCGTTTTCAAAGTCAGCAAAAAATGCGAATGGACTAAAGAGAAAGAACATTCGAATGAGCCAATTACCTCACGGTGGGAGATGAGGAGTCGTAAAGATCTGTTTGACGCGCGTGTCTGACACACTGCTGTTGGAAAGACTGCATGCGCACTACACGACATTCTTACTTATACCTTGTGCGGGTGAGATCAGCACAGTTGTGTGTGACAGGTGTAGCTGTCAATATACTGGCGTATAACACTATCAATAATATGGCCAGGCATCCTTGATAATGAGAAACGAGAGGAGAGGCGGGTGGAGTGAGATCTGTGAGGGAGTGATTGGGGGTTGGAGGATATGAGAGCTAAATCTGCAAGTAGTGATTTCGATTAAGTAGCTGGATTATTGTGGAGGGATAATGGGGGTGAATCATGGTATTAATGGGGAGGGTACGGTTGATGGGTATGGCTTTAGTCGGGGCCCCCAACTTGGAGGCTATGGTGTGTCGGTGGAGACAATACGTAGATGGAGAGTTTGGCTGATAGAGGAATCATGGATAGAGCTATTAGAAGGATTAGCTGGGGGGCGTAAATTGAAAGTAACGGGAAAGAGCAATGGGGTCGGTTCAGGGATAAATTGGGGAATAATTGAAGAAGTAAATTGATGGGTATTGGGGCGATTTGGGGGATATAGAGCGTAGGTTGGGTTTATAGTTAAGGGAGATAGTACCTAGACTCTAGAGTAGGTTAGGGGTAATGGTATAGCATCCTTTAACCTCCCTCCAGCTACTAGTAGTACTAGTAGCTTTTACTTGAAATTGTAAGTTTACTTAAAGTCTGTGAGCTTAAAATGCAGAGGAAGGAAAACGAACTGGTAATTTTTCCCCCGTAATTTTTATTCTTATCGTGTGACTGAGCGTCGTGTGTGGTATCATTCACACCTCGAGGGGTGTTAAGAACAAACAGGGCTTACGGAAAAGTGAAGCTCGGGTGGGATATTGCCGCGTTTTATTTACACATATGGGAAAAAAAGGAAGAGAGAAGGAACAGGGTGCTTTATTTACCACCCACCCCTACGATGTTTACAGCTTGTTCACATCTTGCCAAATGGCCTTTTCCCCCAATATTTTATCATAAATAAATAACCTTCAGACTTCTACGTCCTGTGCGATAAAAATTAAAATAAAAATTGATGAAAAAAAAATGCGATAATAATCCTCAATTTACAAATCGTTAAAAAGAAATTATTTTCTTCGTAATAATGCAGACATGAAAAATCATTTTTAGAGGTGATTTTAAAGAGGGGAATTTTGGCTTATTTAAAGGTTTATTATAATTATATTAATCTAGTGCGAACGTGCTTTATTTAGAAGGGTTAACTCTCACGTAACGGACATTATTTTCTCCTGAACGGATAATTTCGACCAAAAAACGATCGAGGCTCTAAATTGATTCATTTTCGTGGTGCATTTCGGAAGAAACGAAAAGGGAAGAACAATAAAAGATGAACATTTACATAAATACTCGATGAGCCTGGAGGCTTGAGTGGATACCGAGTCTCAGGAGGGATGTACAGGTGAGAAATGCCTCTTTACTCCTTTTACTTCACTCAAGACAAACGACATTCCCTAAGGATATATTCGTTCATAAATCATGACCACCAGGGCCGACCCCGCGTTAGAAAATCGAGGGGCGAGGAGAAAAAATATTCTAGGAGTAAATTTATCGAAAAAAGAAGAAAAAACCAAGGTAAAACGTAACAAATGGAATACACTTATTCAATCACCGGCCATGTTCGTTTTTTTGCCGCGAGGACGTCAAACTGAATAAAAATGGTGAGAAAATAATCAATCTCTCCATCGTCAGAGCTGTCTGAACCTTTGTGAGATTAATTTCCGATAGTACCGACTCCGTATACATCCTAAGTCTCTCTGAAAAAAAAAAGTTATTGTATTACCCTCGAAAGAGGGATTTTAGAAGGGGTCAAGGTAGTAGGGACAAAATGACACTTGGTTTTCATCGGACATTACTCTGAGGGAGGTTGTGGTGGGTCAAGGAAAGTATCCCTACTAGGTAGTGGAAGGTTGGAGAAGGCAGGGGAAGTGATGGGTGTGTGGGTGGTGGTTGAGGAGGTGATGAATGATAGGGGAGTTATTAAGTGATCAGGGGAGGGTTATTTGGTGTTTGTGGGGAGATCTGTTTTTAGGATGAATCATGGAAAATGGAGCTTTTAGCAAAGGACGTTGTTCATAATTGCGAAATTATTTCTGAGTCAGGTTTTATAGGTGTTTCAATCGTTGGAAAAGCTTCCTAAAATGTGCTTTGATCAGAAATGTGCTTTGATCTACTAAAACTAAGTTTTTAAGGTAGGTATCTCATTTTGTACTGAAGAAAACTTTGGTCATACAAATATTGTTTTTTTCCACTTGTTGATTGATTTACCCTACTTTCCATCCTCGACTTACAAAAATCATTCTATTGTGGACGATCGTTTTCCAAAATTGTGGAAGTTATGGACTTATATAATTCAGACATGAAATTACCCAGAATTGGTTTCTCCAAGACAATCTTGTCAATTGATTCCTTCCTACTCTTCACTAAGATCTGAAATGGCTGTTCGCTATAAGGAATATTTTTTATTCATTCGTTCATTATATCGTTCGCTATTATGTTTTTTTTTTTTTTTTTTTTTTTTTTTTTTTTTTTTTTTTTTTAAAGAAAAAACCATGTAAGTATGTACTATTGATTACTTCTCCTCTTCATGGAAATATATTACATATTTGTTTTAGGGAAAACGTACAATTCTGATCATTCAGGGATTTTTTTTCTTATTGATTCGACATCCCTTGGTTTTTTAGACTCCCCACATTAGAATCAAACAGCATAATAAGGTTCCCACGAGACTGTTTTCTTTATCCTTTAAAAAAGAAGGTGTAAAACCGGGTTCAGTTTTAAAATTTGAAAAGTGCTCTTATTTTATATTAATTTTTTTCCTTATCCGGTCTCGAAGTGACAAGCGTGGTTAAATAATGAGGCTTGAATTGTTCTTTTGCGCTTCGATTCGCATCCCGAAGAAAAACGTCCTCACACCGGGAGGGCAGAAAAATATATCCGGTAGCGAAAAGGAATCTTAATTTTTAAAAATCCGTGAATGTTTTTGAATCTGGTCGAAAAAAAGAGGAACTGTTGAAGGATGTAGGCGTTCTTCAGGACCAAGTGTTCACTGTATTTTCCAAGTGGGGCGTTTATGTAGGCAACGTTTTTGATGTTATCCGGGGTTTAACTAATGGCCTATTGGAAGGGCATGACTGATGCCCTATGTCTGTCACTATTGTTCGTTTTAATTACCATTACCAAGCTATTCCTACCTCAATGTTCTACCGCTGACCTCCATCTTCGCCCTTTATTAATACTTTCAAAAAGGATTCAATTAAAATTGAAGTCTGTATAATTTTCAATAATTGCCTTTCAATTAAAAACAGATTGTCGCCAGTTGGAAAGGAGTGATTTCAAATATCCTAAAAAACGGCTCTCAACATATGTTGATTTTTATCAGACGAAACGTTTGGTGATTTTTTTCTCAGACTGTCGGACGTCATTAATCTGTAGGCCACCGTTTCCTGAAAGCATTGTTGGAGGGAAAAAAAAATTGTTCACACTCATGTAACCAGAGACGATTTGTTCCAAGATCGAATATCTTTAGCGCTTTTCCCCTTTTAACGTTTGATATTAAATTCAGATATGGGAAATATCCATAAAATGGCGATTGTTGTGAAAATATTGAACAGCGAACAATAGAAAAGGGTTTCTCGGCTCTTTGTTCTTTGCCCATCACGATATCGAAAGTGAAGACCCATTTGTAAATTTAAAATAAAAAAGTTGGTCCGACCGAGGAACTTAAGAATCAGTGATAGCAGATGCAAAAGAAGTAAAAATACCCAACAGAACATGCCGTCATTTGGGAACCAAATTGAAAGTTGGACAACGTAGAGATTAGCTCCTGGGATTTGAAATAAGCTAAAAACACTTGATTTCTTTTCAGATCTTAATGATAGGAGGGACCATTTGGTGTAAGTGGAGAGGTCTGTAGGGTCCCGAATTTTGGAGAAAGTTTTTGAACCACCGGTTTTCTCAACCAAACATGTTTAAAAAAAATTATTTTAAATAGTTTTAATAACATTTAGATCGTCGATCATTAATTTCGGACGTCCTACGTTTTCGGCAGTCCCGTTGGCTCCGAGAAAAAAACGATTCTTCAACGTCTGCGGACGTCTCAATTTAAATGCTGATTCCTTTGAAGGAGAAGAATGGGGGCCGTGGGGGAGGGGTTGTTATTAGACAGTAATTAGTATTGACTTTGGCCAGAGGAAAAGTAGTTTCGGCCCTTCTCAAGAGTGGAGTGGGAAGATTGATTGCCGACTTCCTTAGATCTGTCTCCATTACTTTGACATCGAAGCGCCAACGTTTGCTCCCGAAAGAAGCAAATATAAAACGAATCGGAAGCCATCGAGAAATCATTCTAACGGAACAAACAAAATAAATAAAAAGCATCGAATTTCACAAAAGGGCTTATGATTTTGGATAGTCTAGATGAAGCCCTGAGCTTTCGTACGTTAACCTGTGGCCTTCAATGCCTTCACGTCCAAGTAATATGAACAATTTTATGCCTTGTTGCGTTTTTAGCACTTTAAAAGAGCCGGTCAATGGTTTAAGCATCTATAAAACCATTGGAAACTGTGGAAGTTTAAAAATCTGTTGTGAACTAAATTGTAAGAAACTGGCCTAAAAATCATGAAAATTGATTGATTTTGACGCTGACAATTTCCTCTGAAATCTATTAGAAATCCATTTTCTTTCAACAAACTTTTGATTCAGACGTTTAATAAATGATGTAAAACATTACTCATCCGTATACTCTCATCCCGTCAGCTTCTTATTCATTGTCTTGATTGGGGAGTCCGGGGTGTCATTTGTAGCGAGCAACAATGCCCATTGTTAAGGAAAGGCCTCATGGCGAGTATCTGTCTCCCAATCGGTGTCCCGAACCCCTGTTTATACACCTCGGTAGCGCACGAACTCCCAAGAATGCCTTCTCGATAAAAAATAAAGAAGATACAATAATCTCAAAATATATTTTCCGTTTAAAATGCGTGATCAAACAGTGTCGACATGTTAAAATAACGTCTTTTCTTTCTCCTTCAACCCCTTTTCCGGCCGAGGCGTTTGAATTGCTAATACACGCCTCGGGCGAAGTTCCGTCGTAAATCGAAGATAGGGCAGGGACGAGATGTAAGTATTTAATTGGAAAACTTCCAACCTGAGATGGACGGTCTAATAAACATTTCACGCCTATTTAGATATTTTATTGTTCTTATTAGTCCCAACTACTTCAATAAAAAACGTGGTATGGAAGAGAAACCCCATAACTTAAACTTTCTAAAACAAATTTGGGGCTCTACAGACCTTTCCACAAAAACCATTTATGTTCCCTTCCACATCGCTCTATCTCCCCTATCTCACTCCTCACCTCGATCCTCCCACTCTCCCATCACCTCCTCTGCCCTCCTTGACCTCCCCCCACCTTCCCTAACTCCCAACCTTCTCCCACCTCTATCCCACTCTCCCATCACCTCCCCTATTTTTAGTCGATCCACCTCACCACAATCTGTCTGCCTAAGCAATAAACCTTAAGACTTTTACATCTAACTCAATCCTCTCGCTAAATGAACAATCAAGACATAAAATCCAATTTTGACATATCTATAAAATGATAGTTAGGTATCTCCTTTTTTCTAATACCTTAACAAGATAGCCCTTATTACCGAATTATAATGGGCATTCCTAATTGGTAAAGCTGTAAAAGACGAAAAAATTTCGGACGGCTGTAAACCAATCTGTTGTTAAACCATTAAGGTAAAGGGTAAGTCGTCAAGTCGTGAAAGTAATAAAGTTGTAAGTCCAGGTGGACCATCGTATAGAAGGATAGCCAAGTTTTAAATCCGGGTGAACCAACTTTTAACGAGTCTTCTCGCCCTCCCATTACTCGAGAATTAAAGTTAAGAAAAAGAAAGTTCATTATAAGACAATAGTCGTTAAATAAAAGACTTAAAAAGGATCCTTTTTAGTTTTAACTTTAAGGGAGTTACTGGTTTCGAGACAAATTCCTGCAGGATTTAAGGTGGCATACAAATTAACCAATGCCTCCAGGATTAGCCTTCAGAATGCACAACTCTTTTCATAGTTTTGCAGATCACATAAAACCAAAATGACCTTTATAGAGTTTCGAGATATTTGTAAGTTAAAATTTATGTCATCTTATCGGTAAGAAGTTTTGCTTCTAAGAATCATGTATGACTTTCACTCGATAACGTAAAGTTTATGTGTTTACCAACGTATATTGTCGTCTGGGATGGCTCGAACCTATCATTTTCCCTAATCACAATTTTTTTTCTCTCTCTCTTTTGTTTGATTTTACGTTTATTTATCGGAGTGCGTTGGCCCGTAATTTTGAAGGAGAGGTCAAATGTTTAGACGTATTCGTGGTCCGATGGGGAGATTTGAAATTCATAGAAGGGCTAATTATACTCATTATTTATACATTGTTTACTCGGTAAACATCCATGTTTCGTGACCGTTCTCAACTCGGATGTTATTTTAGCTCGCAGGTGTGTCAACAACGCCTCGCCCACCCCGAGACATGACTTTACGGATTGCCTCCGACAAATTCCGACCTATACCGACAATGACCGCACGCTTCAAATTCAATCGAATTCCTTTCATTTCTACTCTAAACTCCTTTTTAGTGCAGCCATCCCTCCCTAATTTCAAATTCAAAATCTCTTCCCAGAAAATTAGACAAAATATCTCAAAATACTAATAAAATTTGAGGCGCCCCTTGTCTTACCCCCTGGATAAATCAATTTTACTTGGTGTTTTGTGTTATTAGCCCACCTGTGTTTAAAAAAAATTGCATAAAAATTAAAAATAAAAAAATACGTAAATCCGATAAAAAACACTTATAAAATAAGTTTTCTATATGTCATTATTCTAGGTGAAAAGTGTTTCAAACGTTTGTGGATAGATTTGCATGTGTTGCCTGATATTCATCTGGTTCTAATCCTCAAGATCTTAGAGAAAAAAAATCATGTTAAAAACAATGAAGAGAGAAGCAACTTCACTGGCAATCACAATACTAATTATTTTCGCCTCTAATCGCATTGCTGATGTATTTGGGGTACTTTTCTTTTCTAATTTATAATAATTTTTCAATTTTTCATTTCTAGGACGAAGAATTTTGTCAAGAACTAGACAAACTTTCGATTAATTGTGCCGGGAGTACGTCAATTTATATTAAAAAATTGAAATTTTAATGAGAATGCTCATTATAATAGTTGTATTTTAAGTAATTTGAACTATTTTTAGACGCTCAAGTCTGTCAGAGGATCGTATCAAAAACTTACGATGATTATAAAAACAAGGTGATTTGAGATATGTACCTACTATATTTTTACCTACTAAAAATTTTGTAAGAACCTAGTGACTTTTAAATCAAATTAAATGAGTGGCAAATGACCATCGAAATGACAAGTTGAAGCCCTATTGTCTGGACAACTAACGTATCGAATATTTTCTGAGATTTTATCCATCTTCTTTTTAGAGCCTCTCCCTCGATTTTTGCTTATAAGGTCATATTATCTAATCACTAATTAGTAACGTTGGCTGGGCTGAATGCTAGGTACCATATAACCTACTGATTAGTGATTAGTGGTTAACTACTTAGCTAGCTGCAAAGATTTTATTTATTTATATTTTTTTTTTTCTATTTTTTGTATTTATTTTAGTGCACAGCAAAATGCATGCTCGAAAGTATGGGAATAGTAAGTATATATTTAGGGAAAAAAGAGATTAACAACTTTAGCTTGTTGATACTAAAATCGATTTATCGCTGATGTATCATTCTCATGAAGCGACTTGCGAAAAATCACGTTTAAAGGAGATTAATGCCATAAGCCAGAGATGTTCTGAGCAAGGTAAGATTTAAAACGTTTAAGAAATTAATTTTTTTGTCCTCAGAAGGCCCTGGACCAGACGTATGGGCGAAAGATAAATGCTTAGCTGTGGAAAACATTTTCAAATGCATCATAAAGAAACGTCTGGATGCTAAAATCAAACCTTGCACTTAAAGAGATTAATAAAGATTTTCATTGGTTTCATTTTAATTAGGAATTAAGGGTCTTCTTATTGCTAATCATCAAAAGTTGCGCTAATAAATCGTTAAACTGCAAACACGAAAAAAAGTACTGAAAAAACCGTTATAAATCATTATTTTCCCGTTACATTCCCTAAGGTATGTATACCTTGTTTGAAGGCATTTAGTTTTATTCCAGAGAAAAGACCACACTTGAAAATCGCAGTCGCGAACGAAAACATAAATCATGTTCGATTCTTTGTCACGACTCGCTAAAGGCTAGATAACAGTAAGAATTTTTCGAAGGACGAATCATGCAATAAAGAATATCAATAATTTAAATTTTCAATTTGAACAGGAAAAAGGGTGCTAAGCATCAAAATTTATCGCTTCAACGACAATGGGAGGGAAATTTATTGGCCATTGTTGAAGTCCTAAATATTCGATGTATCCGGATATATTAGGGCTTGAAGGAAGCACGAAAGGGTTGACAACCGTGAGAATTAGTGACGGTTAAGATGTAACAATGAAAGACAGGCGTGTTGTTGTTTTTTTCTTCTTTACCTAGAAGAGACCTAACAATTACAGATAATGGAAGGGCCCTGTTTGTTTTAAGTTACCCTCCGCTGAACCCGGCGTTCCTGATTGGCCAGTCTATAATTTCGAAGGATAATTGAAGATGTTTCTTTAAAACGCAGTTTTGCTCAAATTGGTCAAAGAAAAATGTCAACGTTCATATGTTCCCAATCCTCAAAAGGCTCAAGACAGTTGTTTTCCAATTTACCCAACTATTGGCTACGGTGACTTGAAATAATTTAAGTGGGGTAATCCTTTTTTGCTATTTCATAGTACCCTAATATAAATTCGATAAAAGACTAATTCATGATGATATTTCTTTTAAATAAAAAGTGATAATCATGACGTCTAAACGGAAGAATAGGTGAAAATTAATTAATAACATGACGGATTAGGGTTGAGAAGAGAGGAAAAAAAGAGAATGGGATGAATGTTGGGGATTTTGTGCTAATTAAGTATTTATCACATTCCTATTAGTTTCGCTCGGTGGTCTCGACTTGTTTAATTACGTGTTAGTATTCCGTCTGTGTGTTTACAAGGAAAGGGGGGTAGGGACCTTAGGCCTGCGGGTTTGGGGGCCCCGATCGGATCTCTCGGAGGCCTTCTAGCCTCTTATTAATGTGAAGATGCGAAAGACGAGATAACGTAAGGCTCCAAGACAATGGTGGGCAAATGAAGTCGTTTACTTTAACTTGGGTGTACACATGGGAACAGTGCCAATTATATCAAACACCCTTTGTTACCCAGATAACGAATCCGGTGGTTCCGAAATTAAAAAACAACTCCAAAGACCTAAATAACAAAATTCGGCTTAAAAATTCGCTAATTTGAAGCCTAAAACATCCTAATCCTTGAAAGGTGTAAAAGCTAATGTATTCACTCCGATTTTGGAATGAGTCAGGATGTAGGAGTTTGGGAGGGGGTGATGGAGGCTTGAGGTTGTGATGGTGAGGAGGTGAAGGGGTATAGGTGTTTGTGGAGAGATCTGTAGAGCCCAGTTTTTGAGAAAGTTTGAGTTATGGAGTTCCTCCTCCTTACTACATTTTATCTCCTTGAAAGGAATCTTTCCTTGTTGCAACCACTTCAGGATTGAAACGTTAGAGAAGCTATAAATTTTAATCATCGATAAAATGTTAAGGTTTTCAAGCTCATAAAGTCGAAAACGACTTGTTTGCTGACGACGTATGCAATTAGCAGTCGATAGGTCACGAAAACCCTACAAACCTACATCTTAAGCAATTAAATTCAAAATGAAAGTAAAACTTTTAAATAAATTTTATACGTTAAAGAAGGGCAATTTTCCAATATTTCGTGTTATTTCACAAGTTGGGGTGAGAGGTTCCACAAGTGTGATTTGTATCCAAGTAGGCTAGTTAGCTCGAGCTCCCTGACCCCTTCTGACTGTCAACTGTAGATAAACCATTCGTGCCTGACCTTTTAGTCTTCTGTCTAATGAGCTTAGATAAACTAAAGGTATATCTTACAAGAGATTCTGATTTCTGGGAGGGGAAAACGAGAAGGAAAGTTTTTCGTCTCGTCTTTCCACCGTCAACTTATACAATCAAGAACCGAATCCATTTTAGTTTCAAATAACAATTTTCTTATTACAATATAATTATATCTTTATATAATTAAACCCATCGTTGTTTTTTAACAACCCTTAATAAGTTTACACAATTGGGGTCTAAAAAGATGAGCCTCTTCCTTTGGAATGCACGCAAACCAAATCAAAAAGTGTAAAAAGGATAAGACAAAAAAAAAGGAATCGTACATCTGGAACCCATATGGCTACTTAGCCAGGTAAAGAACAATTACATTTAACCTTTTCAACACCAAATTGGTAAACGTTGCACGATAGACAAATTATCACCTTCAATAACACTATAAAGAACATGAATATTTTAGGAATAAAAGTTGAAAAAAAATTTTCTTGTGGTCATATTCTGATGAGACCATAATAAAAAAATATCGACCCTCGTGGCCACAATATGTCATCTTCTCATGTTATCCAAGCCCTTAAAAAGGGATGGAGGAAAAAAAATGTTCCCTTGAAATTCGATCTGACCAAAGGACAGGTGAAGCACACGCCAGTAGGCCTGCCTATTAATGAGTAATACAATTTTTTTTTAAATTGCTCCCCAATCCTTAATAAATTTAAATTTTTATTTTGACTATGCCATAATTCATAGAATTTCAATGATGTAGGGGTAAATTCTTTAATGTCTGAAATCCTTTTAAGTCGCATTCCAAACTGCGGGCGCTACAATTACAAGGGTCGTAACTTCCAGGGACGCGCACGGCTCTTTGCAGCGGCGAAGCTCTCTTTGAAAAAGTACAATTAAAAATTTAAAAAACGCATCAAAGCCGTTTAAAGGAAACGATTAAACAATTAAAATGAATTATAGCATTTTCTTTACCACTTTTTTAGATTTTCATAAGATATAGCTCAGGAAAGTATGTTTAAAAAAATCATCGCAGAGCACTTTTTTGTACAAAAATTCTAAAAAATTCCATTTAAATAGGTACATACGAGGACAGAGTAGAAATACAAGTCGGTATGACCCTTTTTTTAACACCTTGTGTTAAAAATAATTACATTTTGAGTTTCGTTAGGTGTAACGCTTCGGATGCTCACGCAACCTCCTTTAATTGACGTACAACATGTTCATGCCTATTACCCAGTAGTTATTGGCTTCGTTAACCCCGACTCCGGCGTTTTAATTGACTGCTAAACGCTCTCGAGTAATAACGAAATATAGTTTATCGATCCGCTCCCCTATATGGAGGCTCGCATTTAATTATACGCGGAACGGATTCTGCTACTTGAAAATACCCCTCCACTCCTAGCTGTTAAACAATGGGCCTTTTGTTGCGCTTTTAAAACAAACCTCCCAAGGTGGCCATTCCAACCGATTATTTATGGCCGGACTAAATTTGCAATCAAGATTCTTATAATTGTTATCTTTAGATATCTTAACGCGTTTATGCTTTCGCATAGACGAACTTTATAAGGACAACTTTTAAAATGCCTTACTTTTTATGGTCACAATTAATTTTCTACACTGACTTAATTAGTCACATGCGAAAAAAAAGCCAGACGTCATAAATCAAGAGTTTTTTACAATTTTTCTTTAATATTTTAAACAAATTGAAAATAGGTTTTACAGGTGTAATATTTTATACCCTTTTACATATTATAAACTTTCACTGATTTTATCGCCAGAGTTCGTGAGTCTGAAGACAATTTATTGATATTATTGATTTATTTATTGGTACATATTTAAACACTTGATATATCTACACCTTGAATAATGTCCTGAATTCATTGAAAACATAGAAGTTAGTAGATAAAATATCCAATTTCATTAAAGTAGGTGAATGGCTTTTGAGCCTAGATAAAGTTGGAATTTGGTTTTTTAAGGGGTAAAGAAGCTTGTAGATCCTAAAGAAAAAAAATCCTTCAAATATTTTGTGCCCATCTATTATGTATAGTATTTGGAACAGTTGAAAACCTAATCATTCAGAAGAAATATCTTAAAATTTTCATATAGATTAAACAAATGTTGAAACGTATGTTATTATCCCCTCTCGTGACTTGGTACATAATAGGGTTTTGGAGGTAGTAAAAAAAGAAAAGCCAGAATCATGTCTATAGATCATTGTCTGGCAAAGAATCAATCAAGCGAGAAATATAAGATAATTTACGTTATTTGAATGATGAAAAAAAAACCACGGAAGAAAACATCTTCGTTTTGCCCTCAAGGAAATTAAAACCATGTTTGTTTAATGGTAATTTCGATGTCTCATTAAAATGTATAAAGTGCGGTAGCTTTGTAAACTACCTGAATAAATTAAAATGCCGTAATTATATCGTCAAATTGAAGATTTTCTCGAACTGAGAAATTATGTAGGGAAAAAAATCTTTTTGTTTACTGGACATGTGCGGGTGTAATTGGATCTCTCAGAATCTGGAGGTCGGAACGGCTGAGTAATTTAATAGCAAACAAGACGGGTTACCACACAAAGGGCTATAATGGATCGCAATCTATTTTCACCTCTTTTTCTAATGCTCTATCACGAAATTGAAATTAATCCTTACGTGATTTATACGAGGGAGGAAGTTAATCTCTAGTTATTTCTAGGTATCGTTTTTCTTATTTAGAGTTTGAATAAACAGATTTACTCAAACAAAACATCAAGAATCTAAAAAGGTAAAAAAATAAGAAGGTCTGGAATAGACGGTTTTCTATTTTAGCTTCATTGAAAGGGAGAAAAAAAAAAAAAAAAAAAAAAAAAAAAAAAAAAAAAAAAAAAAAGGAAGAAGAAACAAAACGCTTATAAAAATAGAAAATACAAATTGACCAAAACTATGGGAAAAAAGAGAAAAGAAAGCAGTCTTAGGAGTCGAGATTTTCCAAAAAAGCTGCTCTTTCGATTGACATCTTCCCTTCCTCTGAAAAACACCTTAACCCATTAGAAAAGATGTTCAAAATGTGTCGAAAGCCTCCTCATGATTGAACTATAGCAGGTGGTTTCAAGTGGACAGGGACAATAATCAGCCAATTAACAATCAACCCTCGAGCGTTCTCGCTACCATTTTTGTTAATGCCCGATCAAGAATCCACCGTCTCTAATTCATTTTTAATTCGAATCCTAACAAGTCCATCTCGAATTTAAAAAAAAATTCGATTATGACGTTCTCATTTTGATATCTTCACCTTCTTTTTAACCGGAAGAAACGGTTTCGTTAATGCAATGCCCTGTGAATAAGCCCGTTCACGACAGAATATTATTTTCACGTGAACAATAACAATAACGGTGACGTCTTTTATTATCAAGTCGTGCATATTCATAATGAGATTCTGTATTCTATCAAAATGCAACTTCATGTCTGATAGAAAATACAAACCTACTCTATAAATTCTCACCCTCTCCATTTCGCATATGGACAATAATTAAGACGTCCATTTTCAACTCGTTATAAAACGTGTACCTACGTAGTAATTAAAAGTACAGATGCTGAGCACTATAAACCTCATAGACTGACCAAATGGACTTTCTTCTACAGATCATTAATCAATAATAATTATACACCAACATACAAAAAACTATATTTTCTAAGAAGTAAAAACTAGGTTGGTTAGATTAAACAAAAATTTTTTTCTTTATTAATTGTAATTAATATGGACTATTTAGCTAATAATAAAGGATTATAATTATTAAAGTAACATTACAATCATTATTCATAATTAATATAATTATGATAATTTTATAATGCACCAGGAGACTGGGACCAAAAACTGTCCAAAATAGCTCAAAGTTTATTTGTTGAGGGAACATTTTTAATCTACAAATTCACTAATTATGACTGTAAAAGGATATGTTGGTTTAAATTGCTGTTCCACATATTCCCGAATTTCCAATTCAATTTTCCATTATTAGGTATCGGAAAGCCATATTAATTGGAAAATGATTTTGTTTGTCAATGCTGTGGTTTTCGAGAAATTCATACGTAAAATGCAATACTAAACATTCTACGTTATTTTCAGATCATAATTAGAAAAAAAAAATTTTTCTTCTTTTACATACTTAAACTATTATGGGATAGCAAATTTTTCTCTATTGTCCCCAATTTTTGTAAATCTAAAAGTATGGGCTCAATTTTTTCCAAAAAGACTTGAAAAGTGAAACTTTTATGTAAAATAATGCTTGAAATATGCCCTTCTATAAATTGTTTTTTAACAAGCAATCCATCAAAAATAATTAGAGATTGTCAGATGTGCATTGAAAAACAAGAACAATTTAAGGTAGTAAATTTTATAAAAACTAGCCATTATAGCTTCAACAATAATTAAAATCAATTTACGAAACCCTCTTGTCATATCAATTTGAATTACAATGCGGAATTATTATTTTAATTTCCTCGAGTGTTTTGACAGGGGATCGAATAAAATGAGAGCTAATATTGATTATGCTCAAGATTTAAGGGGATATAATTATGACTCGTCTGGATAAAAAGCCAAAGTTTACCGAGCACTTGAATAAGAACTACTTAGTGCTGACCACACATCTTTCGAGAGGTCAATAAATTCGAGTTTTTTTTTCTTCTTCGTCAGGAGTTTGAACGGTCTCTAAAACAAGATTGATAGCCTCGGAATTGGCTTCGTCACCCGTCATATTCCGTTTAAAGAGCGGAAAAAAACCAATACCACCCTTTTACTTGTATTTGTGAAGAAAAATAAAAATTGACGTTTGAAATTAGATGAAAACAAATGAAGCATAAAATACGATTGCAACGATTTGAAGTTAAAGTAAACATTAAAAAACGCCAGTAACCTTGACCAATTTTTTTTTTCATCCTAATATAACCAGCGATTTCGCTGTGGTTGATGACATGATTAGGTTTGGCATAGGTATTAAGTTACAGGCCACCCATATGCACTCTTAAAAAAATAAGGGGAAAACATAAGAAGATTTCAAAACCGCTCAATGCAGAAAAAAAATTATCGTTTCATTTACGATGAGTTATCTATTTTTAAAAACGATGAGGCGTTATAAAAGTTTTATAACTGGCGAAATGATTTATAGGATTTTCTTAACCAGATTACTTTTAACAAGTTCACTCACCTTGTTCAAAGGAGATCTTCATGAATAAATGCCTAGACTCGGGGATAATTTAACGTTTTATTTTATACATTCGACAAATACATACAAGGAATGTTCATTTTTAAATCTTGTGAATTTGAGTGGGCGTTTTACACGAAACTATAAGCAGACAAACAAAAAATCTTTAGTGTGAAATATTTTCTAACATCTTAGGTTGGTTCCAAGGTTTCCACTTGGCCAAAATCCTTTTTTTCTTCCCTTGGAACCGAAATCCCTCCCCCACATGCATAGTTTGAAATGCGTACCTAATTCATCCCCTAATTTAAACCCCAAAAATCGAATGAAAAGAGACTTAAATTTTCCAGCAAGATTTTGAGAACTTCAGGCCTTTCATATGCCACAATGTTACAGTAAAGGCTTCGTTTAGATCTTTATCACATTTTAAAATACTAATTGAACTCATTATTCTAATAGATCGGATGGAATAAAGCGGGGAGTGTTTGATCCGAGTGGCTACTAGGAGATTCATTAGGTTCATTAATTCTGTTTGAGATTGGTGGCTTGTTTTACATGTAATGGTCCTGTCGAGGGGGGTCTTTATGGGAGAAAATAAATATTCAAATGAAAGGCGTAAGTTGGGGTCTAAAAAGGCAATTTTGAACAGTGGGGGCCGCCGACACGAAAAACCGTTTCACCAGAGATCCAAAACCATTTTTCAGAATTGCGGTCGTGGTTTAGACCCCACAAGAAGGACGTTTGCCTTATGTCACCCTTTTTTTTAAAGCAGATGACACCCGCCCTTCTTCCTTTTTTTTGCTTCTGGACACGCTCCGCATTTTGAGGTGTCGTCTTTTAAAACCGCCGACTTGTGTTTTTCATTAAACATCTGCCAAAACTCACACCGTAAAATTGTAGTTCAAATTAAGATAACATTGTAGCCAACGTTATAAACTTTATCGTCCTTTTGGGCCGTTAAACTCCTCCGTAATAAACAGAATATTTCCCATACAAGAAACCGCCACTATAAAGTTAAAGCATACCGAAAAGTTAAGTGTCTTTACGCTTATAAAATATTCAAGTTTAAATTATAGTCGCTTCTAAAATTCACCCTTTTCTGACTTCATCGTATAGCGCACTAAAAAAATCTACCTCTCCACGAACACCAAATTCTTCCCAACGTGCCCCATCGACCTCATCCACGGTACGTTTCCATCCAAAAATGGCCATTTTTAAATCTGCTACTGTCAATACGTAAGTTTTTACTGAATGTTATGACTTTTACGATTGAAATAGGTACTTTTTTTTCGCTCAATGTATGTAGAGTGAATTTTGATCTTATTCATTGAAAACTTCCGCGGGAGACCGTTATGGAATTTACGCGCGGGGATTTTCTCCCCGAGAAAACTGTTATTGCAGGGAAGAAAGCCTTTTAAATCCTCCCTTCCACCTCCGTCCTCTCCGGTGATGGAATAATTCCGCTGCAAACATGAAATCCCGTATCGAAAGACGAAGAGTTGTGAAAGAAAGATCACATTTGAGATAGAACTTAATCTGTTCAAAGATAGCCGAAGCGGCGCGGTGGTGGTACGACTGGGAGAGAAGGGAAAGGGTAAGAAGAAAATCCTCTTTCCAGAAACTCGAGCAATATGAGAGGATTAGCTTGAGTCCCCCGAGGAAAAATATGAGATCCCCCCATCGGATAAACCCACTCTCGAATTTATGCTCACTCGACGACTACCTAAGATGGAAAGGACACCTTTTCTAAATAGTTCATATATCAATATTTACTTTCATAAAAAAAGTGAAAAGTTATTATTTCAAACATAAAATTTCAAAACGATTATAAATAACGGAACAATTTGTAAAGGATAAGATAAGATTGCGACTCGAGCTTCAACGCATTGCGTTCTGCATATTTAAATTCACTGACCTCTTCCTACCTGCGGGCCGTGCAACCAGAACTTCATAAAACTCAAAATTTCTTTTGAAAACCATACGCAGTAAATTATTGGGTTTTTTTTATTTATTTAGGTGTTGGTATGTGGCAAGACTATTGCACTTGTTACAGAAGGGGAAGTCGTAGCTTTGGCAAATCTGCCTTTTAAGCCTTTATGAAGAAGAATTAAGGTTTTTTAATGGAATTTTGCTCCTTTTCGAGTTACTTATTTCCATTTTATTTGACAAAATATTCTTTACTGTTTAAAGGCAACGGCTGATTTTTTTTGCCCTTAGATTCCTTGACATGCAATTCACAACTTTTTGGACTGCTCCACATTTGTCCTTTGCCCATTCATCAGGTCCAGGACCTTCTGTGATTTAAAAAGAAAAAAATTATTTCCAAAAAGAAAGGTTTTTTTTTAATAAATCCTACCTGGTCCGGTGCATTTTTGGGTTATTATATCAATTTCTTTCAAACGTGATTTTTCGCAAGTTTCTTCATGAGCTTTAGACCACATCGATAAATCAAATTTTTCACCATTTAGCTAAAAGTTTTTTTAAATTTTAATCACAATAAATAATAATGAATTCTTCAGAAATCATAGGTACTCACTATGCCCATCGCTTCAAGGATACATTTTCCTGCACACTATAAAAAAAAAAAAAAATAAAAAATAAAAAAAAATAAAAAAATAAATAAATAAAAAATATTAAATAAAAAAAAAAAATAAAAATAAAATAAACTCATACTTTCTTGCAATTTATGTTTTATCGATTAACTGACCTTATTCGTAATTACTTCATCGTATTTCCCCTCTTTGATTCTTTCGCAGGCTTTGGGCTCTGAAATCGTTTAAAATTATTAATTTGGCTCCATTTGCAAGTTATTAGTCATCGTATAAGTTTTCTATAAAAAACATACTTCCTCCACAGTTGATAGAAATTTTATCAAGCTCATTACACATGTCCGCATCCCACTAAAATTAAATAGTTGAATAAGTACAAACTAACAACATTAAATTATGACTTAAAACTCAAAAACTTACCCCAAACACGAAAACAATAAAGCTCAAAAAGATAGGTACAATAAAAGTCTTCATTGTAGATTATTCTTTTAGAAAAAACAAAACGTCATTTTTATATGAAGATAAATCCGAGCATAATGAAATTCTAGCGCAAAATAACCCGATAGAATTGATTGTTCTGCTTTTTAAGGTCTGGAAATTTTTTGAAATCGTTAAAAATAACTAGGTACCAAATACTAATAGTTCAGAGTTTGGATTTAGACCTAGGTATCTAGGAACACGGCAGCGTTCCGCCATGCCACGAAAAACCTTGAGTTCTTTACGAACAATATTCTTATTCCAATTCTTGTTCAGTTAGCCAGGGCTTCAGCATCACCAGTTTGGCCAATCGACTTAAAATAACAACAATTTGGAAAATCTGGATAAAAATTCAATAAATTTTCCATCTGTGACCGAAATTTTCTATTACAAACCCCTGCCTAAGAGAAATTTTTTTAAAATCTCCAATTGAAAAATTATTTAATTTTAGATAGGTAAGGGCACATTTGAGGAACATAAAGATTATAAGAAAATTTTCACTAATCATGCAAAAAATTGATTGTTTTTCCCGTCTTCCCTCAGATGGTGTTGCCAGTTTTTTTTAAACGATGGATAAAACCGGGTACGGTTGCTGCTAGGGACCTAAAAGGGGGAATCGAAGAAATAAAGAGAGAATAAAAAAAACTGGAATAGCTTAAATAGTCTGGAACCAATTTTTTTTTCTTCCCTTCTTCATTCTCAACGACCTTTCGTTACTCGGAATTTAACAACATCTGAGCCCCTCCGACATTTAATTTAATAAAAACCTTTTATAGGATCGACTAGGGAATAAACGAACATTCTTCAAGTCTGGGCGTACAATGTAGCAAGCAATTATCTCCACTTATAAGCAATCCGTATATGTTGACTGCATGGACAGCCACCTTAACAGTTTTGAAAAGACTTTCACTGTAGGCTCTTGTTGTAAATTTATCGCATTGGGGACACTTACGTTAATCCTTTTGAATCTTAGATATTTGACGATTCCCGCACTTGAGAGTCCAATAGTTTATTTTAACTTCCAAAATGGACACGAGGAATTTCCAAGGTGTCAAAAAATCTGACCTTGTACCTCTCTATACGCCCAATTTACATAAAACTCGCCGGCATTTTTTCCCTCTCTACTCACATCCGACGAGCGAACCCGAACGCTCTTTTCGCTGGATATAAAAATATTTATAGGGAGAGGTCTCGAAGCAAGCAAGGCGCGTGTGTCCGACCCTCAAGTCTCCGACACCGTTTTATGCGAGTTGAAAAGCACTAAAGTTTAAAATACCTCCGCATCTCGGCTACACGGCACCTGGCTATGTCAACAGCTCGATAAGGCTCTTAAAAATCTTCACCTACGTTCTTATTAGTACTTATAGCATTCAACGGAAAAACGGCCGTTTAATAAAACATTTAAGTTAAAATTCTTTGTTGAAACTATACAAGGCCTCGTTATATAGAAGCAGTTGCAATAAGATCCTGGGTAATAATAAAAATTATTGCTGTTGAAATTTTATGTACTCTTATTTAATTCAATTA
Source organism: Orius laevigatus (assembly GCA_018703685.1). Classification (NCBI taxonomy): domain Eukaryota; kingdom Metazoa; phylum Arthropoda; class Insecta; order Hemiptera; family Anthocoridae; genus Orius; species Orius laevigatus. Next base: position 361,592 of record JAGWEN010000061.1, on the reverse strand, counting down.
ATGCTTAGTCCAGTTCAAATGCTGCCTCTGGCTGTTTTTAAGCATGCCAGTGGATCCTCCATAGTTGGTCCTACAAAAGAAGTGGTTGTGTCATCTAAAGTCAGCCAGAGTGGTGTTTTTTTTGTTTATTAAATATGGTTAGTGTAGAGAAGATAGAGTATGGGTCCCAGGGTGCTTCCTTGAGGGACCCCTGCTTCCACTTCTTTTAACAGGCTTGATCCTAAAGATCTTTTCATCTAAATATGATGCCACTTGCCAGCAAATCCACGATCTGTCAGTTAGGAATTTTTGATTTTGGTAGCAAGCCCTGCTTTCCAGAATTGGTGAGATGCTTATAAGACATCTAGGAACACTTCAGAACTGAATAGACAGAGTAATTTTTAAAAAATTCCAGCATTTTTTTTAATACTAAAGAGGATAAATAACACCGATGAAATGTTGAGTTTTTTCAATAGACGTTTCTACAAAGCCCCGATACTAAGTAGAAGGCGGATCGCTTCAACCGGCCGCTAACACGATCAAATTACAGGGCTTAAAGCTTAAAGAAAGGTCAACATCAACATAATTGATTTATCCAAGAGGTATAAGCAGAAAAAAATCAAGAATAAACAAAAAAAAGTCTATTATTTTCAATTTCTTTTTCTTTTTTTTTTTTTTTTTTTTTTTTTTTTTTTTAAGGAATGTCATCTTGTCGATTTTAATGTATTCTTTCCCGGGCCAATGTTTAGCATAACTAGGCTTGTCAAAGAGCGATGACAAGCTACCGAGGGAACCGATGATTATTCAAACCCTACACAAAACCACCAGTTGAATTAATCATTTTTTAACAAGGATGAAAATTATCAGGGGGGAGATAAAAACAAAATTTAAAATTCATATTTCAATATCGATATCATGGAAGGATTAATTTTTATAAAAAGGTCCCTTGTTTATCTTAAACTCGTTTTTAACTATTTGCGTTGTTGGCACGCAAACGTTTGCATGTCGCTTTGCGTTAGTAATCTCTACACCGGCTACACACAATAAGTACATAGAGAAGGAGAGTTATGGCCCTAGATCCCATCTTAGGCTTCTTGGCCTATGGTACACATGTCCTCCTTTTTTTATTTCGAATTTGCAAACGTTTTCATAAAGTAAAGAAAACTTAATTTTCTTTCATAAAGAGCTTCTTACTTGCCAGATACATATGTATCATAAAATTGATCATCGACTGACTTACCATTCACAAACCAACTTAAGCAACCTTTGGTTGAAGATCTAAAAAATGTTCGTTTTTCCCACCGAATCTAAACTGATAGGTACTGAAGCTATTCCGGTTGATCTGTGCACTTCGTTTCGAACTGCAGATGACTTGTAGCATAGTCAGTGAAAGATAAGTTTTCTTCTTTTTCTTATTGGGGAATTCGAATATATGAGTGTATCAAGAAAAAAAGGACTAGAATCCATTGTCCTTCAGGTGATTGATGTGATTTTAATAGATAAAAAACAGCAAACTGATTTCGCAATCGAAATAATTCACATAAGTGATAATCTAAAAACAATTTGTATTGTCTATGGGGAAGTCCGGGTGAAGTTGTCACCGTGGGCGTTTCTCCTAATATAGTCACACCCCGGTAGTTTACACCATTAAGAATCCTTAAGGTACGGCCCTCCCTGTGGACAATCGTACTATCGCTTCTGTATATCGGAAAGGCGTGGCGATAGGAAAAAAAACTCATAAACTAAGGTTGAAATGTAAATTCCAAACTATTTTTATGATCGAGGTTGTGAAATTTTTCACACGTTTCTCGAAAAGGTTCAAGTATCGAAGAGTCGTGTTTCGGAGAGTTTTTTTTCTTTGATCTGGAAAAAGAAAACAATCGAAGGTGGAGGAACTCTGGTTCCTAATTCGGGGATTCCTATTCCATAGAATCCCCGAAGTCGTTTTTGTTTTCCAATCAGATATCGAGACGACCATTAGCGTCTCGGGTCTCCTCTATAAGAAAATCGGATTTATTCGAATGCTTGTTCTTTATCACCTTCCTCGTTTCGTGTTAACACCGTTAGAGAGGCTTGTATCCCTTTCGGAAACCCCCCCGTCATAAGAGAATGAATCGAAGGTGGAACAAAAAAATAAATAAATCGATACACGGTTTTTGACTCAGGGACGACCTTCGATCAATCTTTTTTTTATTTCCTTTTTTTTATCGCCAGACAAGACCAAATATCTGAGATGTTTGGATAAAGCTTCGGATTTTTTGAGACCGAGATAACGAATCTTAAAGGAATCTTAAGGTGTCAACGCCGGTTTTTTTTTATTGACAAGATGTCGATTCTCTCAAACATTTTTTTAACTTGGCAAAATTAAAATTTTCAACAAATAAAATTTTTTTCATCTTGGAGGTACCTGCTAAGTTACACTATTTTCACACCATTTTCTATTCCATTCTAGACGAAAAAACAGTAGTTTTTTGTGTATTTGGGCGAAAAACGACTATTTTAGCCAGGTTGTTTGTGTTTTCGAACGAAAAACAGTCATTTTTAATTAGTTTTGTACTTATGGACAGTCGTTTGGCGAGATTGGACGAAAGGACGAAAACGATGAAACGAAGGTATAGCGATTTTTCAATAAAAAGCATCAAATGATTAAAATTCAGTCCATACAAAATACTTTGGTGTTTGTGGTCTGTGGACGAAAACGATCATTGGTCCAAACTAGGATGATCAGTTTTCCAGTCCATTCTATAACTTTACCTCCTGTCCCAAGATTGCTCCAGCTTACTACCCCTTTGCTCAAATTAGTACGTTCTACATCCCCCACCCATTCTGGCCCATGAGGAATGGCAAATGACACATTTTTTCCAACATTGTTAACCCTTTACTTTCTCATAAATGATTCGCTTGAATATTTAAAATTTCTAACTTTTTTTTTCTTCTTTTTTTTCAATTATCTAAAGGAGGTTTTTTCTGAAGGTACCTAAGCTTGTAAAGGGAAAAAAAGTTATTTATTGTAAAACAGGGAGAAGTCGCAAAACCGTGCGATTCGTAATTGTTTCCTTCTTGAAGTCACCACTCTTCCGCCAAGCTCGAACTTAAAATAGACCTTCAAGTTCTTAAGCAATGGGATCTCCCCACTCGATCTTGAAGTAACGCCTCCTTCGCCCCTCCAGACGCAAACCAAACGCCATCCCCACGAAATTCCCACCTTTTTTGAACTTCTTTTTAAGCCGAACCCCACTACCTAGTTTTTTGTTACTTTTTATTTTTATTTTACCACCTATTTCCATTATTTAATTTGTCCCTACATCTGTTTAGCTTCGGTTTTTTAACGGCTCTGCTACCAACCTCGGTGACGACGTCTGGAAGCGAAAGGCCACCGTCGAAATTCCCTCGTAATTAGAACTAAAATTTAAAAACTCAATTTTTTAGCGGAATTATTTTAAAAATTTAAATCGTTCAGATTAATTACTCATAAATGAAACGGGTAGACTTAAAAAATAAGGCAAAAGATTGAAAAAGTACCTAAGGAAGACCCCAATTAAGTACCCACCATTCTTATCTTGTTAAAAAAGAATAATGATTCATAATTAACAAAAATTTATATCTCATAGGAAACGTTTCTATTTTTCACGCTTTTGGAGGAAATCTCATTTCCTCAATCAAAAAAAAAAAAAATCCAATTAGATTTTTAAGAGATGAAACTTTAAGCAAAATGCCCGGGGTGGGTGGGTTCTACGGGTTCTTCGCCGTGTGTATTTCCACGCCCAGATCCATTTAAAATAATAGACAGCTTCCTGCCAAATTATAATTACTTAGGAATACTAACAAGACATTTTCTTTGCCCGGAACGATCTTTTTTTATCTATTTTTTTTTCTTTCTGTTTTTTTGTGGAAGAACAAAGGCCCTTATTAGTTTAATTGTAGTTGGGCGCCTTTCATTCCGGCCAACTACCTTAATTATTATGTAAACAAGGCATTTAAATGAGGACCTCTTCGTCTGGCTTATCCATACTAAAAAAATCCGTTGCGTGACGCCCTTTTGTCTCCTCTCTTAATACAATTTTTTTTTTAATATTTATTTTACTACCTGTACCTATTTGTCCCCAATCATCAAAATGGTCTTAATAAGAAAATATTAAAGATAAAAGATTTTGTTATAGCATTTATATCGTTTAAAATTGAATTATCATCACAAGGTTTAAAAGTGTGCGAAAAATTGATTAAAATTTAATTCAGGGTTATTTAAATTTTTAAAAAATAAAACTTTTCATCGTTTTTGTTTGATTTTCTTTTATTGTATTAGGTACTCAAATGAGAAAAGAAAAGAAATTATACGTCTTTAGGCACCAAGGAGATTAACTATGGTTTTTATTTATGTATGTTTTATATCTTCAAATATAATTATTACTTTTCTTTTTTTATGTATTTGCATAGCTTTTTGAAGTAGGTAGGCACCTGTCATTTTAGTTCGTGTACGTCCTCTCAAATTGTTTTTATGTAAAAAAACAAACAAAACTTTATAAAATTATAGCGTAGGATTACACGCTATCATAATAAATTATAAGAAAAATTCCGAAAAAAAAAAAAAAAAAAAAAAAAAAAAAAAAAAAAAAAAAACCTCCCATCCGTCAAACTGTAATCGCTTTGGAGTCGCTTTCACATGACAGAGGTTACGCTCCGTTGAAATTTTGACCGACAAGATGAATTTTTTAAAGAATAACGAGAAACGTTTTAATTGCAGGGTTTTATAACTTTTAACCGGATCGCTCTAATTTTCGGACGGAGCTCTTTTAAAATTGTTTTTTCTAAAACCATGTGCGGGCTTCTTCCGGTCAAAATGCATCAAAATTAATTTCCGCCTGTTCTCTATAATTAAACGAAAACGCGCGGTTTTTCAGTTTTTTAAAAAACGTCTAATAAATTATAAAGGACAAAACCGACTTGTATAAGCCACGGGGTGCTTCGTTTTGACAGAAGCTGAATAAAAGGGAGTGAATAAAAAATATTTGAAAATATGATAATCCAAGGAGAGAGAGTTTAGATTCAAATTGACTCATATGGTATAATTTAGTGTGTAAGGGCTACGGGGTGCCTCGCCCACCTTTACATATATATTGGTCAGGGTTCGTAGCCGGTTGATGAATGACGGCAATTATCATATCGGATCGGGCAAAGCAACAAGTGTCCCTCTCTAATACCTTCTGACCTGTTAACTCCCTAAAGAAAAGAAGGTGTTTGTAGGTCAGTTCAAAAGTTATCCTGACGATTTGTCATAGTGGGTACTAAATGCACTAAATTTTTACCGTTTTTCAATTTACTTCGAGAATTCTTTATGGAAGATAATTCCCGTAAAACGATGATGTAGACTTGGAAGGTGAAATGCCTGTCACATGAATATTTTCGATTGTGGAAGGGCCTGAAGGAGTGAGGTGACGGAACTGCTATTCGCGAATAAATAGGGAGTGACTTTGAATATAAAATACGCCCACGAACTGTCGGATGTTCCAAATTAAAATGCTCGTGAGCGAGAAGAAGAGGGGTGGATGGAAAGAATAAGAAAAAAGGTAAGTGTGAAAGATTTATGTGAAGAGTAACAAGGGCCTAAGGGAAGAGCGCGCCGCGGAGACGGCTCAACAACCCATAACGGAATTCGAAACGATATAAATAACAGAAAAGATTATCCGTCTTTTATTTACGCAGGGAGAGATAGAGACGCTTCTAAACCGATCCGAATTTATACCTTTCAACGTTTTTTGATTGAAGCCTCAGGATGTCCCACGGGAATCCGGGGTGATGTTGGCTCGTGAGTGCACCCTCCTATAAAAAAAGAAAACAAAAAAAGGAGAAATAAAAACAACTCACGACGTTCCAATACAAACATGCCAACCTATCATTACGTTCCACCCCCGGCGACATAAAACACTAAAAAATCCAGAACAGTCCTAAACTAGACGTCCTATTCTAATTAAAGATCAAACCCGCTATCACTCGTTGACAACCCAATGATATCACTAATTAAAATCGAAGACCTTTTATAGATAACGAAACTTTTTTTCTCCAAGCTAATCGGACCGCGGGTCGAAATCCAATTAACAAAAGAATCCGGGGTTAGTTGGAATGAAAATGGTTCTATAAAAGACTTTAAATTTTCATTATTGTCAATACCAATTAAAATCCGGTCGGTTATAATTCCCAAACAAGAAAATCTCATCCCATTAATTTCGATACATTTCTTAAGCTAAATAAACGATTAGAATATCGCGTGGCTTCTGCCAATCCTTCAACAGCCACTTATTGTAATTATGATTTACATTTCCAACCGGATTCAGATGTAAATCTCAATACTAAGCTAAGAACATGAATTAGTATATTATATTATGATTGATTTATTTATTGAATAGTTATTAAATTATTATTAACATGGTCAATTTAAAAGTCCTGAAAGCTTGACAGTAAGTAGCTTGATATACAAAAAGGATAAAGAAAAAAAATCGAAGAAACAAACGAATGTCGAAGAATTTGTTGAAATTGGCTGAGTCACCTATAAGCACAGGGGAAGATAAAATCGAACTCCAGCAATAAAAATGAACTGGTGACGTCATTCACATTGATTCTCGCATGCTGATTCATTTAAGATGTTGGGAATATTAAGGAAAAGGCACTTAAAAGGAGGAGTAAAATTTCAGGTTGTCAAATCCAATAGGGAAACTTGGGTTTTAACTGTTCGTCGCCTAAGGCCCTTAGAGTTTTAACTCTGAACACTTAGGAAAAGGAGTCCTAAGGCAACGAGGGCGTAGGGTGAGGTCGAAGTTAGCATTGTAGACTCCCCTTTCCCTCTCACCCCATCAAGTGATAAACAATTCCCTCTGAGGCCCTTAAGACAGTCCTCCCTATCCCATCCACCATTCCCTTTAGCTCACGGCTTTAATTGCTCCCCACCTATCTTAAATATTTACAAGGGCGCGACTACTTCTTGAATAAATAATGGGTCGATTAGACATCCTCAACCAGCCACTTCCTAATTCCATTTTAATTTTGGGGTCCGCTGACGACGACGTCAACCCTTCCTAATTGCCGGGGGGAGCGAGATGAGAAAAGGGGTCGCGTTTTACATATTATTAGACTTTTAATTTCCAATAATCTTAAGTCCCAGGGAAACAAGATTCTTGATAAGACTTAATGCATCCATTTAAGGTTGCATTAGCCAACAAATTAGAAAACTTTAAAACTCCTCAAAATTTTATTTTGGTTTTATGGGTGGCCTGAGGGGAGAAGTGGTGATGGAAAAAAGTAATATTGGCAACATTTTAGGCCCAAATCTATTTAGAGGCTAGGATGCCACTTTGGACAATTCATCAGTGGCGGCTCGTACTCTGATCCTTAGGGAGTGCACAGATAATAAAAAATACTAAAAAAGGTTGTGTGGGGGGGGGGCAGTGGAATGAGCTTTTCTTAGCCTTTTCCGATGTACTATTTCCAAGGTCGCAGATTTGAATTTTCTCCTCGATTGTCAGTCAGAATAATTCTTGGTAATGTAACTCACCGAATTGTTCATGGCCACTTCGTAAACGCCAATATTAAAAGAAAAACGAAGAGTACTAAAATCACAATAAACACTTCACTAAAAGAAAACAATGCTGAAACCTTCAACAAAGGTGGAGGACTTTAGAACGGGGACAAATTCGAAAATGCCCCGAATCAGCGCCCCTGGCGGAGGAGCAGTACACTTCCAGTGCTCCTCGGCGATCTATTCCTCGACCCTGATTGGCCAATTCAATATCCCCACCCACTATTTTAGCGTAAAACTCATTCAACTCATTCATAAAACTCATTCATACGGATCGGATAGGAGCATATCAACTTAGTGCACCACGAGATGTCCCATGGTTATAAGACGGTGTTTATAAGATGGAAGAACGATAAGAAGGACAACCCCATCTATGTTTACGTTTACCCACGTCATTTCCCGTTCCCGCGTAGATTTAAATTTAAAATTCCAATTAAAATTTTAAGTTTAATTTAGGAAAAAATAATAATTAATAAAAAAAATTCAATTGAAGCTGGGAGTGCACTTGCTCCTGTGCTCCTATCACGAGCCGCCACTGCAATTCATGCATCCCCAAATGAAGCTTGGTATGGAGCAGCCCAATCAGCTACAAATCTCCAATCTGGGGACGCCCAATTTTATTTAAAAAAACACACGTGGTTATGTTGAGTCACTCTTTCTGAGAAAGAAAGTCAATATTACACCAATATTGGCCTTAGGAAGGCTACCCTGCCGTTAGAAAAATATAGGCAGAATTAATAACTCCTTGTTACCATGATTGTTATGATTCATAATTTTAATTGTACGAACGAAATTGTACAAAAATTTCCGGACCTGACTCATTACCTTGTTAAAAACGTAAAGATTGATCTTAATAAGGTACACAGAAAAAGAAAATTACATATTCGAATTCTTTGATATCCGTCGGCTCTTTTTGTTTGTTTTATGTCCGACATGTTATTAAAAGTGAGCCATCAAGGATTTTTATGCCACGACTCAAATGTAAATAATTCATGATCGAAAAATACGTGGAATCTCGTTTAAAACGGAACGACTTGCGTCATAATTTTTGGAATATTGATCGCCTAAGGGAGAAAAAAAAAACATTGTTTTTTCTGCTCGACTCTTCCTATCTGTCATTTTACGCTAATTACGATTAAAAAAAAGGACATTTAATTTAGATTAAACAAGGCGCTTCATTAATGAAAAGGGGATCAAAGAAGGCGTCCAACGGTTAATTAATGAATAAACCCGGCTCACCCTCTTTTTCTAATTTGAAAACCCGTGAAAGTATTCCACTACCTTTGTTCCGCCATAAAATTCAGAGGCTCCCTTCTTCTTCTTTTTTTCTCTACATTTAATTAAGCCAGGCCTTTTAATTTGGTTCTATGTTTGACAAAAAAAGAATTTGACTTTTGACAGGGCTCCCTTAATTACTATGAATGGGGTGGGATAAGAGTCTCATCTTAAAGTGTTGTTTTTAGACAAGAAAGAGCCAATTTTCCTTCCCCTTTGTGACATCGGTTTTGTCTAAAAATGACATTTATTAAGGGTTTAAAAAAATAACTTCTCTTAAAATAATATTTAATGAATGGAACGTTTAATTTCGTACAAAGAAAATTCAAAGTGTTACAAACTTTATCTTGAAGTTATTCAATGGATAAATAGCTTTAATTCCCTTCAGTATTAATTGTTTGGGTTTACTATAGAATGATGATAATTCAGTTCACCATAAAAGATTTAGTCAATTTTTTTTTAAAGTAGGTAATATAATATGGTTCACCATAAACTAGGGACAGCAAAAGTGTAGATGTGATTGGCCTGGAGCTTTGCTCGCGAGAAGAAAAAAATATCCCTCAGGGGTGCTGCATATTGGTCCAGAGCTTTTCTAGCCCATATTGGCTTACGATCATGGTGAACCGCTTGTATTGCAAGTTTTATAAAACGAAGTTTTGTCGATTTTCGATAACGTATGTAACTTCTAAGAACTTATGTTCACTAGTGACCTGTGCTAGCTATACTGTCCGGTGTTTTCCCCCACAAATTTTTCGTTATCACCATAATTTGATGAAAAAGTGCATCTTGACGAAAAAGAAAAGTAGATCGTTTTCCCTTTGAAATGAGTAGGTAGGAACGTTTAATATCAGTGTAGAATCGTGAACGCAATCAAGTGTTAAAGGTGTGAGCTACTTTTTTTCGGTAGTGGCCAAGACTGCTTGTAATTATTCTCGCCTGTAAGCTTTAAACGTTTGAGGGTGTTCTACGGTATTTTAAAAGAATAAACAAGGTTTCAAGTAAAGAATTCCACGGTCAGAGGTAGAGTAAGGAAGCAAGTGTTGATGGGGGATCCGAGTGATAGGCTATGTTTAGGAGTTCTCCGTGAGTGAGTATAATTGCTTAGTCGTGGCCGGATACCTAGTATTTACACATGAAACCGACTCGTCCGAAAAAATCTTTTCAAAGTAAAAAAACGAAAAAGGACCCCTCCTTTTTTGAGATTAAAGTACATAGACTCCATACAACCTAGATGACAACCTGTTATATTTAAATTAGACGTTGAAAACCAGCCTGTCGAGTTTCAGAAAATGACGAGGATACCTCCTTTTTAACAAACAAACAAGCCTCCTTGAATATTATCAATTCAGAAGATCTCAAAAATTGTAATATTTAAAACAAAAATACATTAAGATAATAAACATGGGAGCCTTTTTTTGACCTTGTTTTTTAAACTCTGTCATCACCAGCCATAAACTTATTCTACTTTTGGTCCATATCATTGATTTGTATCAAGTTTAATATTGAAAATTATAAGTTCATATTAGAAAGCCTTTTTATTCGCTTATAAAGTCTTTACTTCTCGTGAAAAGGTCGGCACCTGAAAACAGGCGCCTGAGATAGTCTGTGTGAGCATTGCATCCCGGTTCTGCGGGTCATATACACTTATGAGATAAAATCATTATGCAAAATATTGTTTTAGAAAAATAACTTCCTTTTAAAATTTAAAAAAGTATAATGTAGTTTTATAATTTCATGACTACTTCAAGAGCTGAAGTTGAAAGTTAACTTGTTAAGAACATGGTTTTTGGGAATTCAGCCCTTTCGTTGGACTTGTGAAGATAATAACTTGTTTTTTATGAAAGTAGTTTAACGAAGACTCAGATGAGATTAACTCTTTGGGAATCCCTCCTTTATCAAGAAAAGTTAAAGAGCGTTTTCGCTTAACTCCCTCTCCCCTATTCAGTCGCTCCTTCCCGACGAGGGCGAAATCAACAGCAAGGTACAAAGTTGTGATTGAAAGTTGCCCTCGTCACGTTTAGATTAGCATGTGAAAGGAAGCCGGAGCTAATTACTCTTGTGCCCGGGACCCATTAGGGGACTTCTCCCCCAGTTTATTGTTTCCGATAAGGCACAATTATCCTACCTTCAAGACCCCTTTTCTTATCTCGCAACTCCAAGCTTATTGACTTTTACATAATTAAATTTTCAAACAATTTCCACGTATAAAATGTTTTGTTATTGTTTACGCTTGGTCTCAACCGCGTGAAATGAGGGGAAGGGGCGAGAAAAAAAATCATCTGCCTTCGAGGGAAAATCGATCCTGAACCGTGTTATTGGATGTGTGGTCTTTGAGATAGGGACTTTACAAGCCGACCTTTATCTCGAGCCAAGTCATTGTCACGCTCCGATGCCTCGGACTTCAGACAAACTTAGATTTCGTTTAAGCGGTCAAACAAATTCCTACCAAACAAAAAACCTGGAGCTTGCCCAGAGACACGAACTTTCTCAAAGGTCTACAGATTTCGGGGGATCCATAAATTTCGGGGGAAATGAATCCTATTTTTCTAACATAACTTGAATTTGGTGATAATTTTATGAAAATGAGACTAATTTCACTCAAACACATTATAATTACCTAATTAGTTAATTAAATAATTAATTTTTGGAAAAAAAAAATTTCAATCATAACATGAATTTAGTGATAATTTTCTAAAAATGGGACTAAATTCACTCAAACACATTATTATTACCTAATTAGTTAATTAAATAATTAATTTTTGGAAAAAAATTTTTTCAATCTTAACATGAATTTGGTGATAATTTTCTAAAAATGGGAATAAATTCACTCAAACACATTATTATTACCTTATTAATTAATTAGTAATTAATTAATTAATGGGGAAAACTTTTTTTAATTTCAATCATAACTTGAATTTGGTGGTAATTTTATGAAAATAGTACTAATTCCGCTCAACCACATTATAATTACCTAATTAGTTAATTACTTAATTAATTAATTAATTTTTGGGAAATTTTTTTTTCAGTCATAACTTGAATTTGGTGATAATTTTATGAAAATTTGACCAATTTCACTCAAGCACATTATAATTATGTACCTAATTAGTTAATTAATTAGGTAATAAATTAATTTTTGAGAATTTTTTTTTCATTCACAACTTGAATTTGGTGATAATTTTATGAAAATAGTACTAATTTCACTCAAACACATCATAATTACCTAATTAGTTAATTAATTAATGGAAAAACTTTTTTTCAATCATAACTTGAATTTGGTTATAATTTTATGAATATAGTACTAATTCCGCTCAAACACATTATAATTACCTAATTAGTTAATTACTTAATTAATTAATTTTTGGGAAAAAAATTTTTCAGTCATAACTTGAATTTGGTTATAATTTTATGAAAATGGGACCAATTTCACTCAAACACATTATAATTACCTAATTAGTTAATTGGTTAATTAGTTAATTAATTAATTACCTAATTAGTTAATGAAATTTAATCGGGATCACGTGAAGATTATTTGGTTAAAATTTGGTGAAGATCGGACCGGTAGAAAGGCCGTAGCACATTTTTGCAAACGTTAGGTTAATTACTTAATTAATTAATTTTTGGGAAAAAATTTTTTCAGTCATAACTTGAATTTGGTTATAATTTTATGAAAATGGGACCAATTTCACTCAAACACATTATAATTAAATAATTAGTTAATTAGTTAATTAATTACCTAATTAATTAATGAAATTTAATCGGGATCACGTGAAGATTATTTGGTTAAAATTTGGTGAAGATCGGACCGGTAGAAAGCCCGTAGCACATTTTTGCAAACTTTAGACAGACATATCTCCGCCATTTTGTCGAATTTCAAAAATCGCTCTCGTCACTTTCAAGATAAGCACGAAAGAAAGATTGTGTAAAAATTTCGTGAAAATCGGATGAAAATTGTGGCCGTGAAGTGTTCCGGAAAAAAGGCGACGGACGGACGGACGGACGGACGGACGGACGGACGGACGGACGGACGGACGGCTGGCACCACAGACAAAGTCATGTCCGACAAAGATCAAAAGTCAGTTTGACCCTAGGGGGTCTGGAAGACCCTTCCCCAAAAACCCGAATCCGACGGTATTACAATAACTTCTCTTTGAGAAAGTTAACAACCATTTTGTTCAATGGCCACGAGTTCCAAAGTTTAAAAATATTCCCTTAACTACTATTTTACAGAACAATCACTTCCTCAAAGATAGAAGGAATCCCTTGATATTGAAGTATTTAAGAAATATTCTTTAAAACAGGTGTCGTCCATCACGTATAAACGGGTTTTCATGACTCACGTCGGACAGTAAACGTGTAACGATTAATCTTTTTCAAACCCTTCATCCCTCGTTTCTCCCCGTTTCAATTTATTTTCATTTTCAACATCCTTATAACCTCCCTACCATTTTCCCCCACTCCATTTAAGATTGCAGGGGTTGTCAAAAAAAGCCTCCCTTTTAATCAGGAAGTTCAAATGATTCGGAATAATTTCGTATGATTAATGGAAAAAACAATAACTCGTGCACCTGTCAACTATCGATTTCGGTGGACAGATGGTCCTTTTGGGAACTCTTCAAAGGGATTCATGTTTTGAAATAAAGGAAACTAATTAAATCTTTAACATTCAGCAATCAAAAACCCCTTTTTGAAATTTCCCTTTGAATGTTTACCCCCTTCGTTTGATCGAATTATATAAACCCCTGGGGAAATCGCTTGTAGAAATGTAAGCCTAAAGACTCGCTATTTTAATAGAGAAAAAATGTTTAAATTACTCTAATAAATAATTTAAAAAAAAAAAAAAAAAAAAAAAAAAAAAAAAAACCTAACGTTTTCCCTATTTGTTTATCAATATGGTTTTCCAGTTATCAGTATTATTGAATAGCTCAATAATAATTTTATAATTAAAAATAAAAGACGGAAACAATTAAAGGATTATAATAAGAAGGTGTAATTAAATAATTAAAAATTTTGTTTGTTAAAAATCTAGATAGACAAAAAAAGGTGTTTGTCATGATGTCTAATAGCCCAAAATTGCTTTATTCTCCACTTAAGATATTTTTTTAAATTACATCCATCTCAGATTAAACAAAAAGGTTTCGGAGTGAATATAATTGAAGTTATTAAAACTCGAAAGCTGATTTACTTTATCCAAGAAGGTCTAATTAAAATAATAGAGGGAAGGTGTATTTTAATTGGAATAATGGTGGTTGAAAAGTTTTAAGATGTGAGGAACAAAATGGAGGAAGTATAAATCGTTATATGGCGGATAAACGTTGTTTCTTGATATCTTTTTAGTCTAATTAGATCTTAAACGCTCTGGAAAAGGAAGTGAACTGGTAAAAAAAAGAAATGTGCGTATTTTTTATTTAAAAGGTGCAATTTGAGGCAGTTACGGTCGGCCAATTGAGCGGTGGGGTTGAATTACTATTCAGGTGGGGTAGTCCGAGGGGTTGGAAGCTGTAAATCTGCGAGTAGTTAATTGACACTCATTGCAGCAACCCTTATCTAAGGGGTTTGGCTTCTAGGGGGAAGGCTCTTCTTCGAGATTTATGTCGAAGGGGGGTTTGACTCGCTGGGGAAATACTGCCAACACCTTATCTCCAAGTTTTAGACCAGGGGAAAAGTAAACATCGGACTCGGGAATGTCTCTCACGTGTGAAACAGCCCAAACCTTTTCCACAAACTAACAACCTTTTCGATGCATTCATGATTCAGCAAATCGAACCAATACAGTGTGGTCTTGGAATTGGATTATTTGCAAATGAGGATTAATGAAAGTATAGCCTATACCATCCAAAATAAAGTAAGTCTAGCTCACCTTCCCTGAAGTGTGCTTTTAGAGTGACTATTTCTGTAGTCTTAGAAGTGTATAGTCTTACAAGGGTAACTGCAGATCTCGACTGAACTTACTGCATAATGGTTCAAGTACAAGATATTTTACTGGTTATGATTTTATGAATTTTCTTTGGTAAGACGTCTGCTTTTATTTGCCATTTTACCAAACCTTTGAGGTACTGCATTTGGACTTGGCGTTCTATCTTTTCGATCTTGATCGAAACTTTTCTCTGTTTGGTCTTCTTCAATCGGCTCATAAGAGCGTTTACTATTCCTTCTTGAATCCCTCGATTCACGGTATCTTTTACCGCCTTCGTTTTCGTTTTGTTTTACTTTTTTCGGCTCGTTCATCGGAAGAGGTTTGACCAATGGCCTCCTGGGTTTACCATACTCTGCTTTGCTTTGTCGTTCGCCCGGTATTTGAAAGGGGTATTCCATCGAACTTCTCCTAGGATGCTCTTCTTTAGGATACTTGGCTATTCTTGATTCGGTTGAAGTGCCCGCGTTTGTGGTCGGAATGATGCTTTGATCAATAGGCATCGGACTCGTGTACGGGACGGTTTTCCCAACGCTTGCCGTTGATATGTCTTTCATCGTTATCGTTTCGGAAAAGCTAACTTTTTTGTTCGATCCATTATTCGGGGTTTTGGGGGCTTTTTTGTAATTATACTGGTTTACAACGTTGCCCTTGTCTCCACGGTCGAAATCTTTTTTGGATCTGTCACCTGGTTTGCTGGGAGGCTTCTTCTTTTCCAAATTTCCGCTTTGCGTTTTTTGAATTTTTTTAGAGCGATCCGGATCTTTAGGTACGTTCCATCCTGAAGAATGTGGCATCTCCGAAACGTCGCGATCGTTTCGTTTTTCTTTTTCCGCCAAATATTGCGAATAAGATGATTCCCATTTTCCTGCTCCGGACAAACTTGGTATCGACTGATAGTCCGTCATAGCTCGTTGAGGTACATTATGTGGCCTGTCTAGAGGTCCTTGTCTCAAAAACGGCTCCGAATTCGGATTAAATTCAGAATCAAAGTCTAATTTTCTTAGCGGAATCTGCATAAATAAACATTCTGAATGGAAAAATCTCAACATCCAAGTACCAAAAATCCAAATACCAGAAAAATAATAGGTTCAAGAAACAGTACCAGTAGCTAATTTTTCAACCCATAAAATTTCAGGTTAATGACAGAACCTACGTTACCTGTAAGCCTCCTCCTTTAGTCCTTGTTAAAGCATTTTCTTTCAATTTCACGTTTACTTCATCCAAAACCTTTCTTAAACTATTAGATCTCGACCTTGCACCTTTGTCCTTGTTCATACCTGAAAAAAATTATTGATTGTTCTAGTCTACAATTCAGTTCTATCATTAAGGTAACCAAATAAACATGGCATACCATCTGATTTTGAAAATTTATCTTGAAAACTGATGAAAAAAGTTGTGCAAGTGTGTAAAGAGGCGAACGTTATTGGTTTAAGTGTAGAAAGTATAAATAATCTGAAATGGTAACACATGACCACACTACGATTAGTTTTTATTCTGAGAAAATTCTTCATATTTCCGTATCGAATAGGAAGTATGTATTATATATACAGAATATGTTCTCTGGTCGGCCACTAGAGTGCTAGTTGGCCCTTATTTTTCTCTCTCAAAAAATTGATTAAATTTAAGTTTTTAGGATACATTTTGCTAAAAAAAGTGCCTTAAGTAAAACAATAAGTGTTTTTTATTGGTTTCTGACTTTGATCGAGTTTTTTGTGCGAAGAAGTACGCGATATCGGTTTGTTTACATTGTTAACCTGTTTCGCTTTCTACCTCGTGTTCTTCGTCGATGTAAATTCTTCTCTTGCCATCGAGCTGTGTGTCAGCTGATAAATTCATCAGGCAGCCGTTTGTTAATAATATTAATTCATTATTATTAATATTACAATTCGAGGTCAGTTTTGTCGGTGTTTGGCAAATTTCTGTTTGTCTTAGTAGGTGGGGGCATTAGTCCCCACCCGTCACTCGATCGCCTAACGGTACTTTATCGACAACATGGAAACGGATTTGGAAAAGCAAAAACAAACTGATAGCGACACGAAAAACGAAGTCGACAATGAATTCCTTCTTCCTACTGGTAGGCAGGCGAGGAAACGCAAAACATCGCACGAACACAGCGGGATTCCGAAGAAAATAAATACCTTCAATTCCTACGCTCTTCTATCCGATAGTGAGGAAGAAGATTATGACTCGTCTCATGAATCCGTCGATGCTGAGTTAAATAAAAACCTGTCAAAGCGTAAAAGCCGAATCCCTCCGATCGTCGTCCACTCTCTCTTTCGCGACATCGTGAAGTCAGCCAAGAATTTTCGAGCGAATACAAAAATGGACTTCGAATTTAAGAGCAAAAGAGATCGCGTATTAATCTACTCAAACTGCGAGGAAGATCATAAGTTTTTCATCTCATACTTTGAAAACAAAAATGTACCTTTTCATTCGTACCCCCTTCACAAGGAGATGGGACCAAAAATGTTCGTACACCTCCCTTCCTCCTTATCCGAAGCGGAGGTCAAAGAAGATCTAGAGGCTAAAGGATTTAAAATTGGCAAGGTTCAACAGTTCGTACGAAAAGCGGATACCGATAGCAATGTTGAAAAACTTCCTATGTTCTCAATATACTTCGAAGCTGGAACGCAATATAAGGATATTGTTGCGTGCAAGCTAATATGCTTCTGTAGAGTCGAGTGGAAAAAGCTAAAAAATAAAACTAGAGTCATCAGATGCTACCGCTGCCAGCTATATGGACATCTCTCAAAGTACTGCCATAACGACGAAAAATGTGGCTTCTGTGCCCAGAAACACGCCACCAAGGACTGCACTGGAGCCGGATCGAGTGCGCCTCCCAAGTGCCCTAATTGTGGAGATCCTCATCGTGCCTCCGACGAAAGCTGCTCAGTGTACCAAACTCTACTGGCGAAACGAACTCCTGGAAGCCGATCCTACTCCGAAAATACGAAAGCCAAGAACTTCTCTCTTGATCGAAAATCGTTTCCTCCTCTTGTAGAAGAAATTTCTTCGAAACCAATCACGTCGCCGGCATGGCCTCGTACCACTACATCGAACACTCGACCCAGTGGTAGCCAAAACGCCTCCTCGAAAGAAGAAAGCAGCTTTGTGGACGTCGTTAAAGAATTGTTTAACTCCTTTAATGTGTCAAAAATTATTTCTAACCTTAAAACAATGATTGTAAAAATAAAAACTGCTCCTGATTCCATAACAAAATTAATAATTGTAGCCGAGGCTATATTTTCTAGCCTTGAATGATGCATGCAAACCCTCATTTCCTTAATCTGTGCAACCTGCTGACTTGGAATGCAAATTCTTTAAAGCCAAAATCCACCGAATTCTCTAAAGCACTGTGTGACCTAAATGTTGATGTGTGTGCTGTGGCTGAAACGAAACTCTTAAATAGCGATAAGATTCATATTCCGAACTACAAAGTACTTCGCAACGATCGAGACTCCCACCACGGTGGCGGAGTAGCCCTCGTTTTCAAAAAAGATATAAATTTCAAACCGCTTGCTCTACCAACTTTCAGGTCTCTAGAGGCTGTGGGGATGGAAATCACAATTAATGGTTTAGATCTTGCTATTATTGCTATCTATAAGCCTCCCAAATCTAAGCTATCAAATCTGGACCTAGAGAACCTCTTCAAGGTTCAACGATCAGTGATTCTAATGGGCGACCTAAACGCTAAAAATCGGGCCTGGGGATGTTCCGCTGATAACGCTACTGGTAATACTGTATTTAATTTTTGCACAAGCAATAACATAACCATAAGCACTCCGGATTCTCCTACCTACTTTCCTCCACTGAATAGAATACCTAGCATCATTGACTTCTTCCTCATAAAAAATTCTCCTCTTCGTTTTACAGATCCTGTAAGCCTAAGCATCCTTAGTTCGGACCACAATCCTGTTCTGATGAGTCTTGCTGGCAATATCTCTGATAAGGAGACTACTAAATCGTATGATTATTCAAATGCCAAATGGAAAGTTTTCCGAAAATTTTTAAACTCAAAAATTAACTTACCACCTAATCTTTCTTCAACGGAGAGGGTCGAACAAAATGTTAAGTGCCTCACCGATACCATTTTAGAAGCTGCAGACAACAGCATCCCTAAAACCACTCGCTCAGAGAAATGCATTAAATTGCCAAACCACTTGGTCGACATGATCAAACTAAAAAATATAATAAAACGGAAGTTCCACAGAACAAGCCTGCAACACTACAAGACACTTTCGCGCAAACTTCAGAAAAGTATTCATACCCAAATCTTAGCCCTTAAAAATCAAAATTGGACTAAATACCTCTCTGAGGTAAAACCCGAGAATAACTCTCTCTGGAAACTTGTGCGTAAAATAAAAAAGCCTCTAGGAAGCCATAATAATGATATTATTGAATATCAAAATATGACTTTGAGAAGTGAGGCTGAAAAAGTTCAGGGTATGGGGAGGTACTTTGAATCAGTTCATAGTATTACAGCTAATCAGGGGCCCAAGTACTTGGAAGGAATGGTAAATCGTAGGGTAAACTCCTTTTTGAACACCTGCTCATACAGAGCACAAGATTGTGAGCTTGTAACTCCTTCTGAGGTCAAAAAAATCATAAATAAAAGGAAACAAAAAAAGGCCCCTGGTTTTGATAGGATTTCAAACCAAATGCTGAAAAATTTGCCAAGAAAAGCTGTAGTCTTTCTGGCCTATGTTTTTAACGCATGCTTCTTCCTCGGATACTTTCCTACAAGCTGGAAGGAAGCAAAGATCATATACTTTAAAAAGCCTAACAAACCACCAGCATCTCCATCTAGTTATAGACCTATAAGCCTCCTTAGTGCGATTAGTAAAATTTTCGAAAAATGTATCCAGATACGCATAAATAAATACATGGATGAGAACAACTTTTTACGTAACGAACAGTACGGATTTAGAACGGGTCTTTCTACAGCTTCTCAGCTGGCAAGGGTCATAGATCATACAACACATATGTTCAACATAAAGAAACACACGGGTCTTGTCCTTCTCGACATGGAGAAGGCTTTTGACACTGTGTGGCATAATGGAATTCTTTACAAGCTCATCATGCATAATTTCCCTACATATGTGATAAAAATCCTTCATTCCTACCTGACCAATCGAAAATTTCGCATCTCCTTAAACGAAACCTTTTCAGAGAAATTCAACGCCACTGCTGGTGTACCGCAGGGGTCGATTCTAGGGCCCACCCTTTTCATAATATTTTTAAATGATCTGCCTGCCCTTAACAAATGCCAGTTAGCCATCTTTGCAGACGATATAGCAATTTATAGCTCCTCATGGCGCGTGGAGACTATTGTTAAGAATATAAACAATGCAATAGGACGGATTTATAAGTACTGCCATCGCTGGAAGTTAAAAATAAATCTCCCGAAAACGGAAAGTATGCTTCTAACTAAAAGACGACCCATATTCAGAGACAAAATTGTAGTAAATGGCCAGCCAATCAATTGGAGCAGCACCGTCAAGTACTTAGGGATTACGTTAGACCCCAAGCTTAACTTCACCAAGCACGTAGACGGAGTAGTCAGTAAACTGAAAGGAGCAATGAGGGTCCTTTTCCCGTTAATGTCAAGAAGCTCTGGCTTAAGCTCAAAGAATAAACTTTTGATTTACAAAATGGTGGTTCGTCCAGTGATGCTTTACTGCTGCCCTACATGGAGCTTCACATGTAAAACAAATTTTAAAAAGTTGCAAACAATGCAAAATAAGTTTCTAAGATTTGTCACCTCGAGTAGCCGTAGAACACGAATAAATTTTCTTCACATTTCAACCGGAGTCAGCATGGTAGGGGATGAGATCAAAAGATTAACCCAAAACTTTTTTCGAAAGCTAGCAGCCAGTAAGCATACTTTGTGTAGAGCCACAGGAGACTACAACATGCATTTAAATTGGAAGCACAGAAGATTAAAAAGCCTCTTAAGGTAAAAATAAAAAAGGATAATTTCGATAATTCTAGTCAGCAGGTTATTTCCGCATCCTTCTTTTTAGTGATACAAAAATGTGATATTCTCTCCTTATTTATTTATTTATTTATTTATTTTCCTCCCCTTTACCTTTCCTTTCCTTATTAAACTAGTATACATAGCAAAATTATTTTTTCATACTTTCCTTTATGGGTTTTTTGTAAAAATTTTTTCCCAAAAATATACAACTATGTATCAAAACCAGAAACTGTCAACGGAGCAGGAGTATAAAAGCATATATAAATTTAAGCCGAAAGAAAAAGCTTCCAAGCTGCGCTTTCATGTCCAACTTTGTACATATGTATCGAAATTTCAAATAAATTTATTATCTATATCTATTTGCTTTTATTTATGATAGAACAGAAAAGAATGAGAAAACTTTCTATCAACATTCTTCCATAAAGGAATTAATCGGATCCGCCTCCCCTTTGCACTGGGCTATAAAGATCGGCCTCAGCGATAACCCTGGAAACTGACGACGTCCGTTCGCTAACATCATAATCCGCACATGTAGACTCTTCGCCTCAAGAACTCAAAGAAAGGTCGAATGGGACAATGGGAGCGCTCGTAAAAAGCCAACTGCTTGTAAGGTGTCCATAAAATTCTATTGGTTTTTCTCTTTTGAATGCGTTTAAAACAAAACTTTTCTTAACTAAAAGGGGTTTAAGCAAAAGAAGAAAAAAAATCTTTTCGCATAAAGCATAATCGAGTTACCGAAGAACAAAAGGCATAAAATTCAACCTTCTGTTTTAAAACGTTTGTTAAAGTTTACAGTGACCTCTAATTGGAGGTAGTAAAAGTACCACACTGCAAAACCCCATTTTATCGTTTTTAGCGAGTTTTTTAATTTTCTTTTCTCACAAATTCCCATTTTCTTAACTAAGTTTGGCAGTAAAGAGATAATAATGCCATTGTTTGCTTAAAAATCATCACTAACTTGAAGATTCGTGGGAGTTCTTCGATAATAATATGGGGACCTGAAGACTTGTAAATTAAAGATTTGAGCAATTCTTGGCAGACATTCCTAAAACATGTGGTACATGCCATTGGTAATATTCTCCTACA
Organism: Orius laevigatus; assembly: GCA_018703685.1. NCBI lineage: Eukaryota > Metazoa > Arthropoda > Insecta > Hemiptera > Anthocoridae > Orius > Orius laevigatus. The sequence continues at coordinate 339,794 of JAGWEN010000061.1, read as the reverse complement.
AAAAACACCCCACCTCGCAAAAACTCTTGCATACCAGCTAGATAATGGTCCTGGTCTGCATAGTGACTCAAGAGTTCTTTGACAGCAACAGTCTGGTTGGTCTGGTTGTTCTGTTTGGTCTGGTTGGTCTGGTTGTTCTGTTTGGTCTGGTTGGTCTGGTTGTTCTGGTTGTTCTGGTTGTTCTGGTTGTTCTGGTTGTTCTGGTTGTTCTGGTTGTTCTGGTTGTTCTGGTTGGTCTGGTTGGTCTGGTTGGTCTGGTTGGTCTGGTTGGTCAGGTTGGTAAGGTTGGTCCGGTTGGTCCGGTTGGTCCGGTTGGTCCGGTTGGTCCGGTTGGTCCGGTTGGTCCGGTTGGTCCGGTTGGTCCGGTTGGTCCGGTTGGTCCGGTTGGTCCGGTTGGTCCGGTTGGTCCGGTTGGTCTGGTTGGTCTGGTTGGTCTTGTTGGTCTGGTTGGTCTGCCTGCTAATATGAATTTTTTTAAATGCTAAGCCAATTATATCGTTCAAATCCGTAAAAAATACCGTTTAGATGCGTGAAATATTAAAAACTTTTAAGTTTCCTTATTTATTTTCCAGTTTCAAGCATCTCATTCAAAAAGTGGAATCTCTTAGCCTTTATGTCTACCCCCGACTGTTTACAGATCCGTATCTGAACACAGGTTTGAATTTATACGGCATAATACTCTCCATTCAACCTAAAGAATCGAGAAAAATACTTGGTTTTTTTTCGGTTTTGGGGAACAAAATAAAATGAAAGGTCCCTGAGGTCAGTTCAATTGAATTGGGCATTCAATATAAAAAGGGTCAGGCTTTTCCCGGAGGAATTTTAACGTTTGATCTTTCAACTTTATCGCCCCTAAAAGGAAGTGAGGGACCAAAACGCATTTGCGTGGCCAAGAGACAAACGCAAAAGAAGAAATCTTTTGTTTTAAACAAATAATATAAATAATAAAACTTGTCAAAATTTGAGGGGTGCAATGACAATTTCTTTAACATATTAATGCACTAGAAGAAATAAAAAAAAATCCGTGGCTTTTTGATATAAGAGATTTTTGAATTTATGTCTCACCTCGGCCCCCGTACGATAAAAGATAACTGTTATAAGTAATAAGTAACTCGGTTGCGAGGACGATATATGGGAAAGTCTGTCGGACGGGGCTTTTTACAGGAACAAACCCCCGGAGCTGGTGAATTTACGACTTCCAAACACGTATCGGCGGTATTCCTTGTACCGAGTTGAACCGCACACATTGTTTCTGTCTCTCTCCCTCATCTTCGTTATTCGTTTTTTGTCTGCAAAGGTTATTTTTAAAAAAGATACGATCGATCATCTCCGAGCCAATTATTATATCAATTTTTAACAAAGGACAAGTCGACAAAAACTGGTTATGAACTTCGATAATGCTTCTCCCGATCGCTTTTTATAAACGTCGGTATTTTTTAATATGGACAAGTGTGAAAGAGGAAAAACAACGAGTCATTTTCGAGTTTAATCACGTGTGAGGGGGAGGTGAAACGTTCGTCACATGGATATGACGTATTCGGGGCCGGTGGAGGGGTCTCTAGGGTATTGTTGCATCTCCCTTTCCAGAAAATCGTTATCGAAGACAAATAGACGTCAGTTGCAGTTTACTCTCGAGGGCACAATAAAGCCATTGTTAAGTCACGTTTCGGTCCCCTTCTCTGCGAATTTGGTTACGCCGATTGGGCCGATAGTTGATAATCCAGAGTGTCATGTGCACGGTGCATCTCGATTTTGGGATAGGTCACGGTCATAACTTCCGCCCTTTTCAAAGGGCGTTGACACACCTTCAGCTGTTTTGACCTCAAAGTTTTTTCGCTCCTGTGATTAGTCAGTTCCTCCTTCACTGCAGATTTGTACAGACATTTCGTTAGCTCGTTCGTTTTTTCTTGATTTCATCCGGGTGGAAGATATTTTGCTTCAATATTCTTTCAAATCACGTACCTTTCCTCTGCCTTCTATTTAGACAGCACAAAACTAACTTCATTCGAATAAGATAAAATTAACATTCAGCTCGTTTAACACGATTCATTTAATTAAAATCCAATTTACGTATTGGTTAAGCTAATTCCGTGTTTTGTAAACACCGCGAGCGTGATTTGTAAAATTCAAAGGGAACGTCCTCTCTCCCCGGGATGAAATCTTTTAATGAACTATCTGTTAGAAACGGCCGGGAGCTACGTATTAACATAAGGAGCCGACTGAACAAGTCCATAAGTAATGCGCAATTACTTATTCATCCAAAAGAGCACTAACTAGTTTAGAAGCTCACCCCTTTTCTTCAATGGACACACATTTTTGAATTTTTTGTTTATTAGATCAATATTTTTTATCGAAATTATAGGGACGAAATCACATTGAAATGAGAAATCGTTTATTTGATGACTTCGTAACGTTTCGAAGGATTCCGAACTAGGAAAATATACGTTAAAAATAATAGGTTTTTTTGGGACGGGTTAATAACTGTTCCTGAGGAGCTCATCAGCTCTTTGTTATCCGATGCAAGGTCACGATTATTATTTTTACAATAATATCCCATCCGTATCCAAATTCCTCTTCGGTAGATTTTCGTGCTTTCACCCGATCGCGCGTTCAAATTGCCAGTATCGGGGTTATAATAATTGCCGATAGTCCAGTTGATCTCTGAGCCCTTCCGTTACTTTTTCTCGTCGGGCGCTTGATGAGGTTACCCCGCCGGGGTCAAGACGTTCTTAAGTAGCACAAGAGGGAGAATCAAGTCTTTATTAATAAACGAGTTGGGGACAAGCTCGAGACGCCAGAACCGGTACCGTCTCCTTATTCATCTTTTCGGTTCCAGTTAATGAAATTTTCGACTTCCAACATCGCTTCTCATACAATGCTCTAATGGGTCAATGCATCATAAACCAATATCTTTCGAACTTATTCCATCAGAATGGTATCTAACCTATGGTAACTGCCCTAAATCAAAAAATTTAATGCAAGACTCGTACCCTCAAGTCCATTGTTGTCATACATGGCATGGAGGCTCTTATGTACTATTTGTAAGTAGTTGAAAGTAGGTATCCTCACAAATAGGCTATTAGGCCTCACATATGGTCGCTAAGAAAGAGAATAGGTTAAGAATAAAATGCAATGGAGATGTACAGTTTACGGAGAAGCTGCTGAATGTCAAAACAATCATCCAGGAAGAATCGATTGTTGTCTGCCTAGACACACTAGTGCACTCCTATGGTATGAGGAATGTCCTTCGCATGTCGGAAGACCAACCGCTAGGAACGGTTATGGAATGGTCACCAGAAAGAAGAAAAATGGAAGGGAAAGAACTCATCTCAAGATGCGAGGAGGACCAGTGGCAGGATTTGCCGTTGGATGATTTTACTATCCATCATAAAGCTTGGGGCCAGGCTATAAAGGGAAAACTAGATTTTTCACAGCTGATTCGGATTTAATCAATGCTGGCAGGTTCTGCAACTCGAATTACAAACTCTTCACTGCAACTTGCAAGGGTAAAAAAATTAATAAGATGGCACAAACTTTCTACCACGTTTATAAAGTTCTGCTACTAAATGTTTATAATTAAACTTATTAATTACCCTAGAAATGGATACCTACTTATTAAAAAACTTACCAAAAACTTTTTTTAGGGTAATCGAAATATTATGTTCGTGAGAGAAAGTTTCATGAACGCGTAGAGGTGAGAGAATTTTAGGAAACGCCCTAAAGGGTAAAGGAGTCTTTTAAGAAAAAAAAAAAAAAAAAAAATCAATTATCTCTTTTTCCCAACTTTCTTAAGACAGGATGATGACAATGATTATTAAATCAAGAACCTTATGTCGACAGGTTCTTTTTTCTTTAAACTAAACGAAGTAACATGTCTGCAAATCCGATTTGAGCCATTTCAACTGAAGACGTTTTGGGAACCAACTAAAAGTCAACTACAAATCAAAAATCTGAAAAAATTCAGTTCGTACATTCCGAAGATATTCGTGAAAGCACTTGTTTTTTATTCTCAGGGGCATTTAGTTCGTCTGTTCGCTACTAGGGGGCTCTACCTTCTCTAATCCCTCGTTAACTTTCAAGAAAGGGAATGCGGTTGGATCCTCTTTTTTCCTTTTCTTCTCCGTCTCCTTAGCACCTTCTAGTCTTGAGTTCAAACCGCCCCATACGTTATACAGGTAACGATTCCGGTTAAAATAAATATGAAAAATATTAAAAACCCTCATTGCACCATCATGCAAATATGAATGCTGGTAGTAGTTTTTGCTGAAAAATAATTTGAAGGGAAAATTAAATACAGTGGAAGATTATTATCGTTTTGAAAAATCTCTCATTAACGTGAAATGAAGTACCTCAAGTATTTTAGTTGGAAAAATATTTGTTTGGATATAAAAATTATTGGTTTTCCTACTTCGTAAACAAAAGCATTAACACCCTTCTTTAACGATCGGTTCGTGTCCGTCTGCACCTTGAAGCCCATAACAAATACACCGAGGCCTCTTATTTCCCTTTTGTTTTTTGTTTTAATTCTGTGGAGTCCACGCAACAGATTGGTAGCCGGCGCAACCCCCTTATAATTAGCACGGGCCCCAAAAAGATAATAACTCCCGATAGTATTTAGAACGTGAGCCTCGTCTATAACTTCTCCTCTCTTTTTTTTTATAACGCATTATTTATAAATAAAAGGCATAAAGGTCCCGAGGTGAGAAAGAAGAAGCGACCCTGCTGAGAATGTAGGCAGCACCCAGTGTTGTTAAGGTCCGGCCGGGTAGAAAGAAGAAAAAAAGGAAGAGGGAGGTCTTCTCCGAACCGGTTTTTCACATCTTATCACCAGACACGGACCCTAATCTCATCCGCTTTAATTATACTAACAACGGGCGTCGATCTACTGCATTCCCAAATATGTAATTGTCACTACCGATTACCTGCTTGAACGAAATTATGAGGGGTTAAATCTTGAAGTACTACTTTAAGGCAATTATTGCTAACAAGGAGTGCCTGTAGTCACCTATGTACGCCTAAAAGTTAAAAATACTTCTCCAACATTCAATGCTAGCATAAAATCTTTTTCTGTTACAGCAGCCTGTTGATAAACAGGTACTCTTGAGGTAGCCGGTAGGTAGGTCTGGATGTTCGGTATTTCCTAATGCTTCCTCAGCAATCATCAAAAAATCACTCAAGTTCAATACATTTTATCTTTATAATCTATTAGTTATCGTCATTTTTTTACATCGTTGTTCTTTCATCTTTGTCCCATTTTCCAACTTGGGAACGAAACTCTTTGATTATTCTCTGCACTTCGTCTTCTGTCGTTTTTTCTGGTCCTATTTTCTTAAAGGGGCTTTTCTTCGAATCAAATTCACTATCAAAGTCCAATTTTCTTAACGGAATCTTCAAATCAATAAAAAAAAATTACTGGCACAGCTATTAGTATTCTAAAAAAATCAAAGATCGTTAACTCCCTTGATAATTGTTCGATTTAGCTTTCGGAGCCATCATTGGAGAGCTCAAGCGATCCTCCTCGCTCAAGATCTTAAAATGAGACCGATTGAACTTATCAACGATGGCTGCGAAAGGAAAATCGATCCACAAGTTTGAAAACGACCGAAATTTTGGGGTGACCGGTGATCACAGGTGATCCTTTAATTTTGATAAGCACTTTAGTTTGAAATATTGCAATTAGTTAAAATTAAGTATTCCTCTTTGGCAGATCGATTTACCTGCAAGTCTCCGTTTTTGGGCTGGGCCATTTTCAGTAATTTGACGTTCACCTCCTCCAAAATATGATATTGAGATCGACTATTCAAATCCATATTTATAACGTGTTTTTGTTTTACTTTTTTTATTATTAAGTATTTAACACATGCTTTGTAAAACGAGCGACGCATCGCATCGTGAGTGATCGAATTTAGAACTGCTGTTTAGTGAACATCAGGCTCTTAAAAAATCGACTTCAATTTTCTGATGGAACAAATTTAGTATTTAGTTTTTACTTAATATTTCGAAAATTATGAATTAATTTTGTTGAAAAATCTAAAATCGGCTGAAATTGCTTATAAATCGAAATGTTGGCGTGTTGCTTCTTATGACTCAAGAACACACTGACCTATAGGCAGGAAGAGCCTTAAACGACTGTAGCAAAAGGTTTTTTTCAAATTGCCAAACGGGATGCATCTGAGCTTGCACATCCTTTGAAACCAGTTTTTCGCCCATCTTAATTGTCTCGCTCAAATCGATAAATCAAAGAGAGATCAGAATAAAATATCTTTTGAACCCCCGAGGGTCCTCCCAAAGTGGAAACTTGTAGGTCGAAATCCGGCCTTTTTAGAGCCGTTGACAAGGGCCGATCCTCCTTTTTTTATTTTTCCTTTTATTAATTTTCAATATCGTGTAACGGTTTCCATTTCACGTCCAATTGCATTCGTAATGGATCCTCGCGAATCGGCAAAAGAGTTGAGGATTCCGAATCGTAAATCATTCACCAACAGCGAGATTAACGTTATTTATTGCCATATTTCTTTACCTTGACAGAAATCTAATTAATTTATTAAGTATGAAACCGCCTACCTATGTATGTGATTAAATTTTTTTCGAGACCTGAGAATTCGCTCGTAGGAAAATAACATAAAATCCCCCCCCCCTCCTCCTCAATCGTTTTCTCCCTAGATATGTATGTACTCGTACAATCCAAATACATCGTTTTCCCTATAAACACTCCTAGAATCAAAATATGCATGGTTTTACTTTAGGTACTCGTACAATTCAAATAAATCGTCTGTAGGTACTCGTACCTTCAATTCCAATGTATCATTTTCTTTGAAGATACTTGTACCTACAAAGCAAATGGCAAAGGTCTGTGTGAAGTATGACAAAGAGTTAGATAGAGCTACTACAAACGATCAAATACTGCTTACGAATCGGAAAACGATGCACATTTACCAAGACCATCTCAGAAGTGTGTGGGGCTTGCCTAACCACTTGAAATGACCTGCAAGTGGATTTAATAACCAGACTTCTTTTGATGCTAAAACCAGCTTGATTTCTAATGAAAGATATACCTATTTCCAAACTTATCATAGTCATGGATAGACGATATTTTAGGAGATAAACAACCCTTTTTGTTTATTTTGAGTAAAACGAACATTTCATAACTCATAGGCTCATAACGCACTTTTAAAAATTTAATATTGCAGCATAACGAAATATGACGACAATGGCTGTTACGTAAATCGGACACATATTGCTTTTCGAACGATCAGATAAAAAACGCGAGTATCGACGCATATAAAATGTTTGGAAATAAAGCAATATTACGAGTTCAAATCGCCCATGATTTGAAAGTAGTGGTCGCAAACGCAATAAAGACGAATGGGGCTTGAAATTCATGAAAATGAGACGCTTTAAAACGCAAAATACAAAAAAAGGTCGTTTTGGAGTTTAATGCGTTTGCGAAATTTTTAAAATTTGTAAGAACGTTTTTTTTTTTATGTTTTAGTAAAGCGTGACAACGCCAATTTTGTCTTTCAAAACACTCATTATAAAATTTGGACTTTTGTTTTTTGTCGCCTTATGTAATTTTTTTTAACTATCTCTACCTAGTAATTTCGGAAACTTTTTTTTTTTTTTTTTTTTTTCATAGATTTTGTAGGTTACAGAGGTTTTAGGTTTTACATAATAAAAATACGATCTGAGAAAACTAATGTAATCTCACAAAGACTTTAGTCTTTAGTAGTACGTGTGCTATTCCTTAGCAGTCATTCTTTCTTTTACTTTTTACATTAAAGTAAAGAAAGAAATTTATGTTTCATTTGGCATGACTCTGCGCACTAATAGTGGTAGTGCAGTTCTGAAGTCTTCTTATTTTTAAAGCCGAATGAAGGTTCGAAATAGCCTTTGGATAATAAAAATGTGGTTGAAGAAAAGGTGAGATCGTGTACCTTACCGTTGAAGGTGTTCAAATCTCTCATCGGTTCCTTTCCGTCCCGTTAACAGCAGCGGTAAACGTGGTTTCTCGAGGCCTACCCATCAAAATAATCTTTTTAATATTCATTATTAATCTCCTTTTTTCGCCATACTGAAATATATATACTTTTTTTCGAAAATGTATACTCTTGAAGCCAGATTTTAATCGAAAACTATAAATCGAAGACGTTAAAATTTGCCTATGCAAAACAGTAAAGGATGGAAATTTGATTTCAATCTGTCTTGAAGAAGAAATGGGGTTAGACTTCATAAATGCGTTTTATAAGGATTTTACGTCCTTCTATTTGCATGATTAGCTGAAAAAGATGATTTTCTACTTTATATTTTGTACCTTCATTTTTATTTTACTTTTGAATATAGTCATAATATTGTTACTGTTTCTAATTCTGGAGCTATGGCATTCCTCACAAAAAGAAAGATTTCGAAATATAAAAGAGATGAAAGATGCCATTTTTAAGTTTCAAATTTATTATGTAACTTTCATCTCCTAGATGGTCATTAGTCTTCATCACGGCAAACAAATAATTAAAAGAAGGCCAACGTCTTCACGAATTTCTTGACAGGTCGAATCAAAAATAGATCATCGCTTCGCTTAAAAAATGTCGGATTTCATATTATACGGTCAGGACTAGGAATGAGAACGAGACGCGTGGCTGGAAAACTATAAATTAATAAAATGAGATAAGAAGCCTTCATAGATAAAGAACATCACAGATTGAGGACTACTACACCCTCATAATTAAGAAAAAGGGGTTCTAATCAATGCGGTAGGTGAGTGGACGTGGGTAGGCTTTGTGCTTTGAATGGAAGAGCCATCATTAATATCCTTGCGTAAGAAACCCCTCCCTCCACCCTCCCATTCATCACCCATTTCTTGCCTAAACCGTTCCCCGGGGCAAAAGGCGAAAGTAAGCCTAACACCCGTATTACTTAATGGGCGATCGATAAAGATCGGATTTTTACACGTCCTGAACAATGGGCTTCGAAGATCTTAGCTGGAGTTACAGATCAAAACTCATTTAGTGAGACAGATGGAAAAAAAAATTCTTAAAGAAGATATTAATGACTTATCTGACCTATGAGTCTTCCTGTATATTTTTTTAACATCAAGAAAACTGCAATTTCTCATTCTTCAATCAATCGAGAATTCGGGTACTCAAGTTTTACTAGGTACATACTGTATAAGATTTTTTTTAGTTTACAAAATTAAGAAAAAGAGCCCAACTGAAGGCTGGTAAAAGAAGGTCTTTATGTAAATCGTAGCAGAAAATTGCACCACCTGTATAAATTTAGAGGCTGAATAAACGTAAATAAATTGATCCATGGAACAGATTCTTTAGTGGGAAAGAGAATAAATTATGCGGATAAAGACAGTAAATGTGTCCTTGTAACTGACCTACACGACTAATCGAAAAAGCGTCTGCAGAAACGTAAGTACGCCTTTGAGGCCGCCGTATCGAATTAGGGACGCTATTAAAACAGGCCGACTCGAGCAATCATATCCATTTATGCCTCTCGAAGGGGATAAAGACGAGACATGGAGACTCGTCGAATATAAAGGAAATTTTATGATATCTTTTTAAGATTTATGTTTTACAAAGGTATTTTTTATACATCTCATTTCGGTCTTTTATCCCTTTCGAATAAATTCGTCCAGGGTGGGTATTTTTTTTTATTACCATTTTTTTTTAAATAAACACAATACGGGGGACGAGTTCATAACGTTTTACGATTCTGAAATTTTCTTCCTTTGATGTATCTATCCTGTTTGGATTGGCGTGCCTTATTTTATTGCGCTTCAAAAAAGCATAAAACGACAAAAGAAAATATTTTGTCCTCGATATCAAACTTTAATACACAATTTTCTTTCACAATAGGCCACCTCATTTTAATTTTATTTCAATTCAAAAAAATAAAAATGCGAAACTAAATTACGAATAAATATTTAAAATTTTTGACCTCCAAGTAATCCCATATTCATGACATCCTGGTTAGATAAAAATATTCCACACGAATGCAAAAGAGCGAGAAAAAAAGTATTTCGAACCATTTGCTAGTCAGCGATTTCTAGTATTTTACATCTAAATAGAAGGTTGTTTCTTTTTACGAGACTCGCGGTGCTAAAATACACGGGATCAAGTTGTTAAATTCTCAAGAGACACTTGAGGATTTTCATAAAATCCTAACTTTACTTTTTTCTTATTTATTTGCCATCTATTTATTATCACGACTTCGAGGATCGATCGTCGAGAAAACGGCCCCCAAGAAACGTATTGGATCAAAATAATTGATAAGGTGACATTTTAGAGTGAAAGGGTTTTTTATTTTTCTTCATATTAAAAATTGCGCAGTCTTCATCGATGACCCCGGAGATGAACTTTTTTTTATAGGTTACAAGAACGGATGAATTAATATTTAAATTGGATTATAAATTTTTTTATGATTTTCTATAATGGGTAACTTTTGTGTGATATTTAAATAATAAGGTCGTGACATTTAGGATACAGACAAGCACCATCAAAATATTATAGCGTTGGTACCTCTGTTTTTATTATAATAATATGTATTATGTATAAACATCATTAAAAATGGTAAAAAATAAGGTTAAATTCATGTTCAAACGTTTGTTTTTGATGGAGTTTTATGAATTTTTTTCCCTTTCTTTTATTTAAGTGAAGAATTAAAAGAAAGCAGAAGCAAAGTTGCGTTTGTAGAGATGATTAGATATGTTGAGAACAATGAACAAAATCAATTAAGGAACTGAAGATAAAATGTTGCTCAATCTCCCTTAAGGGCGATTACGGAATCGCGCACTTTGACTTATTGAATAATTGCGAGAATCTCTTCGGAGTTGTCAATTTCGTTAAATCGTCGCTGGGCTCCCGGAGGGCATCGGTGACGCAATAAAATCCTCCGATAACGGATTGAAGTCGGAGCACGAGACCCGTATATGAAATATCCATTATCTCAAACACGCTTCGGCTCCTTCCCATTGTTTCGAAGGCTGCACTTTCCGCGGTGCTCGCCCTTAGGCTATCTCATATATCTAGTGACCTTTTCTGCTACGATTTGTCCATTACCGTTTGTTTCCTTCGTTTTACAAATTCCCTCAACCTTGGCTTTCGTATATCAGACGTGCGAAAGGGCGATTCTACAAATGGGGAAATCACCTTTTTTGATTAGGAACAATGCGGAAATACATTTATTTCTCGTTTCGTAAAGTTCCAATAACCGTCCTTGGGAGTCCAATCTCATTGTAATCCAACTACAAAAGATTAATGAACCATTTGTTCAAAGACCACCTATGAGTCCATCAAAAATATTCATAAAAAATATGTCTTTCTGTTGTATTTTTAAAAAAGAGATCAAAAATGTAAAGTTAACGACGAACAAACAAAAGCTGCTAAGAAAACGATATTGAATTCTTCCAATTTAGCTCAAAGAAGTCAGTTGGAACTAATTGATAATTATAACGTCAGCGCCTATTTTTCGGAAAAGTGCCATAAGTCCAAAAAAACTTCCTATTCAAGTATTTAAAAGGAAACATCCAATTATAGTCAAGAGCCCTTTCAGTTTCGAATGAAACCGCGTATTAAAAAATGGAATACCTATCGAAGTATTTTTTTTATTTAATTCTTTTTAGGAACCCTGACAAACGGAAACCATATGTCTTCGCCCAACACACCCCCAATTTAATGCTCGGACTCATTTTGATACCATTGCTTTATTAGGGATAATTTTATATCCGAAATTACATCCTGGAAACACTTTTTTTCCGTTTGACATGTTATTGAGTCAAACGAAATAAAAAGTAATATAAATTGGATTGAGACTAATTGGAAATGAATCTTTTGATTAAAAAAAAAATAATACTGTGTTCATTGGCCATGAACGAGTTAATGACCCTTGAACAATATGTCAACGTGTGATTCGTGTGTTGTCAAGTTGGCTGCTTACAAAATAAAATCAATTAAAAAGAAAAAATCTTAAGCTCGCCATCTCCTTCATTGCCACCAACCTCCAAAGACCTTACCTCCACCCCCAACTCCACAGTCTTCATCGAAATTCCCATTTTTGGGTGCGAAAGGAACCTCTGCCTCTTCGCCAAACTTCCCCTACCTCCACCACACCATTACCTCCTCCAACAATCTCCTTTACCTCCCTCATCACCACTTTATGCCTACTCCTACTTACCCTCAATTCCTCCCCTAAAATCCCTCTCCGCCACATCACCACACCATCCCCAACCTGGGTCTACACTTCCCACAACCTTTCTCACTTTCCTATCACCTCCCATACACCCCCCCCCAACATCCCTCCACTTACATCATGAAACCATTGTAGAAATGAACAAAAGGAGTAATTTTGTCTGGTTTGTGGTCTCAACTTTCAAGGCGATCAAATCGACATTAGGTACCTTTTTTTAGTTTCTATGGAAATCAAGGTGTTAAAAAATCACCGGGTACCTGACAAGGGAAAAAGCTAGTTAGCCTATGACAGATGGTAGTATCCTTGGCATAAATAGTCATAAACGGTGTTCTTCGCGACACCCTTTTATTAGTCGGAGTTACACGTTTCCCTTTTTTTATATTCTTTCCATTTCCCGAAGGGTTCCTTACAATTTTGACAGGTAACCAGGGGTGCCTAACAAGGTGCAACAGCTGCCCTGTCGCTCCAATTAAAATAGTTTTTACCTAGTTTGTCGGCCAACCCCTTAATCACTGAGATAGCCACGATCTTATCGCACCTGCGTCTTTGATAACACTTGATATCTATTGAATATTCATCTAGTTTTATAATGTATTAAAACTGTCCCTTTAATGCTCTTATTATAGTTATCGTTTCCCAACCAAATTGTGGTTCCAATTTTTTGAAATATTGCTTGATTTTGAACGATTGCGACCATGGTTGTTTTTCTACATCTTTGATTGCCTTCTTAGGAAACAAACAAAATTTCATCGCTTTCAAACCACAAGAATTACATTGTAAAACCCACCTTTGTTCACTTTTATAACAGTTTTTTAAGGTAAAAAAGGGATGAATTTTATACTTGAAATAATCACAAGGGCCAAGGTAACAATAAGCTTGCCCTATTGACTCGATGGTAGGAAAATTTCTACTCCAACGGAGTTGTACACAAGAGGAACATTTGGATCTTTTGTCCTCTTTCCATCCGAAAAATGGAGATGCAACCGTACACAGAGGGGTCTAGACTCTATACTTCAAGAGAACAATGTCTTCGAAAATAATTTACTGGTGAAGAATTTTCAAACGTTTTTCGCCCCCTTTTTTTTAATGTTTTGAACACTTTAATTCAACAAGGAAATGCCATGAATATAAATTTGTTTTTTCGTCTTTTGATTGCTTTTAAAATTTTTCAACACCCCGTTTCTATAAATTTCATGTTACAAAATAGTGTAGGTGTCGATTCTAATTGGATTCCTTGTCAAAAATTACATTTTCTTTTTAAAATGAATGATTGGCTAGGTACTATATCACACATGAAGGTTGACTTCTACAGTTTTTATGCTTCTATACTGAAATTAATAACTTTTTTTTAATTGAAACTAATTAACTGATTCAAAATGAAGTATCTACATAGTATTGAGGCTGAAGTATAACAGGTTAATTAAAAAAATGGAAGGGGAAATGATAATTGAAGAATATAAGTTGAAAAAAATGGAGGGGGTATCGGAAAACATCATGGCCGCCTACTAACTAGACTCATAATTAATAAGCAATTTTTGACCAGTTCGGTAAAACTATAGGTTACCCCTAAACTACCTGAAAGAATATTAAAATCCTACTCATCTTTTTTTCCTTCTTCTGCCACTGTTTGACTAATTAAACTTGCCACTCGGGATGAAACCGTTGAAAATTCCAGACACCTTTTCGACATAATTATAACCGAGGGGGCAAAAAATTGGGGAACATAAAAATCGTTATCTTTCTAATGACACCGACTCGAATTATGACAATATTCCGGGGTCGTTAGGCCGAAGGGGTCACATTTACTTTCTTATCCACCTGTTTAAGTTACTCGAGCTGCCTTTACATTTTTTAGATTTCCGGAAAAGATAAGCTTCATGATCTTTAGCCTTTTTGTTACCATTATTGAATTATCAATTCAATGCATCCGTTTTGACAAGAAAAAAATTATTTATCCGCCAAAGTTTCAATAAAAATCGATTATTTTAAAATACTATTAATTATAAAAATAATTTACTACCTACGTTCATGTTTTCTATTATAAAAACAAGAATTCTTCATATATTTGCTTGTTTTGTAATATGGTGAAAGGCTCTTCAAAATATGGAAAGGCTTAAATTAAATTTAAAAAAAAATTTAAAGGCCTACAGTAGTTACAAAGAAAAATTATAGTGTCCACAACATATAATCAGTCAGTGGATTATAATGTATGCAAAATAGGATCCTACATTAAAGTTTTTTCTAAGAATACTTGGGTAAGAAAAAAAAAGGTCCAAAATCGATCAGAAAAGCTCAATATCAATCATAAACGCGAATATTATAATGGATCTTTATGTAGGTGGGCGGTATGAGGATTAACATATTCGTAATTTAATGAGATTGTCGAAGATACGGTTGGGGTTCTATGCTATAAAGCCCGGTCGGACTTATAAATCTCGGCGAAGCTCAAGACCCTCAGGGTGTCCTTCCTCACACAGCGGAGCCACATTTAGTACACTTTTTTTTATTACCTTCCCTTCTCTCGCCTTCTTCCTTTTTTTAAGATGAGTAATAACTTTTGGGTCTTTTACATTCACCTTTTATTAATTATTTCATAATAATGCTTATGATGGTATTTTAATGATGGGGAAAGTTTATGTGGATATAATTTTCTCACACCTTTTTTTCCTCGGTATTTTTTTTTCGTTATGACTTCTTTTACTTATTATACTGTTTTATTTATTACCTTCTCATCCAGAATTTTTGCTCGATTTTTCTGCATGTACAAATAGCGAAGGCTTTTTTAGGCAAAATAGCGAAATATTGGTGAAAGGCCCTTAAAAATTGTCTTCATAATGGGATGAAAATCAAGTTTTTATACATATTTTATATTATTGATGAAAAATTTGTAATTTGAGCCAGTAGGTAACTATTTAAGGTAGGTTAATTTGACAAAATCACGGTTGTTTCAAAAAACGTTTTTAGGTTTCCATAGCTTTAAATTACTATTAGGGTATTATTCTCTTGCTAACACATAAGTTTTACTGGATAGAATTTTAGCGATAGGAAAAACATAGACTTTAGGGAAAAAATGTTTTCGGTCTTACATGAAAGGAGAACAGTTGTATCACGAACAAAAAGGAATAGCTCGGAGGGTCTCCTTATCACGGCTCTATCTCCGCTCCGTTGCCTAAGTGGGTATCAATATCGCCTATTGGGATCAAAGGATGACTTACACTCGGCTAAAGGCTAGATTAGGTCTGAGGGGGTGAGTACAAAGAAATCCTCCCGGATCAGGTAACATGAAAAAAAGGGTCTCCAAGTAATAAAAACGTTTTGTCCCATGAACTAAAAACATAAAAAATAGTTCCTTTGTGCAGTTCGTGAAATGAAGTAGGTAATCGAGTTACGGATCAGGGAGTGGAGATGTTTCAAAAGTAACACAGCTGGACCACTGGGATCAGCGAGTAGTGATTGTTGATCTAATTTGATTTCTCGTAGACTGAAGGAGTATTACTAACTTAGTGCTAGAAGAATTACTTTAAATTAATCATTTTGACTTCTATGGACCATTTCAATATCCAGTCAACCTTCCTTTCCTTAGAATCTGACCATGTTGCTAGAGATAACAAGAAAGAAAGAAGAAAATCTGATTGTAATTTGTCTTAAAATTTTTAAAAGTGGCTTTTTCTACTTTATAAAAAATCTTCCTGTTTAGGTAGTTCAAGTGGGTGTTTAATTTTATTTTAGTCTAGGGCTCGATGAAAACGAAAGGAAGTCTAGCACGAGTGAATGTGTAGTTTCAAGATGACCTAATGGGTTAAAAAGGGGCCAAGGCATTGTTGTCTGAACTCATTGTTTTTTTAAAACATATTCTTCACAAAAAAAAGCCCAGGGACACAGCCTGAAGCTGAAATCTTAGGACAAGATTTTATTCAAAAAATAAATCTCTCCTCTTTCGTAATAAGAGGGGAAGAGGAAACCTAATGAGGAGATAATTGCTGAGCAGGTGCTAAAGATACGATTGTAGGCCAGAGGCAGGTAACTAGCCTAACAAGATTCATAACGAGACAGCTCTTCGTGCAACCGCTCATAAAAGTGATTAACAATTTCCCAGACGCCGACCATATTTTTTTTATTTTTCATTCATTTGATCTATATAATATCTGATTGATATTTCTTTTCTCACGTCGTTATTTCTGACATGAAAGTTATTAGAAATAGATTGTACAAAAGCTGAGTTATTGATACATCGGGTATTAATGTTACAGAACTGTGTATTGAGGCCAGACTTAAAATGTTATCCGGTTAATTTGACTTTCAACGCTGTTTCCGTAGGGTTCAGGGGCGAAAATTGATAAATCACCTCCAGGGCGAGCCCGAAGGCGTTGTAAAACTCGAATTGAATCCGACAACTTAAAGAAAAAAAATGTTTTTAAAAAAATATTTTTGCTGTCTACAAAGATGAACAATGGTTGGAATCCGGTATGTTTGGTTAGTCCGAAGGGTTCTTTCCGACACAGTCGAAGGATGAGTTTTTGCTCGAGCATTTCTTAAGATGGGAGGGCCATTACATGCCAAAACCGTGTCGGGCTCGAAATCAAATTCCCGCTTTTTATACCAGACCGAACTCGGAGTTTGACGTTCTTCAATTTACTTCTTTTTTTATATGTCTAAAATGCAATTCTTCTTTTTGTCTTTTTATATGAGTTTTTCCGGAATGAAAGAAAGAAAAGAAAAAAGTAAAGAGTGGATGTTGTGAAAAGGATGATCAGATAAGTTTCTTCTTTTTTTTCGGGGATCCGAGGCGGCAAAAGAGCCTTCTTCTGAGAACTTGGCATTCTGGTAAGCTAAGTGCGGTAGACTTTTTCTTTTATAAAAAGAGGCCGGACTATACTTTTAAAAAAACTTAAAAGAATAATTTAAAGACAGGTATTTATTTTTTTAAAAACATTTAAAATAAAAATGAGCTACAGCAGTTTCCTGCAGCTCAAGGGACCTCAAGGGCACCTTGAGGGGCAGCTCAAGGGGGCCTTTTTTACGGATTTGAGCAATATTTGGCATAACCTACTACAGAAAAAAATTATCCTATGCCTCCATCCTCCAACGCTTGACGAAAGGGTCTTGGCAGAATTCTTAAGTCAAAATACGAATTTTCCAAAATTTACCATAAAGATATCGATTTCATTGTAATATAAAGAGGAATCTGATAGAATCAATACAAATGTTCATGGACCAATATTTTTCAAGTTGTCACCAAAAAACCGCTAAAAATTTGGTTTTTGGAGATAACCTGAAAATTGATTCCATTGGATTCCTCGACTAATTTTCGTTAAAATTCGTATTTTAGCTACTAAAAGGTGCCACACCCCTCCAGTCGATCGTCGGCGGCTATGAGAAGTTTTGCCTGATTGAGTCCGAAATGCCAAGTATTGTTGAAATTTGTGAACCACTGCAAATTTCTGATTTTTCTTAATAATGGTTGAAATTTTTTTACAAAATATAAAGACGTTGGGACACAGGGTGAAACATGTATTGTCAATAGACGTGCCCGTGTCTTCCACCTACGCTATTGACGGTAAAGAGATCCTTATTTGTGGCCTTTCGTAGCTCGTAATTCCGTCCCATAAGTCTTTTTCAAAGGGGAGGTGGATTTTTTTTCCTTCAGGGGGAGAGCGTAAACACAAACGCCTCTTAAGAAAAAGGTGTGGGAGCAACGTTTATATACCCACGAGCTCTTTTTACTCGCAAGACGAGCAACGATCGTGAATTTAAAAACGTTTTAAGAGCTCCTTAGACCTTTTTATGCGATTTTAAGGTAATCCCTTGTTTCAAATTCAAAGATTCCGTTGAGTAAATAACAGAAGAATAAATGAGATGTCAACTCCCGCCTATAATTCCATCAATAGCTTGACAAAGGGGTCTTTCAAAACTCGGTTTTATGCTGTGGTCAGTAAAAATTTTTTTCCTTCTTTTTTTCCCTTCTGTCTCTTCCTACGAAGGAACGTTGATTGCTTTCAACGGATGGAGGGGGTTAAAGCCTATAAGAAGGGAAGAAAAAAAAGACCAAGACGTGTTTTAGTGCACCCCCGCCATCAATCAGCGACCCCCGCTGTTCTTGCTCACACTCTATTGTTATGCTTATTTAACTTGCCCTCTTGAGATTGCACATAAAAAAGGCCTTTTATTCACGGATTTATATCTCTTTTACAGAGAAAAAGTACAATTTCTTTTTTAAATTAAAAATTACCTAATAAAAATATCGAGGCCGGTGTAAATCAGCGGAGGAATCTCGTTATTTATTGTAAG
This sequence comes from Orius laevigatus, assembly GCA_018703685.1. Lineage (NCBI taxonomy): Eukaryota > Metazoa > Arthropoda > Insecta > Hemiptera > Anthocoridae > Orius > Orius laevigatus. The sequence continues at coordinate 321,317 of JAGWEN010000061.1, read as the reverse complement.
TAGGCGTCGCTGTCCGCCACTATTACTCGTTTCTAAAATATTGTGGACCCGTCCTTGGACTTTAAGGAAGAAGATAACGGGGTGAGGAGGTTTGGTTACTTTCGTGGGATCCTCCACGCTCCATTGATCCTCATTCGAAACATTAGTTCGACCAATAATGCCACTTTCGAATGAAACAAACGGACGCCGAGATCGACCCCGTTAAATTGCTTTCCCGATTTATAAGTTGTAAATTTTATTACCGTTTAGCGAACAGTTAAACTTTATTTCACTAAAATATCTAGCGCGGTGGTCCCACACTAGTAATCAACCTAAAAATGTTATACATTTCAGTCACATTGAAATTATTGAAGAACTAGATAGTCTCAACTCCACCTGCGTCGACGTTTTAGTGACTAAAAGGGTTGAAAGAGTCAACCTGCATAATTTCTATCCAAACATCGAATTTCACACCTGGTCCCTAAATTATTCTTGATAAACCAGCAGGGGCTGATTGATAGTGAGCTTGGCACTAAACAATGTTTTTTCCCTTCTTCTTTTCCGTTCTCCACGCTCCTTGGCTAAAGTGCCAGCAGGTGTCCGGCCCACTTAACGCCCGTCACCCCCTAGAGTTTCCAATCCTACTTTTTTCCAGACTCGTTTTTTTCCTCCTCTTCAACCCTCGTATGTTAATAAAAATAGACACGAGAGGGTGTTATTCTTGTAATATATTGCTGTTAAATTAGCCTAAAAAATATGATTCATTAGAATATTTTTTTGGTGCAGGACACTGGATATCTCGTAAATTATGGCCTAAATTAACATGAACCTATCCAGGCATTGCTGCTATCGTTTCCCCATTCTGGGAACAAAAAATGAAAAAAATTCACCAGTGAGATAAAAAAAAATCAATTTTTTCGTCTGGAAAATACACGATCGCCTAACACTTGAATTGTTGATTAACAAGTGGAAAGAATTTTCACACGTGTACCTACCCCATTGTTTTCAAATGATTATTTTAATGGAGAAAAAAAAAATTATATTATTGACCCCTTATTAGGTCCGAGCTTGTTTCACGATAGAAAAACCAGATTGAGAATTCGTTTTTTAATTTTCTCACGCTTCACGCCGCTATTTTATGTTTCACCTCTGCCCAAACTACTTATACCGGAGTCGAAGGTGATAATTGAATAAATCCAGACGAGTCTCGAGAGGGTTTTACAGGAAAAGTGCAACTCGTTGAGCATTTAAATGGCTCACTTATGGTAAAGGGGGAGAAAATTAAAAGAACTAAAAAAAAAGTCACCGGTCTAAAAATGGTAAAGGAGTGCTAAGCCAAATGACTTTCATCGGCTGTAAACTTGTCTAGCGGATTCCCAGTCTAGAGGAGACCCTTTTTCCTTTTTCAACAAAATCCACTTCAAAAAGAGTTAAAATTTATAGCTTTTCTTAAAAAATAAACAATAATAAGATAGATGGCTCTTTTTTAACTCTATTCATCGGATTTTTGAGCCTATAAAGAACAGTAGTTTCCCACACATAGTATAGCACACGCGGCAGGTATAAAGGAATGTCCTGGAGGCATAACTGATTTATCACTTTGTCCCTTTAAAACGAGAAGGGTGTGAGACCAGGTAGGTGTATTGTATTTTTCACATGAAAGTGAGAGTCCTCTTTCAAACGCTTCCGTGCTGATTGTGTAAAAAAATATGGGATTAAAAAAACGTCTCAATGACTTCATAAAGCTCCGCTTTTTAAAAACACCATGAGTTATGAAGGACTTGCAAAATAAGAAAAAACATGAACTTCTATCAAGTACAAATATTTTAGGATGGATATACATAATTTTGGAAAATTATATGTGGTATAAAAATCGAAAGATTTCTCTCAATATTTATTAGATCCCGAAATCTGCTGGGTGTATGCAAATGCCTTAAATTTATATCATTGATAAAAAATAGTTTGGCAAAGATATATTTTAATTAAGGTTATTTATTCGGGTAATAAAAATTGTAGTACAACACCGTTTTATTCTTTCTTAATTAAGTAGACAGTCGTTGGAAGATACTCTCATTCACATCAAAATATATACGCGGCCACATTTTAAGTCAGGAAGAAACTCGTTTTCTTGTAGAAAACTTTAGCCTACTTCGTGCACAAATTTATGGTGTTCTCCTTAATTTATTCTGTACACCAATTAAGTATAGAGCAATTTATTAAAAGGAACAATACAACATGTTGTATTTAAGAATATATATAGTGGGGGCCCTGGTGTGACAAACTGGACACGATATATAAAAGGCCCTAAAGGAAAGGGAGTCCGAGTAGCGAAAAACCTTCGTGGCAACTCTAATCTCCGGAAAGGATCGGCCAATTTAAATGGTTAATAGGGGCCGTAATTAACTCTTGTGGCATTTAACAATGGCACTTGTTACGACTTAATCTTGAGGTGGTCCACAGCCCTCCCCCTTCCCTATCGGCTCAGAAGCACGAGTTAAAAAGGTCGTGTTCGAATAAAGCCTTGCCCAGGGCAAAGTTTTACCCTGAACTCTCAAATACATACAGAAAAAGAAAATAATTTCTAGTCTATTTCATCACAATCGACCTTTTATAGTGAACTAAATAATCTAAAATTTCGAGCATCTTAAAAAAAAAAAAAAAAAAAAAAAAAAAAAAAAAAAAAGACATAACTTGAACTTGAACTTGGGGCTTTGCAGACCACTCGAAAATGTCCAAATGCCCTTCCCCACCTCCTCCCACTATCCCTTACCTTCTTGAACATCTAACCACCTTCTCACCCATCCATCACCTCCCTCCAACCTCCTCCAAATTCTTCCTCCGATAAAGACCATGGGATTTGATCCTATGTGATATCCTTTACAACTTCCTCATTTAATTTGAGGATGACTAGCTGTCTTTTGAGAAAGCTAATATATAATTGGATGGCCTAGAATCGTCTTAACTAATTTCCAAGCTGTATCGTCGATTCTGGGCTATAAATTTTTCGACATTTGTGAAGATGCAGCTGCCTCGTTAAACCCAACACCGACCACTTAGCTTCCCTTCCAAAGGAAGCAGGAAATGTCTCATATGTATTTCGAGGGAGGAGAAAACCTCGAAACGATTTAAAAGTGATTTAAAGCCCACCATTTATAATGTAAAAGAATATCGAGAGAGGGAAATGAAGAAATTCCCTATAATGAAAGTTAAACTTAATATTTTAATAGATCTAATAGTATGGAACTAGTTTTTGTCTCACGATTTTTTTTCTCCTTTCAAATGAATTATGGTCAGCATGGCACCTCGTTAATCACCCAGCGTTCTTCGTTCCGCTCATTTTTTAAACCAAGTCGCGTGAGTTCTTAATTTTATTTTTATTTATAGTAGCTTTTACAACTAAATTCTATAACTAGTTTGAAAAAATAGAAATTAGACTCAGTACATGGTAACCAGACACGAAAAACGAAACCTTCTGAATAGACTGTTGGTGAACGATTTTTTTTTTCTGTTTTTAAGTAGGTATAAAAAATCATTTTTATCTTTTATAATAAACAATAATCGAAAAATAAAAGATGGCAGACTGTTGAAGTGTCGTTTAAAATGTGTTTTCGAAGCAGGTGGGTGATATGTGGGAGATTGACCCACTGTTATTATCCACCTAAGGGCCTTTCCCTGTCATAAAGCACATCAGATTCAAAAATATACCAGGTCATTAAACCTCTCTCCGAGGTTAAAAAAACATTTCGGTTTTATACAAATTTTTTTATATTTTTGATATAATATATTGCTTTTAAAGGTGTCCAGACGATTGAGTAAATAATTGGATGGCCTTTTCTTTTTTTAAAGACATCAATGTCTGGAAGGATTTTAATTTACGCCTCAATTTTTTTTCTCCAGTAGGGACTGGATTAATAAAATATTTTGTATGACACGTTGCAGATGTTGTAGACTGGAAAGTCTCCTCGATGTAGACAAATAAAAAAAAAACATAAATAAAATATTGAACGTGACATGAAAAAGGTGGATATTTGAGAAGAAGAAAAAATCGATTTTAAATAAAAGATCTTTAATCAATATTTGAGAAGGTTAAAATTGATGTTCCGTACATTTCATTGTATTTATGCAAAATAGGGCGATGTCCATATAAAGAATGAGTTGTTTTGAATAAATCTTCGTCGAAGGGGTGGATGAAATATCGTGCGGGATGAAAATTCCGTCCGATCACTCAATCTGACGCCGAAAACGGGCCAAACAAGGAGGAAATAATTTTTTTTTAGCCTCTCTTCGAGCTTGTCGGTTTAAGGAGTTGAAGGGGGAGCCATTTTTCTCGAATTCAGCCGTCGGGCAGGTGTTACGAAGACGTCGACTTATCGACTAAATCGTTTGGACAATCAAAGAGGTTTAGATTTTTTTTGGCCATTGTCAAGTCTTTAGGAAGCCATTTTGTTGTACATGGACACCTCTGACAAGTTGAGGGGTGAGTGGTGGGGGAAAGAGTTGGCAAGATTGCGGATGGCGGGGAAGGGTAATTTGGTGGAAGGGAAAATTTTTGAGAAAAATGGAGTTAGGTGCCATTCTTCACGAGTAAAGGGATGATGGTAGGGGTGGGAAGTGGAGGGTGATAGGGAGAGGGTCGTGGTGAAAAAGAAAGTGATTGGTGAGTGGGGGTGGTTGAAGGGGGTAAAAATAATTTAGGAATTAATAGTATTTGGGGGGGGAGTCGGAAAAAGTGATTGGGAAATATATTATGTGGAAAGGTCTGAATAGCCAAAATTATTGAGAAAGGTTCGCCTCCATACCATAGTTTTTCAAGTAATTCTAAATACCCTACTTTTGTAACGTTTCGTTAAACGTAATTGCAAATCAAGCCTCTAAATTTTCTCGTCTGCGTAATCACATACAAATTATAAAGAGCTAATATATCGCGGGGCCGAGAACCCCGCCCTTCCATACCCTCATCGCTACGCTGCTTTCACTTTATTTCACGCCTCTTTGCATCATTATCGTTAAAAGGCAATATTGTACACCCTTGAAACACCGTTTTATACCTTCGAGTTCCCCGAATTAAGATTAGCAAAACCAGTTAAAACTTTTCAAATTGTAATTCTTGCTTGAAGAAGGTTGGAATTAGAAGCATTCCATATGCTAAAAGGTCCAAATTATAAACTAGGTTTGTGTTTAATCACCAATTAGGCGAAGAAGCTTACCTATTTACTCTGTACACTTCGCAAAGCTCAAAATGCAGTTAAGGACCAATTACTCGTAGTAGCTTCCTACCTACCTCAAGAAAATGATTTTAAAAAAATTTAAAACAAAACGGTGGAGGAAAGCAGCCAAGCAGATTTTAAAGTTTTTTCTTCGTTTTTTTGGAAGCCCTCGGGCGTTTGAGTGATGCATAGGTGGGGGACTCCGCGATTCCCTCCTTGCCAGGCCAACCGCTTGTCGTCGCCCCTCTAGATAAACTCCAGGGCTTCCTCACCCGATCCATCATCGGATAAGGCAGCCATCACCACTTCCATCTCGACACCTTCACAAATCTTCCCCTCTCTCGCATTATCGGACCTCTGAAAAAAAGAAAAAAAAAATTATTAACAAAAACGATCATTTGATATTTTATATTCTCGCGTTTGTCTTTTTTCCCCTAATGCATACAAAGTACCATATAAAGAGGGGTACGAGACCGAGAGGAATTATTGGTCTGGTCACAAATAAGGTACTGTGTCAATAGTGTGGGTGGTGAACACACTCATTGGCGTACGTGTCGTGGAAGCAAGGAGGCTTATAATCAGGAGGGTACCCTCCCATATTCTGTCTTATGTTTAATACCTATTTATTCAAATTCAACGGCCTATGTGAAGGAAATGCTCAAATCTTTAAAAAACCAAACCACCTGTGTGCCTAGCTAAGCTTATCATTGCCAATGAAGCTACAGTGTTCTAATTTATTTATATCCAACCTACCTAAAACAGCCAATAACTATTTCTCCCCTAACAACCCCCAACCATCTCCACTTCTGTTTTGAAGAACTCTTGGTGAAGTCGCCATCATGGGTCTATATTTGAGTTTTTTGGTCTCACACATTATACATTTTATGTACATATTGCAACGAATTTTCATTTCCTTTCGATTTAAAATAGAGCGCTCAAAACAAAAGGCAATTACTTGAATAAAGATGGGGTTAAAAGGTTGTGGATAGACGGCGTGGAAGTCCCTCGTTAGAGCCCAGTCTTCGCCTTGTTAGTTTCTAATTAGAGATACCGTTTGTCTTTATGAAAAAAAAGGGAGAAGAAAAAAAAACATACAGAGAACTGTTAAAAAAATCATCCCACTTCCGCCGGCCATCATCCAAAGGAAGCAACTTCCGGACTGCAAGAACCAATCGGAATTCATACATTCCCCCTCTCATATTTTTTATTCCATTGACACACCTATTATCATCTTAATGCTTTAATTTCTTTTTTAATAATATCATTACCTAGGTTCCTAGTAATTTTGTGGTTTTTCAAATTATAATTCTTTTCTACATTATCAAGCTGTTTTTTTTGTTTAAATATTTTTATATTGTAACTATATGTGGTATTTTCACACCTTATTATAAGGGTAATAATTCCATATTATTAGTCCAACTGTTATATTTAAAAAAAGAATTATTTGAAATAAACGTTTTAGAAATTGAAATTGTCGACGAAGCGTATTAATAAAGATGAAAAATAACAATAGCGGTCTCGTCCCTTTTTATTTAAATGAGATATGAGAGAAACGACCTGAACGACACCGGCACCTTTTTATCCGAGGTCAAAAATAAATAAAAACATTCAATTTTTATTCAAATCGTTAAAATTAGGACTGAGGAAGATAAAAAAAAAGAAAGAAAGATAATTTCCAAGGTGGTAGATTCTGTGATTATTTATACCATTACGACAACTCTAAAGAAAAAGAGGATAACGTAATTACTCTTTGTTCCCTATTGTCATCTTCTCTCACCGAAACGATAATTTGAGGACCACTTGGAAATTATCACTCCTTGGGAAAAACGGTGTGGAACAATAAAAAAAAGTCATTATTGTAATTTCACTGATAAGTTTGTACTTGAGGCCCTCTAGCGTTTTTTTTTTTTTTTTTTTTTTTTTTTTTTTTTTTTTTTTTTTTTTTTTTTTTTTTTTTCCGTTCCAATATTGGGAGAAACGAAGTAGGACAAAATCTGAGAGGGCATTCCGCCTTAACGTCGCTTTCTTTTAATATGCAAATTTCATATAAGAAGACAGTAAATCATTTTTTTATTTAATTTGGCGTCGTCGTTTGAAATTCGCTTTTAATATTCAGGTTTGAGATACATCGTTAACAAAATTTTACTTCAAAGGTCGATTTGAAATTTTTTTTTATTCAAAGATGCTTGACGCCTTTGATCAAAATCGCTTGAAAAGTGAGAAATTTGAAGAAAAATATCTTCCTAAACAATATAACTTTTTTTTTTATTATAGCTAGCTTCTTATATTTCGAATGAATTAGGTTTTTGATTGTTGCTATTAAAAACCCAAAGGTTAAATTAAAGTCCATAAAAAAGAGAAGGAAAAAAATTTTTTATTCTTATTTTTACATAGAAATGGTTCTTTCTTCATCTTCTATTTTTACTGTGACCAAATTTAAACGGAAATCTAATTTATGTGGCTACTCCGAGTCCTTTGGGTCCCTGGGGGATATTTATGTAAATTGTACAAAATGGAAAACATTGAAGGGCTACAATATTTATATAATTTGCATATTCGAGAGAAATAAGAAGGGAGGCGCCTTTTTTTCTTCTTTTCTTCTTTCCTTCCTTTTTATTCCTCGGGCCGGATATTTTGTTTGTTCTGACTAGTTTATGCCTTGTTAACCGGTCCTCAGGTGTCGTAAATTAGACAGCTCGTTTGGTAATGCCTCCTTGGCGTATTGGTATTCTCGGAATATAATCAACCGGATTTTACAGCCGGGACGGACTTGCGTTTTTATGGTTGACCTTTGTTAAAATTTTAATAGGACTAAAATAATATTTCACCATTGAACGCGATGAGATTCAATTTCCAGGCTATACTGTTATGACGTCTTGGCTGTAAAATCAGAAGACTTATTGACTCAAAATTTTATTATTTCTGAAAATAACCTCCAAACAGGTTGAGGGGAAACAACCAGGCAATAGATCATAGACTTCAAAACAAGCTTTTTCACAAAAACGGAAAGCGAAAAACGTTTCTACGTCTTTCTTTATTATGATCAAACCCAAAAATCTTGGATTTAAAAAAAAAATCTTTTGTTGATACTTTTTATTGTGTTCCTGTCTTTTTTCTAGCTAAAGGTTTTTTTTTTATTAGATGATTTTTTAAACGTTGATGTCTTCTTCCATAGACCGGAGGTAGACTTTTCATGGCCTCCACACGAGAGGGTATTTTTTTGTACACAATGCTTCATTGAAAAGAGGTGTGCCCAGTCATATTCCATTCACATCAGAGAACCCTCTGTGACAATCCTAACACCCTATTTAATCAACGACAATGGATTTCCCTTATTCATAATGGCCGACGATTGCTCGAGGGACAAAAAACGTCTTTCTTCTTTTTTCTGCTCATGCACCGCCGCGAAATTAAATCTCTTAACGAACATAATACTCTAAGAACATAATTGCTTAAGCCTTTAAAAGGCTTTCTCGTTTAAAAAAAAAAAAAAAAAAATTTATTATTATTTTTTTTATTATAAATGGGCAAAACTTATTATACCCACACAGTTTTGAGAAAATGAACTGAAAAATGTAAATGGTAAGACAATAGGATGCATATTTGATTTTTTTTTTAATATCGTGAAAGGAAGCAGCTTGTTATGGAAAAGGAATAGAGCCTGGGTGAGCCCTGGCATTTTAATTTGATATTGATTAAGGTGTGTAGCTCCGTGTAATATTCCTGAGATACAATTATAGACGGTGGTGGATCATAATAAGTTATATGTGATTAAATTGGTTCAGTCGTGATTGGGCCTCGATGGATAACCGGTGGGTTCCCCTCCAAACAAAATGACCTACAAACTCGGAACCTCTTTTCATTTCATTACTAAACGTTTTTCAATTTTATTTTTGCACTTAAAGAGTTCTAAGGATTTAAATAATAAATTGGAGCAGAAGTTGAACCCTAATACCAGTAATATGATCTATTTAGGTGTCTAGGAACCAACCGAAGCAACCGAAGCAACCGAACCAACCGAACCAACCGAACCAACGGAACCAACCGAAGCAACCGAAGCAACCGTAGCAACCGAAGCAACCGAACCAACCGAACGAACCGAACCAACCGAACCAACCGAACCAACCGAACCAACCGAACCAACCGAACCAACCGAACCAACCGAACCAACCGAACCAACCGAACCAGCCGAAATAACCGAACTTCTTTTTGACATTCGAACTTACATTATTAAAGCCTTAATTAGTCTTAATCCTATTATATTTTGGCTTTTTCCCATTAAAAAAAGGGAGGGCTTAGGTGCTTTAGTGAATACGATCACACGCTCGAACAAAAGACTTTCATTAGCATTGGAGATGTCATTGTTTTACTGAATGCTATGTAATTAGTGAAACAAGTAGTGTAATAATTAAGACGTTTTGCGAACATTCGTTAACAAAAAGTTTTAAAAATTTATAGTGGTAAAAAATGGAAAAGATAATTTTTTTGATGAATCATGAAGGTCGGAATATGTATTCGGTGCCTTTCCATTCTCCCAGGCTATTTAATATAATTGAGGTGGTTTGGTCCCCCCGTCGTACCTTTTCTAGTTAGGTAAATGGGGAGCTAACCACCTAGAATGTCGCCTACAAGGTAGAGAACGGAACCTCGGCAAGGAAGCTAATTGAACGGGGCAATTGAACGCGAAGGCTTCTTAATGGACATAAGATTGTTCGACGTTGTTCACACAAAGTCGGACAGAGCCATTAAACCGGGACGGTACCGACAAAAGGAAAAAACCATTTTGATATTTTTTTCCTACTCTTCTTCATAGGTCTTTTGATGATTCAGTCAATATTTTTGAAAGGCTTTTATCCAATTTTCACAAGCAGTTGGTTTCTAGACAGCAATAAATTCTGCATTTCTATTAACAAATAATATCAAGTCTTCAGAACCCAACGAACGATGAAGTCCCTTTTGTGTAACTCCAAACAACCGGTAACATGGTCAGTTCTTACACAAAAGTTACCTTCAAACATTTTTTTTTTTAAATAAATTATAAAAGAAGGAATCTAAATGCAAACATAACATAATAAAATCACAAATCAAATAAGAATAAAATTACTTCCAGTCAATAATTTTTGTTTTCACTTTGCACCTACAACACAGACTTAACCGAGATGGGAACTTACAAAACTTTTTTTTTTTTTTTTTTTTTTTTAAATCTTCCTAAAAAATTTGAATACCTTTAGGCTGTCTCACATAATTTAAGCTAACCATATTCCCGATATTCATGTTTCCTACTTGGACTTGATTATTTATTGCCTTCCCGTTTACAAGAAAGCACAGGGCTCGATCTTCCTTTCCCCCTTTTTTATTCTATAAACATTTAATTATCCACGCCTATCACTTCTCTTCGATCGTGTTCCTTTCCTATCTCGAGAGACGCGGGGCGCTCGAAAATCAATGAAAGGACGCTCGTAAATCGCAAAGGCTAAAAATTAGCCGCTCGGTCCGTCGACAGCCTTCAAAGGCGAATACCAAAACCGATAAGATACCAATCGGATATTGGCTTTAAATACACCGCATTAACTTTTATTCGCCTGGAAAAGAGAGGAACGGATAAAAAAACGAAGAAGGGTTAATGACAGGACTCCTGGCTCCCGGTTACATTCCTAGAATGACTCCAACCTTTTATTTACATTTATCTCTAATTTGTAAAATGCTGCAGGGGTGTTTTTCAGCTCAAATGTTTACTCTGATAATTAACCAGATAGTTATTTCATACGAGCCTCTATTTTTTCCCCTCTTTTTTAATAATACGCCTTCAAAAGCTAATGAATCCCCTATCTCTTGGAGTAATCGAGATGAGCCCTAATTATTATCGGAACGGAACAGATTTTAGCGGAAGTTTTAATATCGACCTCACAAAGTTATGTTAATTATTTGTGTTCCTTTTGCTCTTTATATTCAATTAGCTCATCCTTCACCTGTTAGAGAACACATTAATTAGCACATTCTTAAACTCTACTTAAAAATCGCTACAAAAAGTTGAAAACGGCCAACCATCTTCAAAAGAGAAAATCGATTTCAAAATATTCACATAAAAAATTTCTATCATTTCTAGTCAAATGAAAACACATTCAATGGTGCAGAAACCGCTATTTTATATAAAAAAAAATATTGATAGAGAAAGCAAATCAATTTTTGTTTATGGAATACACAAATGAAAGTCAGAAAACCTCTATAAGTAGAAAATTTTATGAAAAGAAAGGAGAACGTCTAATGATTTACGAGTTTTCTATATTGAACGAAACCAGGAAAAAAACTGAACACTCAGAAAAGAAAGAAAAATTGATACTCTCCAGAAAACTTACATTTTCATTTTCACCAGAATGTACGGTTTCTTAGTTAATCCTGGCTCAAATATGGTTGATGAGTAAACAATTATTTTGGATGACGTGTTAAATTTCCTAAGAAATCTCGTCCTAAATAATTACGTGGTGTGTTAATTAGGGACCTAGTACGCTTACTAAGTGCATTATTCTCGTTTATAGACACCCACATATGCATAGGTAACCGTGAGATTTAACAACGGAGCGTAAAACCGCAACCTTTTGGTTATTCAGACGCTGAGTAGAAAATCAAGTCTGAGGATTTCCTCATTTATCACGTTTCGGTTTCGAACACCCACACGTCCCGATGATTTGCACTATCCCTGTATAACAAATAGGTAGCTGAAATATTGGGAAATCACGAATCTGACCTAGAAACAGTGAAAAAATGAGTCCCCCATTAATTAGCTTCGCAACTATGATGAGGACTTCAATCAAAAATAATGGACAGCATTTGATTTATCTATCAAATAGTCATTTTAATTTAAAAACCTCAATTTTTTCGGATTTTGATAAATTAATTATTTTTCCCTAAATACAGAGAAGCAGGTGAAACCCATTGTAGGTATCATTCGCTTGGGGGTTTTTATGACTTTCCTTTTTTGATTTTAAGGGTTTACCTAAATGGAGGGAAAAAAGAAAAAGGTTTTTTTTTTTTTTCAAATAAAACTAGGTATAAAAAATAGCTTTTAAGCAAGATCCTCATAAGGAAGGAACGTTTCGCCCATGACAACTATTATTTGTCAAGTAGCCGTATGGGTAATGCCGACCGTTATGTCCATTTCCGAGAGGCCATTAAGGAACAGAAGTTCTAATCCCCGTATTGTCGACAGGGGGTGTGTTTTCTCACGACACCGTCAAAATAAACAATAAAAAGGGTTGACAATGAATCATAATGGCTACTGAAATATGTCTAAACTCACGACTGATTTATTGGTCGATTATTAACGCCAGTTTTTACAAAAGGACCTCTCCGGGGCCGAACCTTCCGAATGCATTAGACATCGATTAGGGTCGTTTTGAGCATGATTTTGACTTTTTCATTCACTTTCTAAAAGACTTTTCTTTGGGACCACCAGGTAGGAGACGAAAATTGAAGTCCGGGACTTATATGAAAATAAAATTTCCCCCCTTTCCCCCCAACTCTCTAGTTTTTCCCGCACCTCCTCCATCCTTCCCCGATTCTTCTCCCACATCCCCCCATCTTTCCCCCCAAACATCGCCCATCCTTCCCCCATCCTAAAAATATATCAAAAGTTAATATCTAGCTATGCGAATAAAAAAATTACTTTGGTTGAACTTGGTCTTGACCTTAGGAATTTTAAGCACCCCAACATAATGAATCGTCGTGTCAACTCAGCTTCCTTATTTGTCAAGAAGAAAAAAAAATCTTTAAATTAAATTAGGCATACCGCAACTCCCCCTTATTATGCAGATTAACGGAAAAAATAACAAACAATGAGCCAGCCCACGTCGTACAGTGAAAACTTTAACCTCTCGGACATGAAATATGGATAAGAGAAAAATTAATGCACAATTTGCAAAGTTCCGTTATGGTTCGAAAAAATTTTAAAGGAAAGCGAGGAAACGAGCAATTTTGCTAACAAGGTGTTGATCTGCAGCTGGTTTGTTTCTAGGGCGGCTTATTTTGAGGGACGTTAATGGCCAGACAATACGACGTTAAATTAGGGAGGTCAAATTGGACTCCCTCCTACGAAACTCGATCTTCTATAATTTCTTTTGTTACCTACGACTTCCTTCACTAGGCAATTTTTATTGAATTAGGACTATTTTTAAGTCCCCTTGGAAATAAGCCTGATTTCCTTATATCCAGGAGAGAAAATTCAATTATAACTTTATCCATAACAGGCCTTTTATGGCTTACAATAAAATTAAAAGGCCTAAACTTTGAGCTCGATCCATTCCACTAACGAGTTTTAAGGATATTTGACAATGTTTGCAGTTTTTTGTTGTTAAAAGAAAATTTATGTTTTTTTGAGGGAAAGGACGATGCTTAGGCGCATGAAAATAAAATTTTTGATGTCAAATTTACTGATATCTGAGGATCAAATGGACCAAATAGAGTTCCAAAGTTGCTGAATACGTCCACTTTGCACAAAGTTATGTAAATAATTGACAATATATATGTTTTATTGAGGTGTGGGAGGAATACTGACACTTTCATTGGTCGTAGAAAGCCTTTAGGCTTCAAAACGTCAATAAAATAATTGTTAAATAGGTACTGCGTTAGGTCATTTCGCAAAATGAATAATGATGGCAACGCCTTTGTGGAACAGGCACCGGTTCATACCCCCACAGGTTGATCTATCGATGCGTTTAATGAGTTGTGCATCTTCAACTACATCTAATTTACATATGAACCCATCTAATATTTTATTTCACTCCTTTTCTCGAGATTTACAACCTTTTTTTCGGTAATTTCGAGTCGATAAGGGAGTTAACGGTCTCCAAACAAGTGATTTCACGCTTTCGATGTGAGACAAACAGAATAAAAAAAATTTTTATTAGTCCGCCGGGTAGAATTTACATTGAAAAGGAGTTAAAATCCAAAGGGGGCATTTGTCCCGATCCGATCTCCGTTATCAGGACTAGAAGTGGAGGGCTCAAGGCGCTTTTAAAACGGCACACTCAACAACCGTAGGGTCTTTCCTCTCAAACAGATCGTTTACTGAATTAATTTAGAAACAGAAGAAAAAAAGGCTGGAGAACCGTGCTTACACAATGATCGGGTTGACTCACCCATTGAGTCAGACGGTTTTATCATAATTTAACACATTAGACGACCGTAATAGAATTCCCTGTGCTTATCTAATAGGATGAAACAGGAGAGAAGGAGATAAAAAAAGGAATAGAATTCAGATTCCTTTTACTTTTCTTCTCAAGTGGCGTAAATAGCATTCACATGTGGTCACGTCAGCACGTGCGGTCATTATTCCCTACAAAACGCTAGATGTAAATTAAAATCGCAATTTATCTTCGCCATATTTCAATCACGTTTTCTCTCACTTTCCCACAGACAAAAAAATTATGCGTGACAAAATTGGGGAGAAAAGGTATCGAAGATTCATCGATAGAAAGGACTAAATATGGAAAATTTAAGTGCTGAAAACCGGTCTCATATATAAAACTTAACGGGGCCAAACAAGACGTTTCTTTTATAGCAGTTCGTTATAGAAGGTCGGATATACATAAAGTAAAGACGACTGATTTATTTCTGTCTTCGAATACGAAAAAAAGGGAAGGGAGACGCCACTATCTTATTTTTTTGTAAGGAAAATTTGCTTGGTTTTGCTCTGTTTCCCCTATCTTATTGTCCGGCTGGGAAGACGCCGCTGTGGACATTCTCACAACGGCTGGAAAAAAAAAGTGAAAGTGTTGCTCTCAAACAATGGGAGACCGAAAGCGATTTGGGCCGATCAACGGATCGTCCGAGGGTTTTTCTACCTTAAAAAATATTTTTGGGTTAGAAATCCCGTTTAAAGAAATTAGTTAAACAAACAAAGAAAAAACCCTCAATTTCATGCCAAAAAGAGTAGTGAGAGAATTTGAAAATAGTAGCTTACAGCATCAATTTCTTTTAAGACTCGCTTGATTTAATTACTCGTAAAAAACCTTGGCTCATTGAAGGACAAAAATCTGCGATTAAAATTAGAAGTTAAAAGTACAGACTCGGTAATTATGATCACACCCGTGTAGGAAATGCTAATATTAATTAGTGGACGACGTGATTTGTTTCATTCATGACGAGAAAGGTGATAATGTCATTTGAGTGGGCACCATATGGCCTCAGGTATTTATTGGCGACGAAAAAGAGACGCATAAATATAAATAAACCGAAAAAAAAGAACACAGAATAATCGGGGGCGGACTGGCTGGGGCTAAACCAAGAAGAAGTTTATGGGCTCTAACAGTGTAGAAAAAGTTCAATTTTCAGCAATGTTGCTCATTGAACACCCACTCTCATCCTGAAGTCCTAAGAAACAAAAAAACTTAAGTTGTTCTTAGTGTGCTATGGATTGAAATGTTACATTGCCAAAGAAAATGCCTAAGAAATCTGTAAATAAAATCTGAAGTTATTCGAGTTGAATGCAATAAAAAAAAAAACATTTTTAAAAGATGTCTTTATTAAAAAAGACAAATAAATCAGGAGTTGCTGTCATACGTTTAAACGTATGTGAAAAAGATAAGGGGGCAGTAGCTTGAAATAAAGAGATTCAAGAATTTTACTCGAATATAATAAATTTGCAGCAATTAGATTGTAGGCCGGAGATAAAAACATTCCTTGGGACCATGTGACAACTCAAAGAAAAAAATGTTTGTTTTGACCCAGTGAATTATTAATCATGAAAGTCAGCTAATTATTATTCATAAAGCAAATAGTTAATCTTAAATAGCTATTACTTTGTCCTTTATCGGAACAGGTGTGTTAATAAATTGCGAGTATATATATACACCTCTATCAGTTACGGTTAATAGCGTGGATTTGTTGGTGTTATTTATCGAGGTTGAAATGGAGATGAGACGATAGTGCGGTACCTGTTGCAATATAAAATATGCCAGATTTCTATCAGTGGTCACTCCCTGTTCGGGGCGACCTAGAAGTCCGGGGAGATTTATAAAAAAAAGTTTGAAAAAAATGTTTTAGGATGAAACTTTCACTGGTTCCGAACGGCCGTGACAATTAATCAGGCTACATTGTAAGCTGTAAGGATTTTGGCGTGTTATTTATTTAAAAGCGTTCGTGCGTGTGTTTTTATCTGAAGGGATAACAACAAGGGTAAAAAAACTGGATTATGTGCTCCATCTGCCCGGATAGGGAAAAAAGTCAGGAAGAAAGCATTAGCTGATTAATTTTATCAATAGACTTTAGGTGGAACTTGAAAAATGACGTGGCTTGACATCGCTACTGACCCAGGATTATCCTCTTAAAAACTAATAAAAGAAGAAAAAATTCGACTTCATTAAATCACATAAGTCATAGACGTTGATACGGTAAAATTTTACATAACTACCCTCCCTACGTGATCACAAAATCCGTCTTAATAATTGATCCGAAAGTAACAACCATAATCATTCACCTCTTTCCTATTTTTCCTTCTTTTTATCCTTTTGAATAAATAACGGGAACCCATAAAAAACGTGCCTAAAAACAGTTGAAAAAATCCCATTGTTGACACGAATCCCGCGAAATCCTTTTTACATGACCCCGAGGCGTTCGTAAACGCTTATTATCGTACGAAAAGTGATTTATAACCTATTTTAGAGGACAGTTCTTTATAGCCTTATTGCATGCGTTCCTTCGAGTTATAGAAACGATTTGGGTAGAAGACCTCCTGGAGTGAATGAATAAATATCGACGTTTTATCACATCTAAACAGAACGGAGAGAAAAAAAAAATGAATTTTTGAACAATATGAATACATATTCCATAAAAAAGATACGGTATTCTCCTCTATATGTAGTCCACCACCCGCCCACATTCTTTCTTGGACATCTACATTTTCGAGTCACCCACGCGACCCAAGACACGTCCAAGAATATATCACCTTCACAGCCAAACATGACAATATCTATTTAGATATATCATAAATTCTTAGAATGAATTAAATACCTTTATAAAACCAGTCTAAGCCTTTTAGATTTTTAATCGATTTCTTTTTTTGAAGGTGAGTTTGTAATTTCTAAAAAAGACACCTACCAAAAAGCTTCCTAGTGTAAAAGAATCATTTTTGTAAGCTTAGAAATGGTGTGGTGCGATTGGACCTGGTCCACTTAGATAATATGCAAAATTTCAATTTTTGTGATTAATTGCTTTAAAGCCAGGCACGGTTGCGGAAGGAGATATTTGAGACGCCGAAAACGATTTGTCTTTTCACGTAATCTTGACCGCAGTTCGTCTTTAATTTTCTAGAACGGTCTCGCTTTCGTTACGAATCAAAAGGAGGAGCAAAAAAAGGAACGAAAACAATGAAAGGAGCTAAAAAAAAGTGAGGTGACTGCGAGTTGCACTTTCTTTTGGTAAACACGATCTCGGCCCCTGCTGATGTCCTTCTAATGATTGTTTAATTGCGCCTTTCAAGACAGCGTCGAGATTAATTTAATGAGCGAAAGAATTACCCGTTCTAAATGGACCTTTTTTTTCGTTCGTTCGCATGTTTTCTGTTAATGCAATTGAATAATGGATTTTCTCTAGAAGCCTCGAAGCTAGTGGAAAGCATACGATTTCGGTGCTTTTTCAACGTTTTTGACTCGCTAGGAACATTCTAGACCTGCCAGGAAGGTTCCGGTCACAGACCGTCCACCTTGTAGATTGATCATGTACAGGCCCCATCATGCCAACAGCCCTAGTCATCAGGCAGCAATTCTACAGTCATCCATACTTGATACATTCAAACAGAGAATTGTGACACAATTTTAAGTCCAAGAAAACAAATTATGTATGTATCATTCATCATCATCCATTGCCAGCCCTTCAAGCTTGTACTCCTGAAAATCATCAACCGTCCTAGTAATAATCCTCTTCATCATAGTTGGACACAGACACTCAGCTCATGGCACACTCTCATCTCTTATTTCACTGCAGTTACTTTTCAAGATACATAATCTAGAGATTTTAAGCAATATCCCAAAACTGCGACCTTGATTTGAATCGTTTTCAAGTATGCTACTCTTCGGGTGCTGAGACATTTCTGTCCCAATTTTCAACCATTAAAAAACTATCAAGAAAATTGAAAGTGCACTGCACTAAGTAAAGGTCATAGAAGCATTCCCCCTATGAAAGCCATTTTCCATTGGCTTCATTCTGAGCACAGAAAACGAGAAGGACATAGGTACCAACCCTGTACCATCCAAATAGAGCGGCTGGTTCTATTTTATAGTTAAGAAAGCAACAACCAGAGAGCGTAAGAAAATGACAGTTACAATTATCCAGAACCAGAAAATAAAAAAAAGCACATATGTAAAATTCGCACAGTATTTTTTTATCACACTTTTGGGTCGATCACGAAGTTTTCGAATTGCAAAATCTCAGCAAAGACAAAAGGTGATTGTGTCTTCGTTTAACGCAGTCTTTCTTGGCTCAACACCCTATCTACATCTTCTCCTCCGCTCATTTCAATAATTTATAGCCAGCCGCTCCTGATCCTCGATACCGAACATTGTTCCCCTAGCGCCTTACATTCTTTCTCGACTTTTTTTTTTTTTTTTATCTACCGCTATAAATATTTTCAAAAATTGAGATTACGCCCTTTTATTTTAATTACGTTTTCTAATTAATTGCAATGCAGTGTTGACATGAAGGTTACGTAATCTGAACGGAATTTAATCAGTTAAAGTGATAAAAAAAAGAATCATTCTGCATATCGATAGGTATCCTATCTGCATACTAATGAAAAAGCTACCGTCGAACAGTGGTCAATCGGCTCGTTAATTACGTTAATCTCTCATTAATAATTACAGTGGGGGTCGACGGGTTTCAAGGTGATTCCCGAGTGTATTATTAGTGTCAAAGGTATCCTCGTCTCTCATGACGTCTTCTAAGGCTAACTCGACGGGTTCAATATCCTTTTCGGAGACGGGAAGAGTTTCTTCTTCTATTTTTTTCCTCCTTTTTTTCTTATCACTGTGACGTAAAAGTGCATTACTCGGGCAATTAAAACTGTGTGAATGGGAGCAAGGGATTATGGCAAAATAATTACTTCTCGACCGTATTGTAATGAGGGGAAGCGGATTTATTAATAGCGCCTTTGTCCTTTCGAGAGAGGGCCCCCACAGAATGAATTATTTTCCAGGAAGCTTTTGAAAAGGCTTAAAAAAGTTGAATTAGTCTCTACCAAGATAGAAGAAAAAAAAATTCAAAAATCATGAGATAAAAACGGTGTAATTGCACGTTTTGATATTTTATCGGACAAATCTATTTCTTTTTCTCTCTCTTTTAAAAAGAATGCCATTTTAATTATTTATTACTCTGGATTTTTGTTTTTAACTCCTTTTTTACACCATTAATTTTCTTGATTGTGACACAAAAATTAACAGTTATCTTACAGACTGTGAAATGATTAATTATCGTCCATATTTTGTACCCCACAATACGTTTATTTCAACTTTAAAAAGATAATCTTGTTTTTAAGGCCGTAAAGATATTACGGTAATAAAATAAAAGAAAACCATTTTAGATTGTGGGAGGTATCTAAATGCTAGCATGAACAGATTTTGGGTTCTTCAAGAAGAAATTCGTTGCTTTTTGAGGCTGCCTCGGTGGTTTTACTTCCTAAATCACCAAGCGATATAGCAACCAGTACTTTTATCATCGAAGATGAATTGTTCGAGTCGAAAAAATAGTGTAGGGATAAAAAAAGGGACTAAAATAATGAGTAAGCTATTTCCTTTTAACCCACCCGAAAATCGTGACGATGTATCCCACATTTTACTCTGACTTTAATAAGAGGAGATCTTAGGGATGTGATAACGACCTTCAGCGTCCGCGTCTAAACAAGATTCGAAGGAAACACTTATGAGCCGTCGTGCCGGATTCACCTGAGCGGAGCTCGAGGCGTCCACGAAAAAGTCGTTTGCTGTTTACATTTCGAAACTTGAAGTCTACCAAAAGATAAATAAAATCCGAAGTCAAAGGTAGAGAAAGAATTCTCGGGTAGAGCATCGAGGGCCATGGGTTTGAAATTCGATCAAAAAGGATGCATATTCACCATACCCCTACCACGATTACCCTTAACTCAATTGTCCCCAAACCTTACATCACTACCTCCATATCCCTCCAATTATCGTCCCAACTCCCCTACCCAATTATACATATGTCGAACCCCCAATCACCTACTACATTCACCATTCATCCCCCAACATATCCCATTACACCTTCCTGTTGGGTACAGCTAACCTCCAAACCCCCCAATCACTACCTAAATAGTTCCCCCATCCGTTCCCCCAACTCAAACTCTTGCCCTTTCCTATCCTTTCCACTAATCCAATTTACCCGTCCCCAATTGCTACTACCCCCAATAGTCACACCAAACTAGCCCCTCCAAACTCTCCCTCCCCTATTGTCCCTGTGTTGCCCACATCAATTCAAAGCTCACCAACTTTTGGACCCATCAGGGATGTTCCAGAGCCGCCTAGAAGCTTCTGAATAATGTGGTGTTTCATTTATCCGCGCTCTCCGAAGCACTTCACCCCCATATCCTCCCATACCTTCCTGCAACGAGCACCTATATCCCCCAACTATTCCTTCACTGTCCACTGATTCGCCCATGAATCTCTCCACCACCTTCTAGCAACCATTCCTTTCCATAATGCCCAACTAGCTCGAATCACTCCACCCTGACTCCCCTTGCCAAAATGTTGGAGCTTCCTGAGTCGAGGAGAATGAAAAATTTCCCCAGAAGTGGAAAAGCTGGTGTACTGCCATCTTGGCATATCTATATTTCCTGTAGCAACAATGCTTTTATGGTACTAACCAGGAACAACACTCATTGTTTCGACAAGTTTACCGCAACAAATAGTCATGGTAGGTAGGGCACCAGATAAGAGGAAAAAGTCGTTAGCTAATTTCGAAACCTGCAGACCTTCTATTATAAATAAACCCAAGTCAAAAGGAAAATTGTGGGAAAAGTATTAAAAATTTGTCTTCCGATGTCATCGGATAACAAATGGGTCAAGACGGAGAACAATAAGGTTGAGACTGGAAGGGGGCAAATCGACTCCCACAATCACGGTGAACAATACCTTCGCTTTCCGATCCCCTGCAGTAATCTCCAAATAAGGAGATAAGACTACAAGCCAATATGACATCCTGCGGCAATTGGCATCTTGAAATACAATTCCTCTATCAATGAACAATGTAGAAACCAAGATACAAGATAGCTTCCTTAATCGTTTAGTAGTGTGTTTTAATAAAAATTGTTTTATTGGAAAGGTAAATTTTTTTTAGCGATTAACGGATATTTGATACCTTTCCTTAAAAGGTTTTCCCATTTTACCTAGTCTTTTACGATTTTTCAACATTTTCAGGGCGAACAAAAGTGAAAGGTAATTGCCAGCGGATGCTATCAATCCCAAACCTTGATCACAATGCCTCTCATGGCTTCTTTGTGTTAATAAACGCTTTGAACCTTTATCACCCACAAAAAATTTTCCTTAAAAGTAAAAATTAAATTTTAAAAAAGTATTAAATAAAAGGGTAGCCATTTTTATTTTCATTTCGGGACTTCAAACGACCCATAGAAGGGTTTTCTGAAAGAGAAAAATAATTTAATCTTATAATAGAAAATTTACGAGCAACTAGGCCTTTTACAAGAACAAGGAGGAACGAAGCTATTACTTCAGCAATCTCAAAGGAGAATGCATTTCGTAATTAAATGCTATGAAACTGCATTTCTCATTTAAAAAAAAATCAATCAAAAAACTTGACTGTAGGTAAGTATAAATAAAATTTCGATTTTTTTTTTTTTAATGTGTCATGATGATGCATAAATAATAATCAATCATAGGCAAAAATAGTTAAGGGGGTTTATGGGAATAATCTTTTGTGAAACTGTGAGGTATAATTATAAAAGATAAATGCCTTTATGAAAATTATGCTTAGTAAGGCCGAAGGCATTTACGGTCGAATAACGAAGAAGAAGCACAATAAATCCGTCATGCGAACGAAATAGCCCATTTTCCAATAAAAACAACGCGATAAAGTATCATCCTATTCGGTTCATGGTCTTTCTCTGTGAAGTCCACAGTCTGGGACTTGAGATCGTTTGCTTGGACGATTTGAAATTTCATGATTGCGAATTCGTGTTATTTTTTAGATGTATCACCTTGCGGGCAGTTGAGCAAATAACGGGCGTGGAAATAAATGAGTAGAGTGCTGATTACACGGGCCATTTCGTGTCCGAGAATGAAGTGAGGCTTCGCCACATAAATTACAAGAGTGCAACTCATTATCAGGTTGACTCGGATGACGCTCTATGTAATCAGTCTAACGAGGTGTGAGGGCATCTCGAGTATGTCTATATGGGAAAATTTTTTTCCCAGGCCTTTTATAATTGAAGTGTATCATGGGAGGCAATTTGTCAGATCACTCACGTTTTGAGGGCACCTAATCGCCCTTTGGTTTTTCGCTTTGTTGGTTTTTTTACTCCCCACCTCGGTTTCTGGAGCCCACGACGACTAATGTAATTGATCTATAGATCATATCGGATCGAATTCCCTCTCGGACACGACCCGACATCAATCCCTACCTCTCCCAAAGAGGAGTCTCATTTCCACGTTTTTATTTATTTTTTTATTTTTTCTTCTCTCCTAAAGAAAACTCTTTTCGAAGCATGTACCAAATATGGATTTCCTCATATAACAATCGGAGAATAATTTTATGCGTATAAAGCACAAGCCATATAGATATTTTTAAATAATTTTTCTTTCCGAACAATCAACATTGTATTCATTCTTGAAAAACATGCAATTTTTTTAAGTAACAAAGAACAATTTGTAAAAAATGTTGACGCAAAAAATAATACTTATATGGAGAGGTTGTCACATGTCCAGCACATAATGAATGAATATAAATGAATGAGCGAGGTAAAAGACAAGTTGCTGAGTAACAATGGAAAATTTAATTACAATCCTCATCAAAATATAGGTTCAGGGTGTTTCGGTTAAGTAGGTCCAAAAAATTTAGATTATATAGCGTAATAAACTATGTAAAAACCCGTACGTGTTAGGGTTTACTTTTAGTTTAGTAACTATGTAGCTTTAACAAAAAAAAAAAAAAAACATGAAACGTGCACCCCCTGGCCTAAACTAAGTAAAATTGAACATTTTGCATACCCCAACATCTTATCTATCCAAAACTCTCTGGGACTCAAACTTAATAAGCATCTTTCATCTAACCTTTAACGATCCATACCTTATGTAACTATTTAAAGAACATAATTGAAGTTTACATCATTATAATAATTTTTTACATAATTTTTCTTTATCAATATCTTTGATCTCATGAGGCTGACAATGCCTGAATCAATTTCGAGGAGAAAAAAAATGACAAAGGTGAAAGTAATAATTACGAAGGTGGGGGAAAGTGAGTTTGGACATTGATATTCGTGATATGGCTTTTGCATGATTATAGTCATCGGGTAGGATTATTAATAGCGTAATCATGTGATTACGGGTAAATAAGGAATAAGATTGCTGCTCTCGTAAAAATATAGAAAGAACAAAAAATATAATTAGATCAATGATTTTAGGGTCTTGTTTTCTTTTTTAATAATGGACAGTCACGAAGTTTTTATTCGGTTATTTTCTTTGTGACTTTAATTGCGGGGTTAAAACTTTCATCGTGGAATAATAACGACGATTGTGTTTAAGGGGTTTTTTAACCTTTTAAAAGGCACAAATTTTCTGATGGAAGAGAGGAAAAAACTACCAACACTAGCTACAAGGTTAGACACTTAGACCATCGAAAGGACTTATTGACAAGATTTTCCTCAGCCAATTTCTATTTGCACCTTCCTTTAGGTATCGTATTATCGCACTTTAGGCTCTAAGAAAAGTTTCAAGTTGAACCTCTACATCTGCATCTCAATTATTCCAATAGTTTTCTTTCACAAATTTTAAAAACCGAGTTCAATAGACTTCAAACAAAGAAATTCGGTCGCAAAAAGAATAATATGTAATCGATTTGCCGAAACTCTTGGTCGGGACTGGGTTTGATCGCCTCATAGTTCGAGGTGTTTGAACGAAAGGGTTCATAAGGTCGGTCCGTGGTTATGAAGGAGTAAACAAGAGTTGAAGAGAGGCGTGTTGTGGGAGTGTTGGGGGGCCCCCGAGGGTAAAATCGTGGTGGGGCAAACCTTCCCACTTATGTCTACACTCATCCCTGTTATTTCTGCATGCCACCGCTGCCAACAGCTCATTACCAACTCGGAAAGCCGCTAAACCCGAAAGAGAGAGAGAACTCATTACATATTTCGGCCCCTCGAGTGACTAGGAACGAACAAAATTTAAATATTTCATCCTTCATAATTTTTATTATCATTTTTCCTTCTTTTTTTCAGGCGAGTCGAAAGAGAGCAAACAACGCAGATTACCCGACAAAAGTACCAACCTGGGTTACATTCTTCCCTTGTTTGTAAAGCTTAATGAGGCAACCACAGATTTTTTTTTCGTCCCGCCTTATTGCACTATTGTCTTTCCTGTTTTACGCTCGGTTACTCGGCGGCTTTGAAATTTCCATTTACATCACCCAAATCGAATAATGTACACTTACAGGCTACAACTGCACCAATGGAGTGCAATTGGCTATATCAAATCAGTTGATCTGGCCTAGACGTGTACATGTAATAATAAAAGCTACCAATAACAATTAATTTTATTTTGTTTTATTTTATTTTATTTTTTTAAATTGTCTTTTGCAGTGAAAGGGAAGGCGAGGTGTAACTGTTAATTACCAGAGCTGCGAAAGATCGCTATCTAAAAAACAGGAATATACCTCCATCCCGACGCAACGGTATCCTCACTAACTGATCCAGACACCAACATCGCTCTTGGCGCACTTTGTAACCGTCCTCTATTAACTCGTTTCTTAAAATTATATTTAAAATTATACAACATTTAATTGGTCTGATAAATAACGAACCTATCAGTAATTTAATATTGTGATATAAATGAGATTATTTTAAAACCAGATCATTTGTCAGGTTAGGTACTTCTTTATGTGTCCTTTTTGCGATATATAGGCGTAATTTAGCTACTACTGGTTTTCAAATGAATAATAAACTTATTAAAAATGAGAAAATTTTTATCGAAAGAAACCTCTAAATGTGGGAGCATATGGAGCGACCACCTCGATAGCATGTTTCCACGATAAAAATGTAATATGGAGGTGGAACCCCATAACTTGAACTTTCTGGGAAATTCTTAGCTCTACAGAGCTCTCCATAAAAATCAAAATATTCACTCCCACCACCATCTCACTTAACCATCACTTCCCCCAACCTCCCTGGCCCAAAACCCCACCTCCTCACTACCTTTTGTCGCCTCCATCACTCTCTCATAACCTCCCCAACCCTCCTTGACCCACTCCCAACCTTCCTCTTCACCTCCCACCTCTCTTTCATCCAATCCCATCTTAGGTCAAGACTCACTAACCTTCCCACCACCTCCTATCACCTCCCGCAACCTTCCCCTACCTTCCCTCCATCTACTCTCCTTCCCCACCATTACCACCCTTTCCCTCCTTAACACTAACCCCATACATTCCTTGACTGTCACCCTACTCTCCCATCATATACTCTAACCTACTCTACTCGACCAAGGGTCGTTTTGACCCTAAGACCCCTCCCGACTCCATCCCAAAATGGTAATGAAAATAACTTTCTTTGACAAAGTGGAAAACTTAATTTTGCTCTTTTGGAATCATCTAAAACCTTGAATTTTGTAGTACCTAAGTAAAAAAATAAAATGATAATTGCAGATGTATGTACCTAAACTTTTGGTTATTGTACATTTCGAAAAGTCTTATGTAACAAACGGAAAACATTTTAACCTTGTATTGTGCTCAAAACAATTTGCCGAACTTTAAAGATATAAGATTATCCTTTTAAAGGCACCCTAATCGTACAAATTTCACCCTTTTTTCTCATGGAATCAATCTAAAGTACCTTGAACCAGTTCAAATACGACGGAACAACGGTAATAAATGGAAAAGAAAAGAAAAAAGTCAAGGTTGGGGAGTACAAAATAAAAATTATAGAGTAGCGAAGACAGTACACGACTTAAGAGAGACCAAGTAGTCATGAAATCGTAATTATTGTCATCAAGGGGGTCCCGATTGAGCCCCGAAGGCATCGCTTGACTCTAATCGGTCTTTGCCCTTATTTCGGCCTTTTTTCAACTATCTCAAAAACTCTCAAATTTTTACACTCATTTTCTCGTAAAAGAAGTATCTCTTACTAGATCTTTCCTCTTTTTAAATTTTTTAGAAAAAAACAAAAATTTAAATTGTTCTTTAACTTACCTACTTCAAACCTGAATGATACATAATAACAACGCTTTTATATTGCAGTTACCAATGATTAAACAAAATTACTTTTTTAAAATTAAAAACGATAAAAGAAAAAGAACCTTGAACGAACTCCATAAAATTTAAAATCAATGATTAAAAAAAGAAAGATGAAATGAGGGAGCGAAAAAAAAGGGACGTGAATCGTTCAGATTTATCGCTTGACTACATTTACCATAAATATCAGGTAAAGACTATAAAATTAAAAACTGGCTTTTTTCTTCAGAATGTCAGACAATAAAAAACTATAACAATAAAAAAGGAATCAGGCCTCGCCCAGTTATGAAATAATTTATTTTTTTATGGATTATTAAATCGTAAAATCGAAAAGAGACGCGGCTTAGTTCAAAAGTATTGTTTTGTAATTTTAAATTGTATTATTGCGAAATGAGTTGAGGCTAAATAGGTAGGATTTTAATTGGCTTGGACTTTCTAACACAGGACAGCTGAATAGCTTGCTTAAGAATCTTCCTTGAAAATTTTAGGCCAATTAATTAATAAAAGGTTATGTTTGAATTTTAAATTGTGCTATTGTACAAAATAAAAAAAGGTTCAAGGTTTTATTTGTTTTAATTCCTTTCCATTTCCACGATTTTGCTTATCGTAGTCCTTCAAACGCGTATGGAGTTTTTTTTTCTCTTTACTTATTCAGTTTAGAAAAAATGGCTCAACGTCTATCGATTTCGTGATTATTTCACATCGTGCTTTAACTCGTCTGAATCGTAGAACACCTACAATTAATGGACTTCAAACGGAGTTACGAAGAGTTAAAAGGCAAAGTAGACCACTTAGCACCTCTGTCACGTTTTCCCTTTAATAATAGTTTTAAAATAGAGGAATTAGGATGAAAATTGAGAGAAAAAAAAAAATTATTTTTCAACCAATCTGAAAAGTCGTTCATTTATTAGTTACTTCTTAAGAATAAGAGAATAATTTTCGAAATGCAACAAAAAAAATCGCCATTTCAGGTTAGGTAAAAAAGGTTTTTTGGTTGACAAGATAGTATATCTTCTTTCCGAGATATCTGTCCAGAGCAAGACTAAACACTTTTGAAAAATGACACCGATAAGATAAACGTTGAGGCCTATTTCGTACACAATGCCATATGCTTCTCCTAGATTCTCAGCGTACCGTTTTGTTCTCACAATATCATAAAGAAATTGTTTTGCTTTTAATAGAAAGGAAAAAAAACCTCGATCCTACTTGATTCTATAGTTGGATTTCTTGATACAAGATAGGTCTCGCTTTTACACATGTATGGTCAGTTCTGAATACAGATTTTACAGGGTGTTTGTCGTGACTGTTAGTGTTTAAACATCTGTAGAATGTGTGATTTATGACTTTAAATGTTAAATAGGGTTATTAATTTTCTTCGGAATGTTTTGATGAACAAAGAACCTTCAGCTTGAATATGAACGACACTCCAGTTCTTGCAAGTTTGAGTGCTGAATGCCTAAAATTAGTACTGTAGGGGATACACAATATCTGGATAGGAAGGTGCATGGGCTTATATTCTAGGCGGAACTCTGCCGTGTCCAGTGATTTTTGCAGTGGTTAGCCAGACAGGTTTTAAAACGTGTAACGCCGAGGATTTGTGCGCGTTTCAATACACAAATAGGAGATTAGTGGACACATCCATCAATCTGTTAGAGAGAGAAGGAGAGTTGAAAAAAAAGTTGTGTCACGAAGGCGGAGGTAACAATGAGCGGACAGATCTCTCATTGTCTTTCTCCTCCGCTCGTTTCTGCGTCTTCGACTTCCTATCGGGCCGGGATCTGCCAAGTTCTAAACGAGTCATTTGTACTCGGTTAACCCCGAGGTCGGGGACGCGATCGCGACTCTTTTCTAATCCTTCTATTCATCTGATGAATGCCATCATCCAATATTCATCACGTAGCGGTATAATTGAATGTCAAATAGGAGCCCTTTAATACTCGGAAACTCTTTAAATAACATGTCTCTTCGTAAAACGCCTTGTCCGCTAATATTTTATTCCTTCTTTACACAATCGCCAATATTCACTTTCTACTCTATTATTTATAGGCTCGTTAAATAATTGATTTTCAGAATTGCTTTCTATCGAAAAACAGGCGCTGAATAACAAAACGCACTCCTCATTAAATCTTCTCATTCTTGAAAGGTTAAAATCCTAGACTTTCTCCGTTAAAATTTTTATTTCGCTAAACAAACTTCCGCCATGTAATGAATAAGAAGGCCAATTACCATAGTTCATGTTAAATTATGGCCTCTTTTGTTTAGAAAATGGTAATTTTAGTATCCAAACATGGAAGCTAATACACTATAAGAAAATATGCTTAAAAACAAATTCAGATTTTTTTTTCTGAGTAAGTAGGTGGAATTCAGTCACAAAATCTAAGGATAAAACGTACCATGTGACATGATGGACTCAAATTTGGACAAATTATTCTTCTTTAATATGGCCATCGTTCCTTAAAAAAGTCATGTTCGATACTTCGGATTAATTTTTCCCCCCTATTGGCTTTAAAAAAAAATTCGAGTAGGTGGTGATTTGCACATAAAAGGTGGAAGTAAATCCAACATTAAAAACCCCTTCGTAATCAACGTCCTCGATCGGTGCCTGCTTTTTCTCTGCTACCAACTTCTAAAGATCGTAATCCGGCCGGGAAATGAATGGGGTCTCACTTCAAAGGAGGTTTATTTAGAGGGAAAAAAAACCACGAAAAACGAATGGGGGACAGATTAAATATTCCACCAAGCGGATGTGCAAAATATCGTCTTAAACGTGATCTCACATAACAAATCTTATCTTTTGTAATAAAACAGCACTAAAACTAGTAATTAATGAATAAATTAATGAATAATGACTGTATTACGAACGTTTATGCCCATTATCTTATCTTTAAAGATATAAATGACAGTTTAATACTGACCCGAACAAAAAGACACCGACGTCTTGAAGTATTCGATTTAATTTACATAATATTTAAAACAGTAATTCCGACAGGATTTAACTTGTTCGCTCCTCGAGATTACCAAGAAAAAGGGGGAGAGTAATGTATTTGGATAATTGGGTCGTTGTAATAATTAAGATATTGAAGGATTAGGGAGCTGTCATTCAAAATCTGGATTTTTTACGTTTGGAATGCATGGGGGACCTTCTCATTATTCTCTCACACTGATTTTTATCTCGAAAATCCTCTTAAAATATTCATTGACTGCTAATAGAATTCTTCTTTTAAATAAGTTTACTTTTTAGAAAGTGGATTGGTGGCTATTTTTTTCAGGGATGGGGTTATCCCTTGTTACGTAAACCCAACTATCGATTTCATTGATAGGAAAACATATTTTGAAGATGGATTTTTAAAAATTATTTATTGGCTTTTACAAGAGTCGTATAGGCTCACCGGTGAATCGGGAAATTCCCAAAGGGCCAGATGGTGCTGGGCCGGTCGGTTTTTTGGACACTTTTAGCTTCATTTTTGTCCCTTTTTGGACACTAGGGGCCCTTTAAACTAGATTTTGTTCCTTTACGACAAAGAGGGCCCTTTTTAGCTTGATTTATGATCCTTTTTGGACACTGTGGTCCTCTTAACTAGATTTTGTTCCTTATTTTTGACCCTTTTAGACCTTTTCCCCCCCCCCCTTTTTTTTTGTTGTTAGATTTTGTTCCTTTTCGATTTTTTGTTCTTTTGGCCTCTTGTCGCTTAATTTTTAAGAATTTTAAGACTTATTGATATGTATGCCCAATGGAGGAGGGGGTAAATTCTACCTATCCGACCGTTGCTTTTACGCATAAACTTGTAAAATGCCTCTAAATTCTCGCTATCCTGTGAAAAGAACCTATCAGCCCCACAAGACGACCATCTTGGTTGAACCCTTGAAATCAGGAGTGTGTCAAATATGTTAGAAATCCTAGGAGAATATTATTGTTCTCTGTTCACATGAACGTGAATAGTTTCAAACCACTTGTTCGATTTCAATAAGTTCGTAGGAGATTCGTAAGTTCCAAAGGCACGTGATGGAAGTAAAATTGGCCATGCGTCTTTTTCAGGATAATCCATTAGGTGCAATCTTGTTAAGTACGTGGAGGAGAGAAGAGTTGCCGACAGGCTGCATTAGGAAACGCTTCAAGTCTTGGCTATTGTGTCTTTATTTGGTAGTGGATTCTAGCCTTTGCCCAATGTCAATAGTCTTCGGGTCGTACTGTCAACCTTTACTTTTTCTTCTATAAGGAATAAAACAAACATTTATAATCTGAAACTTTTAAGATATCCTGTTATTTGAATTTTTTTAGAAGCATAAAAAAAATTAAATTTTTATGCTTGAAAAAAAGATCCTTCATCAGTGTGATATAAACTTGAGGCGTAGTCGTAAAATGCATTCTGGTAAAAGAACAACGTTCATTCCTTAATAGGGGAAGTTATAAATACATTTAATCCTTCATGAGAAAGGCTTAGAAGGGAATTCTTACTTAAAATCATGTCTGATTTTTTTCTTCCTTCTCTCCCTCTCTCTTCAGACGCATCTCGAACCCCTCCGGAGTCTTTTTCCAACTATTGTTCCACCCGAGTGCGGAGACAGGATTTGAATTTTTCTAAACCCTTTGGCCGCAAAAACTCGGCCCCAGTGTCCCATTAAAAGAGAGGGAACCCCCCGTGGTCCGTGTTGCTTGAACGTGCCTCGCGAATTAATTTCCAACCTCGACATACGGCTTTGATGATGGAGTTAAAAAAAAAAGGAACGTTAAGAAAACCTTAAGGGACTCCGTTTTTTTAAATTAAGTTCGTTACCGTTACTAAGCGGTAAAAGAAACTCAAAGAGAAAAAAAAAACTTTTTGTATTAAGCGAGTTTTTTTCCTTTTTCTATATATATAAAAAAAAAGAAGTTTTCGTTATTTTGGCTATATTAGTTCTTAATACTAAGCGTGTAGTCAAACTCGGTCTATCGTTTTCCATCCCCTTTTACCGAAGGTAGTGGAAGCTGTTTTTCAATGGTAAGGAAAGACGAAAAAAAAGTGTCCAAAATATTACAATTTATATGTAAATTAATAATAATTAAAATCATCGTTGTCTGATTAGCACGGGTAATTAAACAGAAGACCGTACGTGGGCTGAGGATGAGAAAACGAGTCATTTCCGTTAATATTCGAGTTTAATCGATAGGGAGCTTTAAAAAAGCATATAAAAGCAGAACCTAAACGTGAGACGCCAAGTGATGATGGCTTTACAAGATAGTTTTAAACGAGAAAAACTTCATTTACAGGAATTTTTTTTTCTTACAATAAAACTTTTTTTTATGTCTATAATAATTATCAAAGAGATTGATTGGTAATGATAAAAATAAATTATTTTTCTAGTTTTTCTCATAAAAGTTTTTCTCAAGTACATGGGGTTTCTATGTATCAATTCAAAACCACAAATTATCAAATTTAGTGGACAATGTAGGATATTTTTATATCCCTGGTTCAATCAGAGTTTTATAAATGCACTTCCTATTACAATATGTTCAACGGTATTTGGCTTGTCAATGATATCATAGAAAACTTGGATGTGTCACAGTCCTAGGGTGTTTAATAAATGTTCTTTTTAAAATAAGATGATCAATCTCAGTGGCAGCTCTATGGATAATTTTCAAGTAATATCCACTCCCATCGCCCAACCCGGAATACAATACACCATAAAAAAAAGTTCATGTTTTATAAAAGAAAAAAAAAAGAGAAACAGTTTCATGCCAAATTTCACGATTCACTGGTCAAATAGCTCGGGATCTTTTAATAAAAATTCACGATCTTAAAGAAAAAAAGTCGTGGGAAAGGATAATGTGAAATTCGGCCGGGGTAGGTCACGTGTAACGTTAAATCCGTGGATAATTAAGATTTTTATTTATAAATAAAATTAAATTTAGCGAAAATAAAGAGGGGGTGTTCGAAACCGGATTCTCTGTGCGGTCTGGAAGTGTAGACCTCCTAAAGAAGTCGCTCGTTATCTCAAAGATAACTTTCTTATCATTATAATGAGTCTTATACGCAGCTGTCCTCCCTCAAACCACCTTTGAATCATTGTTTTTTTTTTATAAGTCATCGATATCTCTTAATTAAGCCAACCCATTTTCATAAGGGTAGATAGACAGGGGTGATCCATTACAGACCCGTGTCAACATCGCGATTACCTCAGACGGTAACAAAAGAAAACGAGACCTTTTTTTTGTGGATCCAATCATGTAAAAAATTGATAAATGGACTTCCAGTGTATTTTTGAACGAGTGTCTAAATTAATTTTGTTCAGGCCATTTATTTAACAATTTACGATTTTTGAGAACGATTTCATGAAAATTGAAGGGTGGAGGATGGATACAGTGGAGGCCTGATTCGTCTTGCCATGTTGGAGGAGTAAATTGCCTAATAACTATTTATAACGACGGCTATTTTACCCTTTACTTCCTATGAAACTACTGGACGTTGAAAATAAAATTATAAAATTGTTGAATGGACGGCATATTTTTGAGGTTGGAATTTTCAAAATAAAGAAATAGCTTTCAACACCTTTTATCTTGCCATATGAAACCGAGTATTTACATTTCGGGGAGACGGTAAAAAAAAGAGGAAATTTTATAAGGAAACCGTAATCAGATTGAAGTCGAAAAGCTTCTGGTTCGAGATGAGAAATTTTGATGTAGATGAAGGATGACTGCCTTCTATGATAAACGAGGTTATTAGCGGGTGTTGGGAAAAGGCGAAGGGACGTTATTTGCAGTTGGTCTCCGGGGTCCGTCTCGCGTCCCAGAGGCGACCACAATGAGGAGAGCTTGTATTCAAATAAGAGATGATATCAGCCACTCATCCATCTCATCCGACTATCAGATTTAGAACTTCTCTTTCTCCCTCCGTTCAGCTTTGTCCTCTCTTGTCAGTCTTTCAGTCTTAACCTTCCAAGGACGAGACAGGGAGGGACTCCTAGACCACAAAACTTGAAAAAGAGCTTTTTACATCCACTTTTTTAATGAACGTCAATCTCAACGTGCAGATACCAATCTCACTGGAACTTCTTTACCTGGAACCAAACAAAGAGAACAATTTTAAATCGTCTCTCAAAAATTTTCAACTTTTGATCCATTTTGGAAGATTAGAACATCGTGAGTCAGAGCGTTTACAATCTGTGCAGTTTTACACGATTTTAACCTAGTTCGTAGAAAAAAAGGTTACTAATGAATCCAAGGAATCTTTAATTGGTCTTCGCCGCGATAATTCGAGGGTTGTCTGCGTAGAAAAGGTACCGTTGAAAGCGCCTCAAGGCTCGTGAATAAAAATAAAAGAAGGGCCCTGTATATTCACGAGTGAGGATGATGAGGATGGCTTAAAGAGTTTTTCGCGTCGGCGTGCTCGGAAGAAGAGGTGGAGGGAGCCGTAAAGACTTTTTACTCTCGCCTTTGGTATGTTAACAAGGAGCGCGAGCTGTGGTCTCCGACAGAGAGCGTGATCCCGTCGAAGCCTGTAATTCAAAACTATATTGCTCTAACCTCATTCCTTTGTTTTTAATACTGTCAATACCACAGACCAGTAGCCGGATATAGATATTAAACCGCAGATCTATTTTTTCTTCTTCTTTTTCTTTTTCTTTTTTATAACATCCCTATACTACACTTTACAGTCTATAAAAAACACATTAGATTCTATACCTCTATGGCTTTACAATCGGGTTATTCGTTCGTCATAAAACATAAAAGGCCATGCTTTGGAAAAGGTTGGATTAATTTATGACTGCTAAAAAAATTCACGACGCAGCCTTTTAAGTAATGATGGACCTACACGTTTACAATTTTATTTTTTGTTACTAGTGTTAAATATTCGTTAAAATGAGTCATAAAGGGGCCAATTTCTGACTTTCGCTCCTTAAATTTTGAGTCACAAATCCTCGGGGGTCTATAATTATAAAAATGCCTTCGATAAAGAGCGCAATTATGTTGTTGAGAGGTGATGGCGACTTTCCGCAGACTGGTCCTCGCCACCTTTATTATTAAACCAGATATTTTTCGATCCACTTGTCACATCAATTCCTTACCCGTTTGATATTTTATCTCAAATATTAATTTCCACCTTGTTTCTTTTTAAGGAGATTAAAAAGTTCGAAAGAATGTTCTTCGTTTTTTTTTCTTCTTCTTTTGGTGGGTCTAAATTTTCTAAACCAATTAAAAACTAAAGTAGGGGTTCCTTAAGCCCTTTTAATTAATTCTTATATTACGTAACGAGACTTGATGATGGACTTAATTAATTGTTGGTTCTATGATACGTCAACCTAACTTCTTCTCAACTAAATAAAGGCCAGTAAACAATTCAATTTTAATAAATTGACCTCCATCAGGACTTTCTGTGTTCGAGTAAAATTCTGGGAAGGAATTTTTTTCTACAAAATTGTTCCCTTAGTTTGCTCTTCCATCCTAGGAGCAAGGTGGGATTATTATAGAGAATCCAACAAACAAAAGTTTAAATTATTTAATAAATAATAATAGTGGTTGTACTCCATTTGTATAATAAATCGTTTTGTAACTTATAAAGAGTGAAAATGTCGCTGTTGCTGTAAACACCCTTTTCTTAATCCTGTACAATACACGAAGATGTTAAGCTTAAATTATAATATGACCCTTATACAGAGGATAGGGGCGTTATAAATCGTTTTTATTTTTTAAAGTCTGAGACGTTTAATCTTGGTTAATTGACTTGTAAAAAAAAAGGAGTGGGGGAGGGTTGTTGACGATGGACTCTTTTATGCAGAGACATGTCGAATGCATATGCAAGGGGAAGTCCCACGCGATTCTAGTCCTACACACAGGCCACATGGCAATAACTGGAATTAAGATCTAATGACCCGCCCTCGGACGTGATAAATAAACGAAAAAAAGAACGAAAGTAACGGCCTTTCGAAGAGACGAACCCGACGACGACGTACACGAGCTACAAGGCAGACATGCTTTTCTACGAGCAAACCTGCTAAACTCACCTTACATATTCAAAGCTGATTTTCGTATCTGAATATATAAATAATCCGGTTCGCCTCATTTGCCCCTCATCGGTTTTTACATATTTTCTTCTTTTTTTTTCTTCTTCAAACAGCCTTCACTTTTTTTCATACTCCCCTAATGGCCCTTCTTGTTAAGAAAATTACATTTGATTGACAATTTTCTTAATTTTATTCCAATACATAATTTTATGATTTTTTTTTCTTATTCGAAACTAATTTAACATTTATGTAGTTAAAAAAATAAAATAAAAAGATAAGATCGAAGGTTGTTGTTATGTAGGATGATGCATATTTTATGATGCCCATGAAGACAAATAAATTTTCTATATGTTTTAAATTAGAATATTTCATCACTATATAAAAGTTATTTAAAAACTTCAAAAATTTCACGATTTCAGCGAGTTCTCAGTAGAGAATTCTCACCTTTTCGAAAAAAGATAAACGTCGCTGTTCTTTTCGCCTCGTAATCGGACTTGCGATACAAATTAAACCTAACTGTCCTCCTTAAATGTCTTAATTTATCAGGCGACTTAATGGGTAGGTGTTAATTCGGGCCAAAGGACTTCAGAAGAAGATGAAAAAAAAAAAGTTAAAACCGCTTACCTACTAGAAAGAGAGAGGGTGAGAAAGAGAAGGAAAAAGACTGTAATCCTTTCAAAATCGGACAAGTCGACAAATGCCCAGTCATCACTGGTCCACCCGGTCGACTTCGCGATTCCCCTCTTGAAAAATCTTCTGTGATCTTTCGGTCTTTTTGATTCTGAGGCTCTGGAACCGAAATCTAAAAAGAAATTATCAATCAGGACAAGTCGTGGGACAAGTTTGTAAACAAAATCTTGGGAGACCATTTTTCCAACTTCCTAGAATGAAGAAACGTCACAATTAGGAGTCCTGTTACTAAAAATCTCATCCAATTTTTTCAACTGATACATTGCACACAGGATTTTTCAACAATTTGTTAGTGACGCCTTTAAACCTATAACCATGGGGTTTGAAGGTAAGAATGGATTGCAAAGAGGCAATTGAAGTTCAATTTTATTGTACACAGGGTGTACCAGTAAGAGTGGACCGACTATCCCACTATTTAGCTGGCTAACAGTGTATTTAATCTGGGTCCAAGATGGATTTGAAACATGTAGTAAAAATATATTTATAAGGTAAAAACAACAGGTGGAAGGGAATTCTTTATGAAAATATTCGTTTCGTAAGAGTTTTCTAAGAGATAATTGGTCTCAATGAGCAAGAAGTTGAGGTTGCGTGCTTATTTTATTCAGGTGTAGATTGTAGTCTCGTTTCCTGGGATTCAAACACTTTTTTAAAGGTATAAAAAAAGGTAAAGAAAGGGGGGGAACCTCACACTCTTTCTACCCGAAACTGAACAGACACACGCGCACGCAAGGACCTAGTTATGGCTCAAATGGACCAATGATTCATGGACCCCCCCCCCCCTTCAACCATACGAAAACTCGCCTCGACAGCTTATTTCGTCCTTTGAAGTTACGCGCGGAGGTTTCCGGTTTCATAAATCAGAAGTTCATTTTATCACCCATTGTGCCATTTCACGGCTGCTCAAATCCTCCATTTTATAACATTATTCGTTTTCTAACCAAATCCTTTTTACGATTCTAAGCTGATTTAGATTTTTTCTGACATTTAAAACTTTTTTTTTTTCTTTTTGCAAAAAAACCTAATTAGGTTTTGACCTCTAAAAATTCTTGGATGTCATTTTTTTTGTCAGCACGCGTCCTAACAAATCTGTCGGAACCTTTTTTCTTTTTTTAATAACCTTATAAATTTTTGCTCTGTCTTCTCTAAGCGTATTTCTAAGAATTTTTATATCATTTCTTATAGTTTGACAGGAATATAAATTTTCGAAATTTCTTTTAATTTTAAAATGAAAAATCCCCAGTCTTAATTATAGGCTTTAAAATACAAGTCCTCAGAAAATTACTACTTTTTAAAATTAAAAATTTTCATTTTTAAATTATTGTTGCAGATCATTCATAGATCGAGGAAAATATTGAGAGGTACCTAAATAATTAATTAATTGTTTAATTTGATGTGATGGACTGTATAGTCTTTCGTAACAATTAATTAAGAAATGAACCAATGAATCACGATAATAAGGTTCTATAGAGTTTTAGTATAGACTATGGAGGCATTAAATAAAGTTTGTTAGCTCCAATAGATGGTCATGGTAACCATATTTGAAGATCATCGCGGTCCACAGGAAACCGTGAAAACTAACGTCTAATTACTTGACAAAATCAAGTGCCACTATAAAATACAATGGTGTTCGTAAGATTTTTAATTAGAAAATGGTACTATTTTCGATGGAAGCAGTAGAACGATATGACCACTTACCTTTTCGGACCCCCCGATTGTCTCGGAGCGATAAATCTTCTCCAATTGGAATCAGCGGCGCCTTTTCAAACGCTATTAACATATGACGCTTCTCCTTTTTCGTCGGTGAGGGGGGTGGGCTAGACGACCGGCCGGCGTTGAGAGGGAAGAGGAGAAGGGAAAAAAAAAATTAGAAAACCTTTGTCCGTGAAACGTAGAATTAGGAGGCGTGCAAGCGTTGGGCCTCCCCCTCTTCGACTCTTCAAAATTGTCGGCTCGGTTTAGGTCTCTACTCCGTCTTCCAGACCTTTGTTGTTTTTTTTTCTCCTCCTATAAAACCCCAAGACATCTCAAAGCAAAAATTTATTGATTAAAAAATAGATTGCAAAAAAAGGTAACACGGGATCTTAATTAAAACAGGTTGAAAGTAAAGAACTTCCAAGTTTTCCACAACTTTGAGACGTAGGTATTTAACTGTTAATTTAAAATAATTGCCTTAGCCCTCAGTTAAGCCTCGAAGAAATTCGCTTTTATCGCTTCGAATACTAACTTGGAATCATATTAAATGGGGCATTTTCTTAATGAATAGTAGCGTAAAACTTGGTTTCAAATCTTAGTCGTACCTTTAAAATGTCTTTTCGAGAGAAATAAGGAGGCTTTTATTAAAAGGAAAACTGTTACAAGCTGTCGCCCAAGGACTAATGAAAACTCACCGTTTTGAATTTAATTTAATATTTCATAAACGACTTTTCCCAAAATGTTTAATGCTTCAAATAGGGAGCATTTTAAAATCTCACCTTATATCCATATTCCTAACATTCATTGAGTTTCATATTGAAATTAATGACTAATGACTAATGAGTAATGAATAATGATTGTATATCTACTTGTTCTAGAGTTTTCCATCATCCAGACTCGCTAGAAACATTCTAGACCAAAAGGATCATTTTAGAAGTATCGATACGTTTCCAGAAGATTTTAGCTCTTTTTGTTTCTGCAGATCCATAAAAAGGCAAAGACCGGCCACACTCCCAGTTCTGCAATCACTTCATCTCCAGCCATCACCGGTCTGCAATCAGTTTCCAGCTTCCATTACGACTTAACTTCAATCCCAATAAACAGCTTCATGTGGAGTTTGATTGATTCTTTCGCATCAGCTACCAGCCCCACCAAAGGACAAAATTTTTTTTTTTACAAATGTGTTGGCACCCTATTTTAAGATCTTTTGTGGAGTTTGTATTATTTGAAGGAGTTCACACCTGGTCATTAGTCGTAAAAATGTAACTGGAAAAACACATTTTGAGAATAAAACCTGATTTCGTGTTTCTATGATTGCTGCAATACCCCTTTTCATGATCGTTTAAAGAAAAAAAAAAAAAAAAAAAAAAAAAAAAAAAAAAAAAAAAAAAAAAAAAAAAAAAAAAAAACTGGAAATAACTTTTCTGTTAACCTCATTATGTGTTTCTCTCACACAACGTGTTGAAAAAATATTTTACAGTATGCAAAAAGTTTTGACTTGAAATGTGGAACTTTGCCAAAATCCAAATTAGGACCATCCTCCCTAAACAGTCTTTATTAGCTGTCTCTGCGGTTGGCCCTACATCCAGATAGCCTTCGTTGGAAAAATGGAAATTAATCCAAAAAAAGGAGAAAGTCCGTTAAATTTGCAATTATGAATACTTTTGATATCAACGGGAGTGGTAAAAGAGAAGATTTTTTATAATAGTAATCTTGGTTTTAATTTAACTTGTGAGTTGATCTAGTTTCATCCTTACTGATGAAAGATTTATCTCGGCGCAGAAAAAAAAACCGGTTAAAGACATCACTTTTCAAATCTAAATGATTTTTCTTCCTTGCATTCTTGCTAGTCTCTTCATGTTTTGACTGACTCAAGTCCGGTTTTATAAAAGCGGTAATTTTAATATTATAAGAAGAAAGTAAAGAAAAAAAAATTAATATAAAAGTCTTTTAAAGTACTTCACTATTTTCAAACTTATTAAAATGTTTATATTAATTCAAAACGAAAGCAGGAAAAGATTTTTTATAAATTTATGACACCCCTTAAAAAACCAGTTTTAAAACGGAATTCTGAACGAAAAACTAGCTCCATAAATAAATAGACCATGGGCATTCGGAGCCTCAAAGTCATGGCCCCCTTTTGCTGTTAAGTCGCGATATCCTCCCACAGATAATAAGTAGCTTATTTATAGGTCTTGAGATAATTCATACCGTCTCCGCCTACAAACTATAAATCCCTAATTATAAATCCTGTAATTTTTCACTTGGGAAGGGGGGAAGAGTCTCGTTCCGTTCGTTTCGTTTCAAGCTATTGCCGGACAGATAAGGGATCCGAGCACGTACGCACGCTTCCCTCTAAGTCCTACTTTAGGGCCGTTTTGCTCGAAAAATCATTTCGATTCAACCTCAAAAGTCCACAAATGTACTTACGAAGAATTTCTATAAATTTCGAATGAACTGCCATATGTAGGTTATCATTCAAAGCGCTAATTTTTCCAGTTTTCTGAACGAGTGCTTGAAATTTAGGACCTCACATACTGTGGGCCAGTGGCTTCAAAATTTTGAACCATGGGTATACATATTTTGTGTATGACTGCTATGAAAGACGACTAGACCGTGATCATAGTTTTTAGGTCAATATTTAACCTCGAGGCAACAAAAATTTTAAGAAACCGATTAGTACCTGTTGATGTGAAGAAAGCTTGACTACAAAGGCTGTGATATGTAGTGACGAAGATAATTCCCGACGTTTCTTTGATCTAGAAACCTGCATAAGTTCCTTCATCGTATCAGAATCTCGGATTTTATTTTTCTCCCCGATCGATTGTTAGTCAAATCATTTCAGAACCGGTGGATTGTCGAGTCCCCAACTGGTATTTGCATAATGAGCCTTAGAGGCCGGCGTGGAACCGTTATAGCCGATCTCAACAAGGATAATATAAAGGAGCAGCGCAAAATAGGCTGAGACGTATGGCGACATTTTTCATAATCTATTGTTTTTGAACGAAAATTCGAAACAAAAGCGAAGGTGAGATGCACTCGGATTAATGGCGGCCGGTGTAATACGTGATACCGAGCCACACACGCCATCCGGCTATTAAACGCAACAAGTAACCAACTAAAAAGACAAGGAAACAATTATAGACTCGCGGACATAGGCCGCCATAGAAAATGACCCTTTGTAAAAGCCTAGGTAACGGGAAGTCACTTTTTTACTTTTTCCTTCCTTTTTTTCTTGAAGATAACAAATGATTAATCTTTACCTATTAGTCAACCAATGAATCATGGCAGA
The DNA here is from genome assembly GCA_018703685.1 of Orius laevigatus. Lineage (NCBI taxonomy): Eukaryota > Metazoa > Arthropoda > Insecta > Hemiptera > Anthocoridae > Orius > Orius laevigatus. The sequence goes on along the minus strand of JAGWEN010000061.1, from coordinate 280,025 downwards.
ATGGAACCTACGTCAACAGTTTTTTAAAAAATATTGATACCTAAAAAAGGATGCAGCCCATCCTATTTAGATAAGATTATACCTAATCGCTTTCCTCTATAGGAATTTCGGAATAATCAATATTTAGTTAGATAAAACAAATTTCTAGACGGAAAAAAATGTCAGAAGTGAAATATAATAGAAAGTAGACGTTTAAAATTTAAAGCGTTTAATAAAAGGGGTCTATTATTGAATAAAGTCGTTTGGGAAACGATTTGTCACGAGGGTGATATTCAAGAGGTGGTACAAGGAAAGGCTCTCCGGGACGAAACCACATAACTCAGGCTATTTGAAGGTATTTTCGAGAAAAGGGGACGTTCTCAGACCGCGATCGAATCTTCGTTACAAAAAGTGTTGAGAAAACCAAACAGAGGGGCACAAAAGGTTAGGGAGGGGCCCTTGTTTTATCGAGTTTTCAGTTTGGTGCAAGGAAGAAAAAAAGAATTTATACCGCAGATCATAATTAAAAACTAGCTCGTTGGACGGCACCACAGACAAAGTCAAGTCCTATAAATATCAAGGGCAATTTTGACCCTACGACCACTTCTTGAGACCTTTACAAAATATGAAATCGAGGGCAATACCCTCAATCTTTTTGACCACGTTCTATAGCCTTATGCTAAATGCTTACAGTGACTAATTATTGGGCAGCAGGGGGGAAAAATGAGACCTACTTTAAAATGTAAACAAATTGAGCTTAGATTTGCAGAAAGACTCCAAATGTTCAAATGCTGCATAGAGTTGCAAAAATAAAAGTTGAGAGCATTTGAAAAGTTAAAACCGCAATAATTTATTGATTAGACTGGTAGAATTTATAGAAATGAAATAAGAGAATACGAGAGAAGGACAAACATAAATCATAATTATTTTGTTAATTAAGCTAAAATTCAAGATAACGCATTACACTTTTTCAATGATCTGTGACATTATTTTCAATAATATCCTGTCATTTACAGAGCATTCCAAAGTTTCGTTATAAATTAAGCTAGAGAATAGTTTTTTCTCTTTTAAATTTGAACGTTAACAAAACAAATTAACATCATTTTTATGAATTAAAATCTTAATTGAAATGAACGCGTGACGGACTTATCAAAGCCCATATCTTTATCATGATAGAACAAATTGGTCATTCAGATGCTCTTTAACAATAATAGAATTTAAAAAAAATTGTTTAAAAAAATCGAAAAGATATCTTAAGAAAAAGTTATCAAAAGCGATAATATTCGGAATTGGACGACTTATGAGGGATCTCGATTCGACAACACGATGATTGAGCTCATTTCTATTTTAGGGCTATTTTGTAATCATGATTCGAAAATGAAAATATCTCAAAAATTAACGACGTTTGAAACCGGTTTATTTTCCCAGTGATTTTTGAAGGCACATTTTGTGTTCCGAGTTACCTGGTCCCATTTTAAAAAACGTTCCTTTTTTTATTTCATCCTACTGACAGGCTAGTGTGGAATAATTTTACACCGGGACCGATGGAAGTAAATCCCGAGCGGGAAAAATAACGAATGACATAAGCCATTCTAATATATTACGAGGGTTAAAGAAGCCGGCACCGGTTGTATTTATCAATTCCGCAGGGGCCTTCGAGATTCTAGTTTTATGAGATGAAAATATATAAAAGGCGAACCTTTTCGGCCAATTATATTCATCCGCGTAATTACATGAGTTTCAACGCCGCTTTTTTTCCTTCTCTCTTTTTACCAGCCGCGAGGTTCTCCCCCGATTCTGTCGTTATCATCTTTTTAGACCGGTTGAAGTTTTAATTGAAGCGGGGTCTCGGGCCGTCGGTAATTTGGACAGCTCTAAATAATAGGTTGTGAGTTCTCTCTTCTTCCCCTCTTCGCGTCTTAACTACATCGGTATTTTATACTCCCCATTAGTCTACGTTATCATGCCCTAGCAGTTAGTGCCCCACTCGATACCTAGAACCCGAACAAAAAAATAAGGAGGAATATTTTTAAACCCATAAATCGGTAGTTCTGCGACCCAGGCTTCTAAATTACACACCTAGAACTTCATAACGCCAAACCTAAACTTAGAAATGCCTATGGGAGTCGGGCTGTCAAGAGTTTGTGGAACTTTCATTTACAAAACCTTAAAAAACTACATTTTGTTTTGTTTAGAAACGCAACATAACTATTAAAATCTGTTGAATAGAAATAGTAAAGTATGAATTTTAGAAAAAATGTGCCCTATTTTTCCCCTTTTAGATTAGTTAGAAAGGTTTAAAAAATAAATAAAGTTTAAAATTTAAATAGGGATTTATTAATTATCGATAACAAATTCCCTAAAATGGCGAGTCAAAAAACATTATTTATAAAAAAATTACAAAATTTGACTTAATTTATATATCACACAATATCTAGTTTTCTTTTTTGTTCAGTCGTTTATGGTGAAACAATAATAAATATACAAAAATATTATACAAAGATTTACAACAAAAAATTTTTATACACTGCTGTAAAGCATTACGAATGAAAGAAATATAAAGAAATAAAAAATAAATAAATATTCTGGCAATTTACATTATTTAGTGACTTTCGAAATTATCGTTATTTTTATTATATACATTTTGTACAAGTAGGAAGGATATACAATTGAGTATAAAATTTATACATGGATATGTATCACAGATCACTAAATGTGGATGGCAACAGACCTTGGGTTACTATGGTTCCGATGGACGTGGTGGTGAACGGGATGTCGGCCGTGTAGGTGGTTACTTTTGGGCCTTTTGTTGTTCGGAACGTCGGGGAGGGCAAATTTGAGCTTCTCCCAGAAGAGTTTGTCACCCCATTGAAGGTAGGTGTTCGTCTTCAGATACAGACGTATGTCCGGATCGAGGTCTTTTTGAGGAACTTCACCGAGGACGATGACGATGAGACGCCGCCGCCGGTCACGTAGGACTTGATGGTGGGCGGATTTGAATTCGAACCGGCACCATTCCGATTTGATGAAGTTTTCAGAGAGGACCATTATCGTCCTCTTGGAAGACTCGACGGCCTGGACGATCGTGTCCGCTAAAAAACCGCCGACTGGAAACTCCCTATAATGAAGGCAGAGTTTGTAGGAAGGGTCGCCGCCTTCTAACATAGGTGCGAGCTCTTCAGCAACGAATGCCTCGTCTTTCGCACTGTAGCTGACGAAAGCGTCGAACAGTTTGTCACGGTCGTCCATCTCGATGTCACTCGTCCGATAAAAAAGTCGAACGCCGAACCTCGAATGAAACCACACTCTCATTTCCTGCCTGTACATAAATAGCAAACAAGTGAAGATTATGACGGCAAAAAAGACTGCTAAAGTGGCAACCAGAAGAGGAATGTAGTCTTGAATCTCTTGTCTTTGAATAATTGTCTTTGACGTATAGTTACCGTTCGTAGGGGCTTCGATAAAATTGTTTATCGGCTCTTGAACACAAGTAATATTGTCCCTCAATATAGAAAATCCTTGATCGTATTCCGAACCGTTAAAACAACGCACCGAGTTAACATCGATAACCGCACTTCCGGTATAAAGCAAATATTCTTTGTACCTTTCTGTATATTCACAGTCACAAGACCACGGATTCACACCGAGCGTGATTTCAGTCAGATGTGAGGAAAGATGCCAGACGGCGTATTTGACTAATCGATTATGGTCCAGTCTTAAAATTCTCAGTTGGAGAAGAGCCGAAAACGTCGCGTTGTGAATGTGCGTTATGTAGTTCCGTTGCAGATACAATTCTTTCAAATTTTCCAGTCCTTCGAACTCGAATCCGTTCAGTTCCGCGATTCTATTGTCGTCGAGGCGTAAAATTTCCAAGTCTTTTAAACCGTTGAACGTTCTGTTGTGAATAATTTCAACGTTTGAAGAATTGAGAAATAAAACCTGGAGCTTTTTACGTCCGATGAAACTGTGACTTCCGACGGCTTTGATGTCGTTTCCGTCCAAGTAAAGTTGGGTCGAATCCATAGGAATTCTGTCCGGAAGGTTGTTTACGTAACCGGAACTGCTACAGTCGACGACATTCGCCGTCCATGAGAGGTCGTGATAGCAGGTGCAATTTGTCGGGCAAGTCATTTCGCAGTCGCAAGCGTCGAAATCGCAACAGTGACAAAATGGGAAACAGTTGGACTCGTATCGGCATAAGAACTGATCGGGAGTGGCCTCTTTTAATAGAACGTATGTATTCACCCGGTTGTAAAGTAGTTTGCATACAACGGAATCGAGATCCATAAGTCGAGGTTTATTCCTTTCCTGTTGCTCGCCGGGGTATTTTTGTAGCCATTGCATCGTACAGTCGCATTGAAACGGATTACCCCCGATGAAAAACTCAGGTAATTGTTTACCCTGCGGTATAGTCGAAATCCTTAACGAATTCTGCGTCAGACTTTTGATTTTGTTTCCGACTAAATCGACCCTTGTTAAGTTCGGCTTCTTGAAAAACGTATAAGATTGGACTTTTGAAATGAGATTGTTTGAAAGATTGAGGATTTCGACACTATCCGGGATGGCACTCCCTGTAATTTCGGCTAGTTTGTTGTTACTAGCGTCAAAATTAGTGAGGTGTAATTGACTTTCGATTTCAAAGTAGTTACCCAGCTCTGTGATTTGATTGCTGTGGATATCAAGCCACTGAAGTCCCGTCGGAATATGGGCGTAATCGAACCACTGAAGAAGATTTTCCGAAATGTTCAACCACACTAAATTAGGCAACTTTCCGAACAATCCGTTAATTTCTGTTAGATAATTACCGTCCAATCGGATCGCGAGTAGATTTTTGTTTTTATCGAAACTTCCGGGTTCGACGCGTAAGAGTTTATTGCTTGACAAATTTAGGATTTTCAAGGCCGGCATTTTATCGAAAACTCCTTTCGTTATATTCGTAAGATTGTTCTCTATAAGGCGTAGACCGACCAATTCACGCATGTTTGAGAACGAAGTGTTGAGAATTTCCGTTATAAGGTTGTCTCCCAGGTCTAACGTTTTTAAATGGGATACGTCAGAAAGCACGGCAGGTATATCCAGAAGTTTGTTGCTATTGAGATGAAGGTCTTGGAGATTGGTCGAATTTCTAAGGCACTCAGGGTCGATGTATTGAATTTTGTTGCTATCCAAAGAAAGGACGCTAAGCCCATAGAGACCGTTCAACGTATTACTGTCGATTTTTGTCAACTTATTATTCGAAAGAGACAAAGTATGAAGATTGTTCAGAGAGACAAACGTATTATCGGCAATATATTCGATCGCGTTGTCCTCCAAACGCAAAATTTGAAGATTATACAAATCTCGAAAGACAGGCATTTCTAATCTGACGAGATTGTTACCTGATATGCTAAGAATGACGAGCCTTAATAATCCAGCAAAAGTCGCCCCGTTAATCCATTCGTCTGTCAACTCGTTTTCGGATAAGTCCAACACTAAAAGATTGCTGAGTCCGTTGAACAATCCCGGGGCTAAAACGTTGATCGAATTGTTTTGTAAATGAAGCTCTTTCAATTCTCGCGTGTCCGAGAAGATTTCGGGAGGGAGGTTGACTAGTTTGTTATCTCCTAAATTTAAATAAGTCAAAGAGGTCAGTCCGTCTAAGGCGTGATCTGCCATAAACGAGATGACATTACTTTCAAGACGTAACTCTTGCAAACGGGACAATTTCGAAAACACTCCCGCCGGTAAAGAATCGATGCTATTATTCGATAAATCCAATGTCCGTAAATTGACACCGCACCTTTGCGAATCCGCACTACCGTATTTTAAACTATTTATATCTCTGAGTCTATTTCGCGTTAAATTAAGGAACTGTAAACTATGAAGTGGGCAAAAAACACTTTCCGGAAGGCTCCAGATGTTGTTTATACTTAAATCTAGTCTTTCGAGGAGTCCTAATTCTTCGGTGAAGACGCCCGGAAAGATTTCTAACGAGACTGGTGACCAGTCAGTATTATGAGTCCTTAACGTTAAATTTTTAAGTTGTCTTAATCCTCTAAATGCACCTTGCGTTAGGTTCGCCACTTTGCAATATTCGATCGAAAGATCTTTCAAATCTGTCAAAGTCTGTAAACTCCCGGGTGTTATCGCGCTATGAAAATACAACGAATCCGCACACACTATTCTCAGACGGACTGTATACTGAGACTGGATGACGCTAAAATTTGTATTTTCGAGTTCGGAGTTAATCGTCCGTAGATGGCAAATTAAGGCGACTTCTTGGTCGGGTTCGGTCGAGCTGGAGACTTCTTCTTCTCCGGCGTTGGTGACGGCCATCCACTTGCATTCGTCGGGTGCTTGATAACGGAGCGCTTTGCTTAACGACGCCGTAAAGACGCCGAAGACGGTCCCGAGAAGAAGAGGGAACACCAATGAGCTGGACCTCATTTTCATTTTTATACAAAAAAAGAAGAAAAAAAAAACTTTTTGTTCACTTCATCATGGGCTTTTACCGCCACGCACCACCACTCAACTCACTCATCAATGCACTGTAACACTTAATCCAAGTACGGGGACGATCTAAACTCGATCGCATCTAAGCAGAAACTGAGCTGTGGTTGTCTGAACCCGTCGCTTGTCCCTACGGGCCCCCACCACTATTTTTCAACTACGGTTTAGTCCCCCCTTTCTCGTAGAGAATATTCCCACAAGAGCACGCCACGTTACAGCAAGGTCACTTATAAACGAACCCACATTTCATTCTTCACCATCATCTCGTTCTCTTTTCATCCTCCGTCCTACATATCCCACCCAAGTTAAAAAATCGATATTTTCAAAGGTACAACCTTATCGTTGATTTAGTAAAACCTAATTTTAATCAGCTTTCTTTATTACAAATTACAGAAAAAATAAATTAGGCATCACTTAAAATTTTGTTTTTCAAGGTACATATATGCTTCTGTAATCTTATTAATATTTTTATTCTTGTTCATCCTAAGCAGCCAGAATTGCTATAGCTTCATGGTTAGGTCTTCAAATGATTTTTTTCTGCTCATTATATTCAAAACATCAACTCCTGTGCTCTTTTAAAAAAATAAGTAAGTTATTTGAATTAAAAATATATTTAATTAGTTAAAAACTCGGTGATTTGTCAATGTTTTTAATTAAAGAAGAATTTATGGCTTGAAAATTTCGAAGGCCTTTTTCAAAAATTCAAGTTATGCGGTTTGGTGTTTTCGGTAACGTTTCTTTAAAGACCCCACAATTATAAAAAGGAGCGACGCTTGTAATTTGAATCAAATAGTTGACATTCAAAGGTATACATCAATGTCCGAAACCGCCTCCGTTTTACAATAAAGGACCGCCTGAAAAATCCCTTTCCATTTTTTCTCTCCTTTTTTTCCTTCTCTTTTTTTTTCTACCGTGAGAGACTTTAATGCCTGGAGTGACAATGGCACCAGGTAAAAGGTGGCCTCACCTCTGAATAAGCCCTATTCAGGGACAATTTTACTCTAATTGCCTCTGTATTGCAACTCCTGGGACTCGGAATCCTATTACCAACCTTTTTATTCATAATTTTTTTCCCTCCTTTTGGCAAGAAAACCTTCTAAAAGGGGCAAAGGATAATCTTAAGATCAGACAAAATGGGAAAAAATCCTTATTTCGACATGGGCTCTTCTACTTGTCATACTCTCATGGCTTAACTTTTTAAAACCTATTTTTAAACGTTTTAAAACAAAATATTTTCAATATTTTTCCTCTTTAACAAATTAAAAATATTTTATGTCTGAAGATTTGACTCCCTCCAGAAGAAACTCATGAATTCTCCTTGTAAAAGATGTACATTTTGTAATTGAAGTACACATATGATTTTTGCTGTTTTGTTATGCTTTTATTTTTCGAGTGAGTAACCGTGAACTCAAAAATATCGGTATTTTTCTCATTCTTAACTCCATATTATTACCATCATCCGTTCAACAGGGTATTCGAGGATGCAAAAAACGTCGGAAAATAATTATTCCACTCAGAAGATCGTCCGTGAGAGCTAACAAGGAACCCGACACGCGATCCGCTCTTGCGGCATTTAATTTTCTATTAGCCCCCCCCCTCTTTATTTTAAACAGAAAAATTGTAATCAAAAGACAATTTTCTTTTTTATAGACCACTTATGAATATTTTTTCACCCTAATAAAATTGTTATCAACAGAATTATAATACAAATCGCTTTTATGCCAACTTGTCGACCGAGATGTCCCAATAACTGGCTCGACGATCCTTAATTATCATGTAGATTGTGCATTCCTTTTAACTTATTTTTTAGACCCTCTTTTTTTATACTGCTTTTAATTTGGTTCTCCTATTTTGAATACTTTTTAATTAGGTGGCTCGATAAGGAGGATCAACAGGATTGCCATTATAGAATTTATTTTTATAAACATTCCAGAGGAGCCAAGCCTCAAGGAAAACCTAGAACAACTAGGGGTAGTGAAATTTTTGTGAAAAAATAAATAAAAATATACAAAAAATTATTACTCCAATACCAAATGAGGTAGGAAACCTTAACACGAGGATTTTACTGTTTTGACGATATTGGGCACTTCTTTGACTTTCAGGGCTACAACCTGGGAACCTACAAAGGTTTAAAAACGTTTGAGAGTACTTATACATCAGAGTAGAGCAAAATGTAATTTAATTACAAAATTTTAACAATATAATTACAAAAATTACAATTAAATAATATAGAACTAAAAGAGTTATATATTATTTAGTTGTAATTATAATTTAGTTACATTTTTCCCAACTCTGCTATAACTTTGTATACATTTGCCCAATTTAAAGACTCGGCAGGATACGGTACTGGGACCTAAAAAAACTATCAGGTCTTTTAAAACTCTCATGATGATAAAATTTGTACAATTCTCGTTGGAATTTAACCAATTCATATTTCACCTACCTATCTCGAACTCGATCTCGTCAACCGGGAGTTTCTTACGTGGCCACTCGCTCTACTGTAATCTAATACGACCAAGGAAAAAAATCCGGTGGCTTGAAAGAAATGTATTAAAAATAATTATCACTTTTATATTTCTGGAAGTTGTCGTTATTTGCATATTAATCACATCAAAATGTGTACCCCGGAGCGCCTCGTAAATAAAATGTGCAAAAAAATAAGTACCTGACTCAATATTAAAAGTTCAACTTGGCTATTTTTTTCTTTATCTTTTAATAGGTGTATAAAATACACATTACTTCAACCTTGTTACTCTTTTATAAACTATGGGAAATTCTTTTACATTGTTTTCTCCTTTTAAAACGGCTCGTTTATTTTATGTAATTTCGGGTGTTTTTTCCTCTTCTTTTTTTTCGGACTTCCTAGCAATAAATTAAAATGCAAATTAATCCGTAGTTCTTTTTGATCGATGATTTACGATTCGTGAAAGGCGCTCGATTCGGACAAAAAAAGAAAGAATGTAAATCAAAGAAACGTTTAGTGTGTTTTTTTAAAGGAATGTAACTGCTTTTTGTGGACGTGAGCGAAGAGAAGTACCGTTTTGTTAATTTAATTTATTAAATATCTTGTTACAAAAGTCTTCGTGTCTATTCTCTGAAGCACGGAAATAAAATTTATTTTCTAGAAAGCGACTTAAATCACATCCAGTTGAATTGGGCTTAAAAACTTTGAAGCCTCATAAATCCGTGTCTTTGTTCGAATTAATTCAATTACGTTTGAGACAAAAGGCTACATCAGGGGTGAAAATTTTGTAAGGTTTCTGTACCTTTAAAAAAAAATTAAATTATTAATCTCTTAAGAAAACTGTAGGTGCTGTAGAGCTCGATAAATTGACCTTTCTGAAAAAGAAAAAGAAAAAAAAAAATTAGTTTTTAAAATAACGTGGAAAAAGAAATCCCTCTAGGACCTTGGTAGACTAATTTTCTTGAGGTGACTAAAAATTCAACAATTTTTGGGATTTCAAATGTGGAATGAATAAAATTAATTTATAAGAATTTTATTTTATCCTTCAATCTGCTTATTTCGTTCAAATTTTTAATTTAAACAAAATATTTGTATACCAAGAATAGAAGTGGCCTAATTAGTTACCTACTTAAAATTAAACAAAGCTAATTAAAAATGAGGTTCAAAATTAATAGGAAGGTACTTTCAAAATAAAGAAAGGTGAAATTAAAGGATTATTGTTTAAAATAGTCCGGAGGCGCCGGTTTATTGTAAAGAGGGGTGAAAGGAGGCTAGACCTAAAAAAAAATCCGCTTGGGGAAAATGATGGAAAAGTTGAATCCCGTCGGGTCTTAATTACCTTGAGTGGACGGTCGGTGAAATGGGCGAACGTTGTCCTCAAGGGCCATTAATCATGAAGGCTTTGGTCACGAGGAGCGGGGAGGGGCTTTTATTCTTCAACACGGTGCAGGGGTGCAACTCATCCTCTCACGCAAAACACGGCCTCGGGCAAAGTTCAAATAACTAATTAACGACGGATTAGTATGCGAAAAAGATGAAAAAAGGGCCCGAGTTGACAACTCGTTAAGAACCCCGATACCCATTTATCATCCTTTTTTCTCATAGTTCGGACGTTATCTCAAAGAAATGAGTAATCTATTTATAAAAAAAGGCGCGGTGGAGTTCCCCGGAGGAAGAAAAATTATTGAACTCCTTGACCTTGTAGTATTTCGAAACAGGTGGTTCTTTTTCTCTCATTTTTGTAAAACTTTCTGTTTAGTCCAGCTGTATACCCTACATATCAAATGAAGTATGCAGTTCAGAATTTTGAAGACCGTTAGCTAGAAGAAATAACTATCGCTTCCATAATCATTGAAAAACCATTTTTTGGCACTATTTTCAGTTTTTGGCCTCTTAATCTTTTACAGGGAGTTTTTGGACATTCAACCCAAACCCTCCTGAGGAACGTAACCAGATCTGGAATGATTTCTAGAGCCTATGCGTTAGATAACATACCTAGGGTTGGACAATGGCAAGCACGTTTTGATGTAGTGTGTCATTGTTGAATAATTAGCGTTCTCATAGCCCGGAATCGATGATAGACTCGAAGGAAACACAAATCTTTCGAGTTAATCAGCGTCAAGGGATCTGCCGAAGATTTACGTATTTTATCTCCATGAGAAAAAAAGGGATCTGCAAAACATGTTGGAAATTAGTAATGCTTGTGGACGTACATTAATTCAAAAAACAGAAGCGAAAAACTTCATGTTTCCCTTTATTAATTCGCATTTCTCGTAAATCGTGACGATTTCAAAACCGACTTTTTTTTATCCTGTTTTTCATTATTGGAACATCAAATGGATAAATATTTTTTTGGATAAAGATTAATTTTTTTCGTTGTTGTCGGGCAATCTCAGTGCCTTGATACTGTCGGAGCCTCGGTAAGAAGGTTAAGAAGTTTATCTCGGAATCCATCTCTCTTTTAAGGATTAACCCATGTTGGAGACAAGTCGGGTGACTTGAAGACCGGTTCCACCTGTATCGGGAAGTGATATTCTTTTCGTTTTTCAAACAAAAATAAATATAAGAGACCTAACTTTCGATAATAATGAACTATTCTCGAGTAACCGTATAAAATGGAAATTCCTTTCATTGTTGAGAAAAGCAATTTCTCAAGGTGACCGAGAAGCTTCGGACGATGTGGAACGCTAATTCGAGCGAGAACCGGCCAAAAATGTAAATGGTGTCTGACTTATTAGCTTCGTTACATAACCATTATTTACAACTAGTTCACGCCTTTAAGTGTCGGCGTCGATTAATATGATTGATTAAAATTTACAAATTTTCGAAGGAGAGAGAAAAAAAAATTACAACTTGTGTGGCATTTATCGCAACTTTTTATACCCTTTTTTTAAATTTTCATGTTAATTTTTTTGTAACATGGTTTCAGTTGATTGATCGTTTCCATATTTTTGAGAATAAATTTAGTTAGATTGTTATCTTTTTTCGTAATTTGACTTAATTTTTTTTATAATTCAAAATATCGCCTACGAAAAAAATGTAAGAAAAAAATTTAGTATTTTACGTAATACATAATAATATACCTTAAAACAAAAAAGGAAATCAAATTAATTTTACTCAATTTACTCATGTTTATTTTAAATTTTGATAAAATGTGGAAGCTTGAAATGAGAATTTCCTAAAGACGGGAGTTTAACAATTTATCCTAAGACTCTTTGTAATTTTCGATATTTCACGCCTCCGGGAAGGGTGAAAAAGCTTTTTTGTATGAACTAGCCGATGTAATCCTTGTAAAAACGTTCAGGGAGACTCGAAGCATCCCCAATCTTGTAGCCGATTTGTATTCGCCTTATCGAACAAGAAAGCTCAGTCTCTACGCTTTTACGAGGCTTTTCTTTATCCCTCGCGTTTTATCCGTGTAACCGACACCTTCAGTTTGACAACCATGACAAATAATTTTCTTTATAATAAAATAACAACGAAATGCCATAATAAAACGCTTCAATAGCTGAATACCAACGTAAAATATTTATATACAAATTAGGTAATATTATTTTTTATAACGCACATATTTCTCAGTTATTAAAGTTAGTCCAATTAATATAACATTTACATAAAATCGAAAATCGCTGTCGGCGCCTTTTGGTCTTGAATATTCATCCGTTTAGTAATTTTCGCGTTAATTACGTGCAATTATTGTCGAAGGTTAATGTCGTTAAAGGGTAAAATGTGTGCTTGCTTAGAGAGCAAATTGAGCTTCCACGTTGAATATTTTAATATTTTAGGTGTTATTTTTATAGACCAGAAATCCTTATACAATTAATTTAATTTGTAAAGACAAACGAAGAAAATTGCGTACTCTTTTTATCTTTTAAACCTTTAAAATATAATATTTAAAAAGGTAACTCCTTCCGGCTATTATTTCAAAATTGGGCGTTTTTCACCCTTGGCACAGTGACCCTTCTAAATATCAAAACAAATAGCCCCGAGTGAAAAATAACAAAAAGACGTCTACTTTCTATATAAGGCCCCGTTGCGATGAAGTTATGATTGCGGATCCCCTTTTTCATTGTTAAAGCGTCGAGTGTATGAAGTAGGCTCGAGTTATGGTCGAACCCTCTGCCAATTACAGAGGACGGAGGATTTAAATGTGTGACGATGACTGTCTCGAACGGGTGATATAAGTTCCCTGACGTTAGTTGGCGTGGCTGCCTATCCCCGCCAACGTTTTAGAATGCAAATCACCAAAGATTATTAAAGAACTGAGTTATCTATATAGATATCCTATAAATAACAGCCCCGCTGATGAAAGGATGAAAGAAACATGGACTCCATTCACGTCAACCCATTAAATTGACTTTAAAAAATTTAAAAATAATCGATTATCTAATGTTTTATTCTCACTTAATTATTACCCTGTATTTCCTTCTTCCAGCCATATTTTCCTTTTGAAAAGCAACTTATTTGATCCGAAACTATTTTTGGTCTGTTTATTTTTGCGCATTAGCTCCTGAACTACTGAACAGTGAAATAGAACAATTACAAACGCGATTCGTCGATCCAGTGAACACATGCCCGAGATCAAAGTTAGATTCTGAAGCGTTGAATACGCAATCAACTGACGATATTTGCACAGTACACGGATCAAATATAATTCAATAAACACCAGTCAAATAGAGTTTGAAACGTCGATTTTCTATTGTGTTCTATTATAAAACACTTCTCTATTAACTCCTATTGTGTTGGAATAAAAATTATAACGTTAAAAAATAACAAAATTAATTAAAGGGAAAAAATGGCTATTCATATTTTAGAACAGGACCACTCTATTTTCTCAATAATTAGGGCCAAAAACGGAAAGCTTTTCAAAGATTTCTCAGTTGGTCGAAGTTCTTCTGGAGGCTACAATGCTTACAAGTTGAGACAGTTTAATCTAAAGTCTTATTGGAAGTTGGGGTAGGTTAGGGAAAGGTGGGAGAGGGTCGTGGAGGTAATGAGAGAGTAGATGAGGTTGTGAAAAGGGATGTAGGGGTTGGGAGAAGTGAGGGAAGGGAGGTGTTATGACTTGGGCGATGTGGTGTTTTTGGAGAGGTCTAAAGACCCCAGTCCCAACGTTTTAAAGTTCGAGTATTGCTCCATACCTTTCCTCCTCCATACCGCATTTTTCATTCTTGACCAAAAGCGAGCTATTTAAAGTCCTAACTTGATTGCTACAATATTTTTTAAACTTGAAAGATGGAGAAAACATTTCTCACTCTCAGGAAACGTAACACTTTTTTTTCACCTGTTTCAGAGTTCAAATTTCCGAAAGCACGCAAACCTATCGAAATACAAAACAGGCACGTTTCTCATCGTTACGTAAAAGGGTCTAATGTTTACACATTCGCTTTCACTTCAAGGATAAACTGGGGGAATTATGATTTTTCGAAATGTCACTCGGAAGTTTAAAAAAGCTGGGGCTCCGTCAAAGAGGGAGCGGGACTGAAAGTTTTATGTGGAGGGCTCGCCCCAGACATGCTACCGTGCTCTCACGTTATTTATACTAACTTGTATTAACATGCAAAACGTGCTTGTCGGGAGCGGAGCATATATCCTCCCACGCCTCCGCGATATCTGGACGGACAAAAAGAAAAGAGGAGAAAAAAGTCGGGCCGCGGAGACCGGTAAGGGCAAGTCAAGAAGCGCGCACTATGCTCGTAACCATGTAAAGGAGATCATAGTCGAAACAACCTTGTCCTAAAAGGATTAGAAGCAATAAATATTTTAAACCTGTTCCCTTTTTTTGCTTAAATTATTAGCTAGACGTCCAACTAGGCATGTTTTTCCCTATGTCGCGTGTTTGCCGAACTACATAAAGCTTGTACTGACCCAGTCAACCAATACTAAGATTCTACGTTATGACCTAATTTTGACACGAACTGATCAACTGATTTTTCCTGTTGCTTGTTACGATATTTCTTCTACATTACATATTGGAAAATTGATGTTTATTTAAATCCTATACCTGAAACGTTCTGTTTCTTTTTCTGACTTGAATTATTCTCACTGCTTGAAATGGAATGTCAACATAGGGAGGGCAAAAGAGTGGGTAAACATAAGCGCATATTTTAATACCGGGAGTCACTGTTTGAATAAGTGATATCGCCACCGGTTACAATTAAAGGCTTTTTGTTGGTTTTTCGGCCAAACAAATGAACTCGACCAAGAAAAAAAAGTATTTTTTGTTTTTAAACGAGCGTTTCAAGTGCAAAAATAAGACTTTTTTCACTTGCAAATTTAAGTCAATATAAACGTTTTGTTTTGACGTTTTAATTAGAAAGCGTTTTTAATTAAAATTTCTTAAGAGCTTAAACAGTTTTGACATCTAGTTTTCATCTCTATTTTAAAAGAAGAGAATTCGCCCACTTCTTTTATTAAAAAATTAGACCTCTTCAGAGTTAACATCTGAATTGGAAGGAATCTTTTGTTCGAGATATGGGGCAATCTTTTGTCGTGAGTTTGTAAACTAGAAATTTTTCGTTCTAATACGATTTGTATCGGATCCCGAAAAATAATACGAGAGAAAGTGTTCTGTAGGCGTGTTCCCGCCCTTTTTCGTCTCTAGTGCATTTCCTATCTGATGACCTATTCGAGTATCTTTGAAATAGCTTACAAATTGTCAAAGGTAAAATGTGAAAACCGAGTAAATGGATATTATTTCTAAACATGAAACAAACGTCCACAGCCAAAGTCCTGATGAAAAAAGCTCTATTTTCAAATGAAAATATTGACCGTAGTTTATGTGATCGAAATAACACGGTTGAATCTTTCGTGCCCGTGTCATTACCTTGTGAAGATGTATATTTTTTAATAACAGGCTAACCGGCCGATCCTGAACTATCAAATAAATTAAAGAAAGTCACTTTTTGTTTCTTCTTAAGAGGAAAGTAAATTTATGTTTCGACTTTTTATTATACAAGTGGCCGAATAAAGTTTATAAAAAAGATAAAACGGAAAACACAGCATTCTTTATTTAAAAAAAAAATAGACCACCTCATCACATTCATCTTATTTTGACGGCATAAATAAGTAGGTTTAGATACCAATTTTTTGTTGTTTTTTCTCCAAGTTAAACGTGTGAAAGCGGGTATAAAGGGGTGACTCAGCGGAAACCAATGAAATAACATTATTTGATGAATGTGACGTTTTACAAAATTATGACCGATTTCGAAGCCTTTCCAGGCTCAATTAATGATCCTTCCCCGTAACCACTTTACACGGGTAAATATGGGTGTGCGGGCTAGGCCTCATGTTCGATCTCGCAGGTGTATTAACTAGCGGACATGCTTGAAATGTTTTGAAAACCCTCTTTTAATTAAGATTATAACTTCCATGAGTCACTTTAAATTTAAAACATAAAATATGTAGGTACTCATTTATGAGAATTCAGCCCTCCATTGAGGAAAACATCTGACCAACTCTCTTGATGAGTGCTGTGGTCAAGAAGCTGGAAAAATTTTGGATGAGCCTTTTATGCAGACTAATTCTTTCAATTACTATTTTGACATTAATTAAAATTAAAACTGTAAACATTCTTTCTCTTTTACACACTGACCTTAATTTAAAAGCAGGCAGAGACACTAATAACTTCTCGACTATCTTACAAGGGAAGATTAGATTCATAAAGTATTTTTTGCGCGTTTAATTCTTGGCGAGTAGCTAGCGGCAAAGAAGGTGCTCACGTATCCGCAGAGCCCAGATCTCAGATATACATAAACCTCCTCTTTCCCACACTGAGATCAACTCTGAAAGTCCCGATAAAATTTTATATACGAAAAATAATACCTACTCAAACAGTAACAAATTAGCTAGTGACAGTCATCACTGATCACTTTTTATTAAAAATATGTACCTATTTTATCAATTTAAAGTCTAGCTTTGAGGCATGATAAAGGAAAAATTCGACAATAAGGGATTTTATAGGCATTTAGGGCTCTACAGACCTCTCCACTAACATGAAATACACCCTCCCATATCTCCCACTTCCCACTACCTCCCCCCACTCACAAATATCCTCCCACTACATTACCCACCTCACCCCAATTACTCATCACCTCCTCTACCATCTACAACCAACCTTCCCTTATTACCGCACAACCCCATCACTACCTCCACCACCATGTCTTCCTAAAATTTCGTGTTGGAGAGTAATACATATGTACAATAACTTTCTTTTGAGAAAGTTAAAATTCGATTATTTTATTACAGTCAAAATCGCCAAAATAATTTTTTTTTCGCTCAAGGACTAAGAAACGCTCTAATCCAATGAGGAATTTAGGAAGTAGGAAGGACAGGTTTTTAACTATAATAGACACTAATGGAGGATTTAAAGGTCAGTGGACTTGGCGAAATTGTTCGCACTTTCTCCTTTTTGGAATCTTTTGATCCAATTCAGTATCACCATTATCTCTCCTATAGTGATGAGGGACAGTTTTTTTTTTTTGCATTCTTTCTAAAAAATGTTTAAAAAATCGAGAAGCGGATAATGTAACGGATGAATTAAGAAGAAAAGGGGGGAAAAAGGACGTTATATTGTATTTTTAATATCCGGCCTGTTTCTTGTTTTGTAGAGAAAAGAGATCATTTATCAAAGAAGCTAGAAAGAGGGTTAATTTTCTCTGGTGAATCATTTCTACATTTCCTTCTAGTCTTCTCCTTTTCGGCCTTTTTTTCCCCACTCTTTGATCGTCCTAGGAAAACCGTTCGATTTCCTCTCGGCAACGGTTTCTTTCATCCCTTAATTGAGTTATCCGTAACGCCGGGGTTTCTTTTGCTAAAAAGTCACGCTACGATGAAATAAATGTGTAGCACATGTGGAAAAAAATTATCATTCCCTTTTTCCATAAGGAAAAAAAATCAACATTTTTAGGATTTCTAAGTTTACTTTCTATTGAGAGACAGGAATTTGCAGACTTGTTTAAATTACCACCTACTTCAAGAAAAAAGTCGGCTTTTTTGTACCTGGGCCCCCATAATAAAGGTAGAAACTCCAGTTATACGAAAAAGAGAAACGTAAAAAATTTCATTGTCGTTGAGCAAACGGCGCCACAGGCCCCAAACGTTAATAAACGTCCTGAAGGATTTCATTATAGATAATGACAGAAAATTTAAAGGTAGTCTCTTAAAATAGTTGGTTTTATGTTTGCAATCTCCCTCCTTTTTTTTTCTTCTTTCCTTACTCTTATTTGGTTTGTTTATGCCCTTCTAATTTTCTGTCGCCCCGACAGCCTCCTCACGGTCTTATTTTACAAAATGTCTTCACTCAAGTTATGGTTTTGCATTTCTATTCGAATATGCTCGAAGTTTCAACCATTTCTGGGTACTCCAAAAGTCTATAAAGCTTATAAACGTTTCCCGATGGATGTGAGAAATAAACAATTCTGATAAAAACATTATTTGTTGCAATAAAACTGGGCGATGGTCTATACTTAACACAAAGGAAGGAATTCACACGTTGTATTTATAATAATCGGATTATGGACTAGTAGGGTCCCCAAGGTTGAAAAAAATCATTTAGGTGTGACATAGGATTACTGAAATCGGTCTAATAAGGCGTTTAAATCCCCCTTCGCGTTGAAGAGGCAGAGGACAGTTTCCGGCCTTTTTCTCCTTTTTAAGAAAATTAAAATCCCCTCCTTATTTAAGAGGTATATGCATACAATTAGTGCCTTGGAGCCAACGATGCATAACGCCGTTGCATATTTTAATACAAACTGCCATTTGTACACAAAGGGCCCACTTGTACGTGAGATCACAAACTTCTTTAAGGTTTTTACGGCCGGGGCTGTATACATTAAGATCGTCGGAGAAGGCTTATCTTTTCGCTACTGTTTACATATTAACGTTTTCCGTATTGCGAGAGAATTTATCACGTGGGCACAAAAGATTTTTGACATCTCTATTTAACCTCTTTTCGGATTTTTCAGGTAAGAGTGACCGAGTTTCCGGCCCAGATGTCGAGGAAGTCCAGGCGGTTCGACAAGAATGTAAGCTTTGACGTAAAAAGGGGGCCGAAATAGGGGGTGACAATAGACGAAAATCGGTGTATCACAAGGTTCGGATTGGCTTGTAATAAGAGAGGAAGAACGGTCCAGAAAGGGAGACCTTAGAAAATAAAAAAGCGCCGCCGATTTCACGGGAGTACCGCAGCCTGTTTCGGAACTTTTCAATACCCTACACAAATACAAGAATGAAAGACTCGATCACGAACCCTGTCAACCTTAAAGATCAATGAGCTAAAAATTACTTCACCTAACAAAAATATAAAATAAAAAAAGCAAAACTTTTGTCAAAAACGCTAAAAAGTTAGCATTATCCAAAATCAATTTTGAACCCTTCTGAATCACAAATTTTTCCGATAAAAATGATATGCTGTCTGTCGGATTATTCGCCGAACGAGACAATCGGTGTAAAATAACTTGTCCGATACCATTCCGCATGACACCAAAGCATTTCCTGAGTTCACTAGATTTTTTTTTTTTTTTTTTTTTTTTTTTTAAGACATTTGACTAGGTACTAAAGTTTAAAGCATTGCTGATTAAAGTATTGGTCCTGGAGCTTGCCCAGAGACACGAACTTTCTCAAAGGTCTACAGATTTCGGGGGATCCACAAATTTCACCCAAACACATTATAATTATTTAATTAGTTCATTAATTAATTAATAGAAAAAAAAATTTTTTTAGTCATAACTTGAATTTGGTGATAATTTTGTGAAAATGGGACTAATTTCACTTAAACACATTATAATTACCTAATTAGTTAATTAATTAATTAATTAATTTTTTAAAATTTTTTTTTTGCAATCATAACTTGAATTTGGTGATAATTTTATGAAAATGGGAAAATTAAGTTAATTAGTCATAATTGCCTAATTACATAATTAATTACCTAATTAGTTAATGAAATTTAATCGGGATCACGTGAAGATTATTTGGTTAGAATTTGGTGAAGATCGGACCGGTAGAAAGCAAGTAGCACATTGTTGCAAACTTTAGACAGACATATCTTCGCCATTTTGTCGAATTTCAAAAATCGCTCTCGTCACTTTCAAGATAACCACGAAAGGAAGATTGTGTGAAAATTTCGTGAAAATCGGATGAAAATTGTGGCCGTGAAGTGTTCCGGAAAAAAAGGCGACGGCCGGACGGCCAGCACCACAGACAAAGTCATGTCCGACAAAGATCAACAGTCAGTTTGACCCTAGGGGGTCTGGAAGACCCTTCCCCAAAAACCCGAATCCGACGGTATTACAATAACTTCTCTTTGAGAAAGTTAAAAAGTCAACTTATGGTTATAGTTGTAGTATTGTTGAGCTGTGGTTGGTTAATTTGTTGTTTCCCTATGGCAGGCTTTTTGTTTCCCTAATTGACGCACTTATAAACAACATTTTGAATTATTTTCGAAAAGAAGATGCCTCTATAGTC
This sequence comes from Orius laevigatus, assembly GCA_018703685.1. Classification (NCBI taxonomy): domain Eukaryota; kingdom Metazoa; phylum Arthropoda; class Insecta; order Hemiptera; family Anthocoridae; genus Orius; species Orius laevigatus. Next base: position 259,630 of record JAGWEN010000061.1, on the reverse strand, counting down.
GACAGAGTGTGAGTGTGGTGGCATTTTTTTGTGCTTAATGGTAAAACCTTTTACTTGGGACCAATTTAATGGGCTGATAGATAGCATCCTATAGATTCCAATATCGTTAGCCATTAACAGAGATATGTTATAATCTATTTACTTCCTGTCAAAATGCCATATGTTTTTTTAAAGGTAGAGATAGGTACCTATGCATCCCCATCTGTTCTTTCGGCACAACAGTTGGCCTATGAGGCTACGCCCCAATTTTGATCCCGAAAAACGCAAAAGGGAGCCGAGGCGCCTTCTTCCCGAAAAAAAGAGCCCTAATTGGCTCGCCGATGTTCCGGTAGGCCCCAAAATTACAATATCGCCTTTGTTTATTAGATACGTCCGACCCCTCATTAATTTTAAAGGGCGCGTGCTCTCTCTTTTCGTTTTGGGAGGACAATGGGGGGAAATTCGAGCCATCTTTTTCGTTTGCGTGTTTTCAACAATAGGGAAATATTTATAATATAATCGTTTCTTTTTGTGATCAAATAACAAAAATTATTGTGTAAAAATAAACCTTTGCGGATCAATTGACCGGAAATTATGATTGACTGTCAGTAGGTAGCCACTTCAGAGCAGTCTTCAACTTTTGAAGGAATCATTCCCAGAAAACTTTATTTTTCTTGCTATTTGAGTTACCAACGTGAATTTATAAATATGTGAAAGTGTAATTTTTTAAAAGGATGTTATGGTGACTGAAGTTCATGTTTTTGTCAGGCTACGTGATGGGAATAGGAAAAAAGAGTAAACAAGTTTTGTCTTTTAACCATGCTAATATTATTTTAAAAAATCTTCCAAATCGGTTTTTAACAACTTTTCAAATTGAGAAAAATGTCTTCACTGTAAAAAGTATTTCCTGCTTTTAACCTGAGAGGGAAAGAGAAAAAAAACTTATTTAGCAAGGTGGAACCTATAAAAGTCAATAATTGAGTAGTAACGAAGGCACAAGAAAAGGCGAAACACGAGTAAAAAAAGGATGTAAAAATAAAAGGAAGCTTGGCATTACCAACTTTACTATTCTAACTATAATAACTTGACTGCGTGAAGGCTTCCCTAGTATTTTAACCATTAGGAGCTATTTTCAAAAGGCTCACCGGTAGTTGGAGAAGCAGAGCAAAAAAGCGGTTAGAACGTGTTGATGTTTATGGTAACGAAAACATTTTTATAATTTTTTTTATCTTTGTTTGTACACTTTTAAATTGACATCGTGCATCAAAAAGAAAGAATGAGGTGGAGATCAATAAATTATTAGCGACATATTTTTTATTTGCTTACTCCACGTACTCTGGTGCCCAAGCAAAGAAAGATTAAATTTAAAAAATCCGCTAATAGATACTAAGTTGGAAAATAATGAACAATATTGTAAAAATGTGCAAAGCATTAAATTATAAGTGGTAAATAAATATTGAATTTAAAATTAAGAATAACACGTTTGAAGGTGTGAATAAGCAGAATCGAGTTAAGGGGTGGACGAGAAAGGTTTCGGTTAACGGCTTTGGCATTTGGGAAAGGCCTGGACCCTCCTCTTCTTCTTGGTGAGCCCTCGAGGTAAAACAAAGATCTTGAACCGCCCAATTAGCTCGGCTTTCACTCCTCGCTCGAGACCATCATAATTGGACGGGATCAACAATTTTTTTTCTGGCCACCTCCTATTTACGAAAAGTAAAACGGAAGGCAATTTGCAGCAATTGAAGGGGCTGTATGGTTTCAAAGAAAGTGGTCCAACTGCTCCACAAGTTGTTTGCAAAAGTAGGATTTTTTTAATTTTAGGCTGGAAAGAAGTCGTCAGGTAATAATTTTACAGTTTCACAATTTTTTAAAAAACTTAAAATAAGAATGATAATCCGTTAGAAAACTATAAAAATAGCATTTTAAAGTATTTTCTTCTCCCAATAAGTGTGAAGCTTTTTACAAGTCTAGAGACATCGTAGAGAAAACAAAAAAACCTATCGGCTTCTCCTTAAATAGAAAAACGGTTTCAATAAAATGCAGTTTAAAAGGTAAAGGTAAGAATCAGTTGATCTCTGGAGGGGAGGAAGCATCAAAGGATCGGCGATGTCCTCCGTCAGTCTCCCGGTTTGCTAATGATGCCGACCCAGAACTCTCCGTCGAGTTCGTGTAGTAGGCGGCTAATGGTCACAATACAAATAGGATTCAGGATGTAAGTGTGTACAACAAGTTGGACTAATCAGGACTCAGGTTAATGCTTGGTTGTCTCTTGGACGTGACAGGTGAATAAGCCACTTAGTTATACCTCGTGACCATCGTCGGAGCCATGTTAATGCAGCACCGCCTCCTTCGCCACGGCCTCCTCGATTCAAGCACCCGTTACACCCGAACGTCCGAGACCCATCCTCCACCATAAGCGCATTTACATCGACCCCATGAAAGAACAATCGGAGGCTACTCTAATAAATGGTAAATCGAGTCGGCCGCATAAAATTCCTATTTATAAGCGTCTTTGTCCCACTGAACGCGAGTCACCACCGTTTTAATTTCTACACAGCACGATATTCCCAATTCACGCTTTCATTTTCACATCTTCCGGGATATTAACTTTGAAATCTTTCTCAAAAAATGAAGTCATTAATCATAAAGAAACAGACCTAGCAGAGATAAGGGGATGAAGGGGAGGATCATAATTGAGGCAGGGGTGTAAATAGAGGATTTGCTGGAGTTTAGGGGCAGTAGGGGGAGATTGTAGAGTTTAGGGGCTGTTGGGGGACTTTGGTGAGTTTAGGGGTAGATTGGTGAGTTCTCAAGAATTTGGGGAGTTTAGGGGAGTTGGGAGATTTTTAGTGATAAATAATGAATTCTTGTGAAAATGTTTTGGTCGGTAATATATTTTTTTGTTTAATAGGCTTGACTGCCATTTTTCATAGTAAGGTCAGGATTTATTATGTGGTGAATACGTTATTTTTATTATTCTAATAACAGGGCGTTTAATAAGTCAAGGAGTTCTTTTCTAGTCACTACTGCCCACGTGTCCTTTCGCTATTTATCATATGACTAAACTCGTCAAAAGTCATTTTTCACTTAGCCGTTCATGTCTAGTGCGACACTCCGATGTTATTTTCCAAGTCTTCTTTTTACCAAGGAACCGTTTTGTCACATGGACGGTCCTCACGTTTCCTTTTGCCCGTGGTCGTCGCCATTCTATTTTGATGGATCACGACACCCGAGGCACCCCTCTTTTTAAAAAGAGCATTTCTATAGCTTCTATTTATATTTAGGAATTTGAGTTTTAAAAAAAAAGTAAGAAAAGATTAATGGCCTACGTACTCATTATTCATATTCAAAAACCACTCCTTATTTTTTCAACGAGGGACCAATTAGCCAAAATTACACATCCCTAATTAACCACAAACTTTCAGATATTTATCATTAAGAAGACTCAATTAATTTTATTTTTAAACTATTTAAGAGAAATATTGTGACTATATTAATACGTGGGGGCCAAAATATAGGTTGATTATCTACAGTGAGCATCGCACTTGGTCGGATGCTTTTCGATCTTTATCTAAGACAGATAGAGAAGCAATAAATCAACATGGGAGGAGAAAATAAGACCGAAATAATTAGGTAAACTACTTAATGTGAAAATTACAGGAACCCCCTAGATCCCTAGATTCAACACAATTCTTTCAACGTTAGTAATTACAATCGGAGTTGTAAATAGTTCTAGTACCGGTGTAAGAACTGTAATTAAAGGGCAATTATATGACCCGGGAGTTTTAAAAGATTTATCTGAGAAAAACGAGTGGGGTCGGATGGGACAGAAGGGGGTCCAGGTGGGCGATAAATTTTAATAGTGACATCTGATGCACACCCCTGGGGCAACCCTAAAAACCACACAACGAAACTATAGATACGATCAAACCCCCTATTTTAGACTCTATTGAAAAGGGCAATAAAAAATTATGTCCAGACGCCTCGAAATTTGTTAAATCTTGCACCTATCCCACCTCAAGATGTTTTTAGTTGGTAAGCCTTGCCGAAATACCTGACAAATTTTGCTTTTTCAAAAGTGAGTTGTATTACCCTCGAACCGATCGTTGGGGAAAGGATAAGTAGTAGATGTAGGAGTTTAGTAGGAGGATGGGGAGTTTAAGGGGAGGTGGCGGAGTTTAGGCTGGTGGGGTAGGTTATGGGTTGGTGGAGAGGTTTAGGGAGGGGTATTAGGTGGTTGTCTTCAGAAATGGTAAAGTTTAAGTTCTTCGCCCATACCTACCACATTTTATACCAAATGAATTTGTCTGTAAGTTTTAAAGCATATTATTAAAATTAAATAATTGAATAAAAGAGTTGAATTTCTAATTCTTATTGGCTGTTACTCGCTTTTATTCTTCTAAATGCGCACACCTGCAGGACACCTTTTATAGTAGTTCCCTTTTATTTCAAAGATCCATCATGTCACTGGTTCGGTGTGAGAAAGAAGATCGAGTTTCAAGTCCTTTATAGTGAACTGGGGCGGCGGGCGAAGGTAAAACCGTTCCGTTGAGCTATCCCGAGATCTGGCACAGGAGATAAGTCCGAAAGTGGGGAAGGAACGTCTCCTTTATCACGACCAATAACTTCCCTTTACCGGGAAGCAAATTAACCGAGAGTATGGAATGTTCCCCTACCGAAGAAGGGAAGAAGGAAAAACTTTTTTAATTGCACGCACTCTCCTTTCAAGACCGGACTTTTCCACAACTTCCCTTCCTTTTGCATATTTTATTAATTCAATCTTTGAACTTTAGCATAATGCTAATTTTCTGAACTGCGGGGATCTTAAAAAAGAAAGGAACTTGAAAATATTATTTTTATACCAAGTTTTCAAGTTTCATTCGTAAAAAGGAAATCGTCGAAAAAAAAAAAAGTTTTTATAATAAGGGTGAAATTGAATTTTGGGATATTCAAATGAAGTGGGGAGGGATGAGTGCGGTTGATAAGTTAATAAATCATTAGAATGAGGCGGTGATAAGAAGCCGAGGGGGACTCGAGGATTTATAGAGAGGCTTTATAGCTCCTACAGACCCTCGAGGGTTCGCACTTCTAGTCTTTAATAGGCAGGACAAGCCTCCACCGTCTTAAGGACTTCAAATCAGCAAACAACTCATAAAATTAATTTTTTCCCCCTTTTTAATTTGGTTCCGGGCATAAATTACTCGGGTGACAAATCGTTAAATTGTTTCCTCGTGTCGCCATTTATTCTCCTCGACATCCCTCGGTTTCTGGTATTGGACTTCTAAGCCCGAGAGAAAGGGGGGAGTTAACGAAAGGGACTTTTTGTACATCGGGATCCGATCGTGCAAAAGAGAAAAAGCAGCGTGGGCGAATCGTGAGGCTTAAGACAACAGCGGAACGCATTCCAGGCCGTCCACCCTCGTTATCATTTTGTTTTTTTAGCTAATGGAATTAAAAACAGCACAAAAACCAATTTTTGTTTAATACATAGTTCTTTTTATATCGAATCAAAATGGAATGAAGGTTTTAAAAATGGGCTAAGCTAGGAAGCTAGCTAGTATAGTGTTTTGGCAAACTTCAGAAATTTTTCGAAAATCGCCCTCCACATGTTTAATATAACTTCGAAATGAAGATTCGATGAAGTTGAAGATCACATGAACATCGCCACTATTAAAGAGTATACAAAAAATCCCTGAAAATTTCAAGGCGATCAGTGCACAGAGAGCTGGAAAAATGCAATATCCTTTTTTTTTTTCACTTGTGGGTCCCCAAAACTCAAATTTCGTCTCATAATATCGTCCTTTGTCCGTTAAAGGCCGAGGATCGTTTTGACCCTACGACCTCTCTTTGAATCCATCTCAAAATCTCGGGTTTCGAGGGTAATACAGTAGCTTTCTTTTGAGTAGGTAGGTTATTGTAAAATAGTATTTTCTTTGAAATGACTGTTTCAGCCAGTAGATTTCCACTTTTTTTTACAAAGATGTCTTAAAATATTAGATCCAGTGATAAATACTTAAATCCAAGACCGATTCATCAGTTTATCGTTATTGACAGCCAAATGTCAATGAATCTTCTACTTTTGTGGTTTGCATCAATCTTCATACACAAAGAAGTCCGAGCTCATCATAAAAAAAATAATGTGGGAAGGCTTTAACAAATTTTTCTTATTAATAGGACACTAATTTTTTTCCCTTCTTGTTCACACCCCCTCAGATTCGATTTTACTTAATATTCCTTCCGTGTAATCTGTTCTTTGTCAAAGGTTTTAAATATTCGAATTAATTTTTTTTAAAGGGAGGTTACGCGGGGGTTCTTGTAGCCGGTTGACTCGGACAAATTGTCCAGCGCTCTGGGAGCTATCTGGATCATTCGTCTTCCCAGAGGACTTTCTCATGCAAATTAGCAACCCCCCTCCCTCTTTTTAAACACTTTTTAATTCTATTGTCAGTTTTTTTGTGGAATGTAAACCATTTTCTGCTCCCAACCCTTAAGCAATTGAAAGCAGAGACTTATGGAACGAAAAAAACTTAAGCCCTTCTTTTATTGTCTGCAATGTCTTTTTTTCGAAAACGTACCCGGCGATCAGTCTTCGAACAGAGAGATAAATCCTTTTTTTGTGTTCCCTTTTTAATTTAATTAGACGCGGTTCTTATTTTCGTCTTTAAATTTATTAGACAGAAACCCTTTTCAAGTTTCAACGATTGTAGGTACGTAAATAGTAGAAAGTAAAAACGCAGACGATTTTTTTAACTTGTGCATGGTCCAGTAAGTTTACACGTACTTATCAATTTTTACTGCGAAAGATTGAAAAGTGAAAAAGGCTGCAGCCTGCAATTTGTGGTAGTACGATGGTAAACGGTGTATGAGAGAGATGATCTGTCACCAGTGATGAAAGAACCTACTCGACTCAGCTTCTAAAATTCTTTTCATGATAGTGATTGATAACGATGGCTCCAAAATCGGTAATAATTAGACAAAAATTTCTCATGCGTTAGTCGTCGAATGAAGTGAGTTTTAAGTCGTTAAGATTTTTTGATAAAATCAACGTTTTTCTGACGAAAAACAAATGAGCCACGAAAGTTTGACTAGAGTAAATAATTACGCTAGTTCAGACTCTGACTGTTTGATAAGTTTTCATTTATTTGTTCCACGAAACAAATTTGTCCGCGTTTCCGCCTCTTTTTACCCGAGCCCCGAAAAAGAAAAAAAAAACCGTTGATCGTTTCCAATTTATTGGACCCTATCAACGTTCAAAATCAAAAAAATGTAAATATAAAATAGTTCAATCTCGGAAAACAGGTTGCGTAGGCCGCGGCGTCCATTCATCGCCAATCCGCTTCGACGAAAAAAATTTTATTCAACCTTCCCGTTTTTCCCATCGGGATTATTAATTACTTGTAATTCCTAGATCGAAAGGTAATCGGAGGCGATTAATTTGACCAGATCGAACCTTTTTGAGAGCCATTAGTCCCGGCATAATGAACGCCGCATTTTTTATTCACCCTGAAACTAGTGGCTGCCCACGTCTGTATTCATCATAAAACTACATCATCCGTCTAATTTCTCAATTTTACACCACCCCGATGTATTTCGTAATATTCTATCGATTGTTTTCGCTTATCTGGCGCCTCATAAACTAAAACTTGTTGAAATAAAAAGTCGTCGACAAAAGAAACGTTGTTATTTATAGGTTCGGTAGCTTAATTGGAAGGCTTCCTATTGATTTATAGTAATTAAAATTATAATAAGCAGAGGAAGAAAAAATGAATAAGTTCCTTTAGTTTTTACAGCCTACTTATTTATGTGAGATGGTCCTACCGTACATAACATGAGGAGCAAAAATAAAACCATTTAAAAAAAATTATTATAAAAATTAATTTAATTTGCAAACATCATTTCTTGGCAGGAAAGAATAAAGAACAATCCAAACTAGGGATCTCCTAGTCAACAAAGAATTGAAACTTATAACAGTGGAATTCGTGGAATTCATGAAAATTCTTTCTTTTTGAAATATGTATCGAGATCAAAATTTAGCATAAGAAACTAAAAAGGATCCATTTTTTCTAAATAAGTAGGGTCAAAATCCATCTTAGGTGCCATTTCTGCCAAGATAGAGTGTCTTCTTTTCCATAATCAAAACCATGAAATCAGAGAGTTCCTATGAAATTATAAGCCATTGAGTATTTGCAAGGTTTTATTAATTTTGTTTGAAAATTGAAAGAATCGTGGCGGTTTCATCACAAGCCGTCATCTTGATAGCTAAAGCCGATGGTTGAAGGCATATTGTTCGAGAGAGAAGCATCATAAAAAAACAAATCCGTTATTAAGAAAGGAGAAAAAAAAAAAAGCTGTTAAAACATCAAAAGCACCCACCTCGCACGTCTGCAAAATAAACATCGGATCTTTTCAAGATGTGTTCGCCCGTTTGAAAACCTTCGGGTGGGCCAGAAATAAAAGGAGAAAAAATTCACATTAATTTATTCAAATATATTTTTTGGGATGTCGTGTTGAAGTGTTGAGGTGGGATACGTGAGAAAGTAATATGTCTGGAAGGGAGGTAAATCTAGTTACGAGTTGAAGAGTTGATAGGAGGGAGAAGATTCGATAGGACGTTGAACCAAACACCTCGAGAAAAGCCACATGTGTAGATTCGGTGTTGTTTTAGTGCACGATCCGCTAATTATTTCCAGCCTTTTTTTTTCCTCTTCGCTCTATCGAAGACAATCTGAGAAGCGAAACGTAAATCATAGAAATCGAAGTCTACCATCTCTGAATTTATTGGAATGCTCTCTCTCTGTATTTCCATTCAGAATTTTTTTACACCCCCGAATCTATCCGGAAGGAGGTGGAACAACCTGAAATTTTAATCTTTCCAGTTAGCACTTTTCGATGATTTACGAGTCTAGAAAGACGTTTTTATTCTTCCTTTGATAGTCCTGTTCCGTTAGTGTTTTTTCTAATAAACGAATCAGTAGAAAAAAACCAACATGAGTAGAATGAGCGTCCTTTAGGACTCCTTGTCTCACTCCCCTGGGATTTATGACCTTAAAAATTAGAATCAAGGTCTTTTTTTATAACAAAAGAAAGAGTGTCATGGTTGAAATTATTTTTAACTGTTAATATTAAGGAAGTCACTCAAGAATGCGCAAGGATAATGGACGAATTGGTAAAAACAACCGTGATGGGAAAGAGGAAAGCTGATAGCATGGAAATTGAGGTGACACGCATCGCCGGGCGAGCATAATACGTCAAGGGCTACACATAAGCCATGCCTTAAGTGATTAATAATCGAGTCTGAGTCATTTGAGTGGAACACATTTTTTTTATGTTATACTTTTTTACGGAAAAATAATCGATTTAAAGCGTCTCATGATCCTTTTTTTTAAAGTTCACGTCGAGATTTATGGCGTTTTTTTGAATATTTAATCCGGATATCTCCTGCGGTTTTATGTTATTTTTTGGGGAAGTTTTGAATGGTAAAAATAGCGAAAAATTTTCTCAAGGCCTAATGGGTGGTTAAAGTCACACGCCCCTTCTCATTCTTTTGTGTAGGAAAAAGTCAGAGGCTCCCTGCTGAGATCCCCTGTCGGAGTTTAACTGCATCTGCCACCTCACCTGTACGCCGGACTTCTGGTTTCATATTTTTTATTTGGAAAAAAAGAAGATAACAATAGACAGGAAGGTTGAGCTTCAAATTTATTATAAGTCTATAAATGATCGCCCGATATTCGTCAATAAATTATTTTCACAATAATCGTCGGTGGTTTACGATCAAATATCGATTATTGGCCCAGCGCCAATTTTGAGTCGGCGAAAAAACGTTTTTATAAGTAAATTTCCAATAATAAAAACGAGAAGACATAAAAATCTCGTTGAAACCACAAAGTAAACATGGAGATTTCCTTTTTTTCTTGTCCAACTCGTTTTTCCAGAATACACATTTATATTCTGTCCTTAGTAAATAAACCGAGCTTGTAATAAACTGTCCTGAGAGTCGTGAATTCTCAAAGTTATTTCGGGTAGGATGCGGTCAGCCTAGGGAGGAAAAGGGCATTGTCTTCCGGGGAAGGAAGGGGACCCTTTCAGACCACTTTGACCACAGAATAATACTTTTTCAGAGGCCTCTCTTGGTCAGAAAAACACATACCGTAAAAATAATAACCCTTTTTATTCATTTTCCTAAGAATCAAGAACTTCTTTTTTCTTCTAAAACTAGGTACACTGAAATTGCTTCTAAAAACAAAAAATTCATTAAAAATCCCTCGAAGATTCCACATCTTGAAACTATTTTAGGTATAAAATGAAGCTCATAGTTATAGCCTTGACCCCAGCCAACTATGGGAAGAAATCCGCAAAATGCTGAAAAGCCATAAATCTTGTTGTATCGGAGGTGAACCCAAGAAGAAGATTCCCCTCCCACAAATCAAATCGCAACAAAAGGCCTGCTAATGTCTCTAACAATAAGAAGCTCAGGAATATATTTGTAGGGCACAAAAGATTGGATATAGGGACGAGAAATCCGAAAAGGGAGTGTGGTCAATTCACGCCTCTGACCATTATATCAGATCGTTTGTAATTTTTTCTTTCTCTCCTATTTCGGAGCGTTCCGCATCTGTTATTTTGTAAGGTAGCACCTTTATAATAATTTCGTTAAAATGTGATTTTTTTTTTTTTTTTTCGTTTGAGGTCGGACACCTCCCAACTGCTAGTTGGCACGCATAGTCGTTAACTTACACCAGCTACCCGATTTTTTTTTTTTTTTTTTTTTTTTTTTTAAACAGAACATCTATAACACTACACTTATTTTTACCAGTAATCAGTAACCAGTAACCAATAATAATTACGCGTACTTGATAAAAAAATATTGTATTACCAACATAAAGATGGAAGATGGAAATGAATAATGGTGTTGGTCCTTTGGGAACGATTAATCAATTGGACAAACAAATTTCGAAATATGAATATAATCTGAATATTAAATTAACTCCTTTTCGATTCAAAATAGTTTATATAAAGGGTTTTTAAGTTGACGATCCGTCTTTGTTTATAATTTATGCGCGGATCGTACGTCTTAATTTTGTCGTTCATTAAGTCCGGCTGTCTCGATTCTTCTTTTTTAAATCAGACGTCATATAAAATAAAAGTAGGAGAAACAGAGACGAAGAATGCAAAAAAACTTTTTAGTTGAAAATTCACGTTTATATTCAGGGGTGGTTCGCGAGAAGTTGTAACATCCGGTTTTTCGTTTTTTCTGATGGCTTTAAACGATCGTTTCGCCGGCAAATAAATAACTCAAAGGTATGTTCGGTGTCATAGTCCTAACTAGTACTGAAAAACGTGTCTTCGCCTTTTAAGTGAAGAGTGACCATTGGTAGTCTAGGGTGAAGCGAACACTACATTTTAAGATAAACTTTAATTTATAAACAAAAAAACTTTCTTGAAAAAATTGAAAGCGTCAAAAAAAATGTTTCCTTGAAGAAAGCTCGACCTTTAAAACTTTTATCGTGATTCGATGACAATTGACTTTCACTAACGCAGTTTTGTGAAATTAAATCCGTTGAAACCGATCATTTTTTTCTTCTTTTTTTCAAATTTCTTTTCCTATTTTCGTGTAAAAGTCTGATGAAAAATTGAGGCTCGGTCATCTCGTGTTCGAGAAAAGAATGTTCTTATTTCGCTGAGGAACTCAAAGATTGGAATGAGGGACTTAAGATAATCGTTATCGACGGTTTTGCTCTCTCTTTCTTTCTTCTTCTGGACCTTGTGCAACATTGAAGAAAATTAATTAAAATATTTGAGTTAAGATAAAAAGGCGGGTAATCTGATGCCCACTAACGATGAAGCAACGGTCAACACAATTCGGGGTCATTTTTTAACCTTTTCGTAAAATTCAAACAAAACAGGAGATTCATCCAAATCTGGAGTATTTTTCGCAGTCCAATACTGCCAGAACGGGAGAATGATCAAAATAAGGTTACATGACATTGCCCACAGTGTTGCCAGAATAGAAGATTCATCCAAAATTGGGCTACAGCCTACATTACACAGTTTAGTGTTGTCATAATAGGAAATTGATCAAAATTAGGCTATATTACAGGGGATTTATTCAAAATTGGGAAGTTTCACTGTCTAGTGTTATCGAAATGGATAACTCCCAATTACTGTTTCTTTAAAAGTTGAGATTGTTTTCCACAAACGCCTATTTTCATCGACTTGGAAATTCTCAAGCTATTCCTCAGTAATTCGGTGTAAATATTTAATTGACAGTTGGAAAGTAGCCATGTTGGATTTTATATTAGACAGGAGAGATGCCATTTAAAATCCAGTTTATAAAAAAAAAAAAAAAAAAAAAAAAAAAAAAAAAAAAAAAAAAGCTTGTAATTGTAAACAAGGCACCCCGGATGAGTGATCATCTCTTCGGCAGTGATAACCGCTGGGCTTCGGGTTGTTACCATTCAACACAATGCAATTCATCCCAATGACCGTTCATCCCAAAATATAAAATAAAAATGGAAAAATAAGATGTACCGTTCAACACAATTCCAAAAAACCAAACTGACCGTTCATCCCAATTTTATTAAAAATTACTAAAAATAAAGTCAGATACCATTCAACACAATGCAATTCATCCCAATGACCGTTCATCCCAAAATATAAAATAAAAATAGGAAAATAAGATGTACCGTTCAACACAATTCCAAAAAACCAAACAGACCGTTCATCCCAATTTTACAAAGAAGAATTAAAAAAATGAAGTCAGATACCATTCAACACAATGCAATTCATCCCAATGACCGTTCATCCCAAAAATATATTTCTTATTTTAAAACATATTTTTAAAAAGTGCAATTCATCCCAATGACCGTTCATCCCAATTTGTGGAGAGCGAAAAGAGCACGTTATTAAAGAGAAGTATTTTAATGCTCCAAAAATGCTGGCCCGTCAAATGGCTGGAATGCGACTTAGGTCCCTGCAAGGTAGGAGATAGGAAAGATCCCATATGACGCTCTGCCCCCGGGGGCGGCATGGCAATCAAAACACCTTCTATTATAGCAGAAACGGATCTTTCCTATCTCCTACCTTGCAGGGACCAAAGTCCCCTTCCTGCCATTCGACGGCGTTGGAGTCCGTTTCAGCTATAATAGAACGTGTTTTGATTGCCATACCGCCCCGGGGGCAGAGCGTCATATGGGATCTTTCCTATCTCCTACCTTGCAGGGACCTAAGTCGCATTCCAGCCATTTGACGGGCCAGCATTTTTGGAGCATTAAAATACTTCTCTTTAATAACGTGCTCTTTTCGCTTAAATTGGGATAGAACGGTCATTGGATGAATGCACTTTTTAATATACGTTTAAAATAAGAAAAATTTTATGAAGTCGTCGAATTGACTTAAATTTTTAAAAATGAAAACAATGGGAAATTGTAGTCGAATCGATGTATAAAAAATTTCGTTTATAAAAAACGTCAATGAAGCATGTGTTGAATTTCGCATTTTAACGCGAAAGAACGGTCATTGGAATCGAGTCTCGATCATGCATTTCGAATTGATGAACGTCATTGAAGCATTGCTGTTTGAACCCCTGGGCTTCTCCCACGAGACGTTTGTCCGACGAGGAAAGAGTCTAAAAAGCAGTTTTGAATGTGACAAATCACCGTGGAAGGCCGAGATTCACTCGTATAACGAACAAGGGCCCTCATATATTATTCAAGTCCTCCGAGAAATCCAATTCCCCGCGACTCGGAAAAGGCCCTTGTCAGTTTCACACCGGATGATTTAGTAACGGAAGGTGTCAATTGTTAGAGAACAGTTAGGGCCGAAACCATAGATCACGAAATTCTACCAACTCTCCCTCTTTATGATTCACATATTTTTTATAACTAGAACAACGTATGTTTCTTAAAAAAAATCAACTTTGGGATGACCTGGAGAGCCAATAAGTCTGAAAAGAAAAAAATTATCAACATTTTGTAAAACTTGACGATTTGTAAAAATTTTCACGGGGTGATTGCCAGTGTAAAATTCCGATAAACTAATCTTTAAGCTTGTAGTAAATCGGATCAAAGACTTTTTTAATACCCCTATCTACCACTTGATCGCTTGGAATGGTGGAAAAAAAATTCCGACTGTCCGTTAAAGACCATGATGTGCATTAATTAACCCGTGGAGGTGAAATCACGTTGTCCCTCTCTCTTAAGAGGATTACAGGTGAGAAGGGCCATAATCCGAGAGCTAAACGCCGTAATACACACCCGTGGACCAAAGGCTTCCGACAGTCGAAAATCATTATGTAAAATTTAAAAAAGTTAAAAAAAAAAAAAATTAATTCTTATCCATATTTGTAAAGCTGAAAATACAAAAGCGGCATATTTTGTAGAAAAGGATGTTTTTAAAGGTGTATGCTCTGCAGAAAATATTTGCGAAAACCGTCTAGTGAAAGAAAAATACCTGAGGTTTATTTGCAAAGGTGTTCCCCCCATTAGCAGTAGCAAAATAGCTTCTGAATAAGGGTATCCTTTTATTAACTATTTATCTTCTTCTTTCAGAAAATATCTAAAACCTGGGGCTCTTGGGAAAAAGGGTTTTCTTAAAATGTCAAACTTTTATTTCAAATGGTGGAGCCAACAAATAAGGAACAATTATGTTTCAGATTCCTGAAAAAACTCTGAAAATTTGAAATTTGGAATTGGAAGGAGGGAGGGAAGAAAAATAATTACTCTGTGAGCAGGCGACCTAACTTTTTCAGTCTCCACTTTCCCAGGACACAAAATTTTTGTAAAAATTTGAACTGAATTGTTTAAACGTCCATAACTTCCACAATTTTGTTTGATTTTATCGATCCTTATATCGTTGGAAAGCTAGTTTAAAGTGCAAAAAAAGTTAATCAATGCCTGAAATCGCTTGGATGAATCAGACTATTCCTTAGTCCTCAAAAGCTAGACTGAAGGGTTTCCCTTTGTGGAGGTTATCCGCTTAGTTTCTTCAGCAGTAGTAAAGATAGGCATTACAATTTAATTCTATTTTTAAAGAAAATAGACTTGAACATCTGCTCTTTTAAAATCCGATTTTGGTTTTTGTCACTTCACGCCTTTATGGAGTCCCTTTTTCTATTATTTTCAAACTCTGGAACGCCGAACGTCTTTCAAAGTGTCCCTCCTGAGTCTATTGTCGAGTCCATTCACGCCTACACCTGCGAGCCTCGGGACCGCGACCACCCGCTTCCCCGACCCCGAGAAGTCAATAAACGCTTTTTAAAAACGAACGTGAATAACAAGCCGGAACATCTGTAAGGCCCTTTTGTTCGGGCACACTTCACCCAAATATACAGATTCTGAACTTTTAAGTTAGCATTCGAACCTCATTGTTCTACCCCTTTGATGCACCCCTCATTCCTCTTTAAAGGGCATTTCAATCAGACACCATTCACTAAAAAACCGGTTTTAAAAAACCTTCAATGCGACCAAATATTTTCATGACAGATGGATTCCAACAGATGCACTTCTGCTTATTGAAATCCTTCATTTTCTAATAAATTCCCACAAAAAAAGACATCTTTAAAATTCCAAAGAAGACTCATCCACTTACTAGAGTGCATTTTCTTTCAAGTCTATTGTTTAAATCAATTTTTAAAAGTAGAAAGTGAATTTCAATATTTATTCAATTACAAATATTACCTAAGGGGGCTTAAAAATTTTGAAATCAACCTCTGAAGCTTAGCCGACCTCTGGTTAAATGCCAGCGAAACGTTATCTTTGAGAGGGTGTCGTAACTTGGACTTCAAGTTCGAAAGATTGACAGACGGAATATCGCAGGCTTAGAAAGTGTTTCCTAATTTTTATCATATCAAAACAGAGATAAAGGGAAAGGCGTGCCTTGTCAAAATTATTAGGAAACGTTTTAAAGTCAAACAGCCCCTCGGAACGATCAAAATAACGTCGATGCCTTCAAAAAGAGGTCAAAAATGTCAAAAATAAAAAAAACAAGTTTGAAACCGTGTAGAAGAATGGTAAAAATGTGAAAATAGTTTCGAATAGCTCTTTAAATAAAGTTTAAAAAATGTTTGAACATTGAAAAGGGAGAAGGCAGGTGTGAAGGCGTGAATGAGGCTGGAAGGTCCCCTTCTTGTTAGAGGGCCCGGTAGGAGTGACTCGTGCTGTAAGCATTGTCCTACCCAGTGATTGATGACGAGACTCCCTAATGCTCGGCACTAAGAAAACTGGCCACCTCAATGAAAAAAAATCCCGAGCCACTTTGTACAGCATTGAAAAGGACACATGTAGTTCCTCATTTTTCGTATGTTCCTCACAAATGAAAAATCGCCAGAAGGGATGTGGTTTTGTAAAAAAAAGTCAAGTATGAAAAAAGATCGTTAACATGAAAATAGAACGTAGGGGTGACAACTGTCGGTAACTAGATCCATGAAAAGGGTTTAACATGGGAACCCCTGGAGCAATCAGTGTGTAATTAGATGTGGTGGAGGATTAGATAGAAAACCGAAAGGGTGATGAGTGCCCTCAAACATCTGCTCTTTTTCCATATCTAGCATCGACAACTGGTCGAATCTTAGAAACAGTTTGGACCAGACAAAAAAGCTACATAAAATGTAAAGATTTTGAATCAATTAGCTCTATAGGAACATCTGCAGGCATTCTTTACTTGAGAGGGGGTATGACAATGAATTAGATAATGCCGCTATTACATTCTGATTGACAGGTGAATAGGAATGTCCCCCTCTCAGGTCTTCGGTGACAACTAATCCCCCGTACCTGGAGGACGGCAAACAGGATTAAAAAGAGCCAAAGGGGACGTCGAAGGTAATTTCCCAGAGACGACGTTGCTTCTGTACAAGGAACCCGTAAAATCCCCCTTCTTGAATTTTCTAAAGCGGCAAAGAGACTCAGAGAGAGGATAAACGGATAGGATAAGTGCTTGCCACACAAGTGGCTATTATTTTTAAATTATAAACCTTTTCAAGTGGCTTTAGTGCCACTAACGCCACACGAACTGCTTGTGCAGAATTGCTTTCAAGAAAAAGAAAGAAAGGAAAAAAATCTTATAATATTTTTAACCGTAAACCTCTTCCTACCTCATCCTAAGGTCGTCAGTAATAAAATATAATCTGAAATTACCTCTAGAAAATAAAGCCCTAGCTTATGATTATTACGTAAATAAAAAAATATATAAAAAATAATAATATTAAGACAGAGGTTTCTTTATAAAATAACATTTTCCTTCTTTAATTGTGACAACGTGTAACTAATCAAAGACTAAAGTGCTAACTTTTCTCACTGGTGATTTAAAAACCGGTTTGACTTCTATAATGGCATCTTAAAGCAATCAAAGTATCTAATGTAAAATGGAGCTGGACTTTCCATTTTGTGAATGAAAATGTTATAAATTGAGAAGAACATGAAAATTTTGTATACAAGAATGTATTTGACATAAGCTTTTCATTTGTTGAGTTTAAAGCTTTGGTTATTGAAGAGACTTTCTTTAGAAAACTGGCTTCAACGGAAAAAATGAAACAAAAAAGGGTAGACAATGGGGTTTTACATAGTGTCGTATGCGATAGGGGTTGTTTGAAAGCAAAATCATCAAACAATCCCGTCCTAATCGGTTGTAACTCTTTTAACATACGGGCCGATGATTCCAAGTGTAACAAAACATGACACGCATGGTCGGTCTCCCCCTCCCTTCTTCGCCCTTTTGGGGGTTTTTCATCCTAGCACACTCCCGCGAATAAAGCTATCTGGGCAGATCGTGCCGTTTAATCCTGTTAGCATCCCAGGGTGGATTAATTATTTATGAAGGGGGGGAGGGAGAGTTTGCGACAGTAGCTGGAGTATATATTTGTATCCATAGTGTCGGCATGTTCTTACACGAGAAGGGGGGCCTAACAAAGACCACCTTTAAAGTACACGTCACGCTCTATTCGCTTCCAGTTATTCGCGATCCTTGAGTTGGAAAAAAATTACTTTTTTTTCTAACAAACTATCTATAGACTGGATGTTTAAGAAAACCACTATCCTAAAAGAGAGAGAAAAAACAGTTTCAACTAGGTAAATATTATATTTTAAAATAGAAGTTTTTAAACACCACAGAACTGGAAAACGTTTCAGTGCAAACATGGCTAGTAACAATTTACAAAATTTTGCACTTCGGGATAATTAGTTCATTTAGGATTTTAAACTTATTTAAGCCTCATGATTCTTTTGAAATAACCATTATGGGCTATATTATAATGAGTTACCTATGACTTAAGAGCAAAAATATTGTATTTACCATGAGTATGTTAAAAAAAATTGCTTGAATTTATTATTATTTTAAGTTTAAAATTAGATTTGAAAGGGAAGTTAAAAGATGTTTATTTCTTCACCTCAGCATTTCATAACCCCAGACGATCTCCTTTCGAGTTTATTTGTGTATGTCGGTGATAGGCGTTGGAGAGGAGGAAAAAAAAGTTAAAAGGAAGACGTTAAATTAGCTTCAAGTGTTAAACTTCTCACTCAAGTCAAGTCTTTAAGATAAATGTTAATAAAGCTGTTACTCGCGTTTGGGTGTATTAATGAAGGACTCGTAGAATTAGTGGAGACGCCCCACAGCGTTATGACCGACCCGAAACATTTTTATTGTTACACGTGGGCTTTTTCTTTATCTAGAGTTGTCACCTACCGCGGTACAGAAGTTTCCGATTTGCCTTAAAAGGTAGACTGAGACTGTCCCAATCATTACGCGTTAACAAGGAGGTTTAAAATGACTTTCAATTCCAGCCTTTAGTTTAAGACCTAAAGCATTTTTCTGTTCGTTAAGGTGTGATAATTTTCAAATATTAATGAGTCAGTTTCTGGAAAGGCTACGCAGGTGGTCCCGCTTTAAAAATATATCAGGATTTAATGTTTTGCCCTTCCTTTAGGCATAAATAAGAGAACAGCTAAGCAGCTAAAAATAATGAACATTTTTTTACAATATTTTATCAAATTAAAGCTTCTAGGATTCAAAACCAATTGAAAAGAGAGCTTCCACTTTTTTTCCCATTGCAGACTTAAATAATTCAAATCTCACAGAAGGAACACTTTTAATATTCAGAAGGGTGGTAGTAAACTGCGCAAATGGCTACCCTAGCAGCAGTGACGTCACTGGAGAGTGAAGACATGTATGCTAAATTATCGTCGAGGGTCTCTTTCTGCACTGCAAAGCTGGAAATGGTTTAAAACTGCGATGCATATTTACTATTACTCTCATACCTTCCCTCCATGATTGCTAAAATTATCCTCCCGATTTTCCCTCCCCTATTAAAGCCAGCTAACCCCCATACCACCAAATTACTCCCTCAATAAATAGCCTTCGCGAACTAAGCCCCAATCACCCTCTCCCAAGCAGTCCCCCAATTACCTACTCAAATTCGACCATCTCACCTCATTTCCCCTTCCCATTAACCCCAACTAACCCCAATTACCCGTTTATACCCAACTACCCCCCTCCCCCCGCCAAACAAATCACCCAATAACATGATGCCTCCGATTATCTTCCCGAATTCCCCCTACCCTGTAACCAAATAATCCCAAATACCCTATAATCCAAGGACCCTGAAATAAATTAATAAGCAACTTTTTTATTTAATTATTTTTTAATAGGTACTTAGGTAATACATAAACATAGGTAATTTTAAATAAACATTTTTTTACATAATTTTATTCAAATCTTGAGTTCATTTCGTGGAGAAAAAGGAGGTAGGGGTAAGCATTTCCCCATATGTTTTATACGCAATTCTAAAAAAAAAAAAAAAATAAAATAGATTTATTTTAAATGTTTTGTAACCTTTATTTCCAGATATTTTTTTCTGGCACATTAACTTGCAGGGGTTGCCGTAGGTGACTCCATCGGATCCGCAGACTGGCCAATAATATCTTATGCACCTGCAAGGTTTTCCCTAGAATAAAAATTAGTTAAAAATGGGATTTTAAAAAAAAAAAGTATGTACTAAATAAAAACATAATGAGAAAAATATCGAACCGCGTTCGAAGGTAGAAAAACGAACAAAAGTAAAATTGAAAATACTTTTAATGCTTTGAATTCCTTCATTGTGTCCACGTATTTTATAACCCCTTTTAGATATGTAACTAAAATTTTTTTATAGTTCAATAATCCGAATCAAAAGTATGAAATTTTAATTTTCTTAGTAAATTCGCAGTTTTAATAATATAAAAAAATAAGAACTTTTCTAAAACAAAACAAAAATCATGTACATACGTGTTTTTTATTGCGTAGTTAGGTATGTATATAACTTTTAAAATAGGTTGAAGAGTGCATAATATTTATCTTCTCGCTGCCCTGTTGCTTCAAATTGAATAAAGCTAGGAGAGACTCTAGAGCTGCTGCACAAATTACAGAAACATCCTGAAATCATCTTTTTCCTTCCATGATTCCTCCAGTCCACATGGTACCCAGTAGCGACACCATTGCCTTGCAGCAAGACCAATAAATCATAAATTAAAAAAAAAAAAAATTTTTTTTTCTTTTTCTCCTTTCGAGTTTTTATGACCTGTGAGTCAAATATAAAAGGTGGAGTTATGATGATTACTTTCCTAACACAGAAGGTGGTGGCAATTGTTTATTTTACTCATAAAGAAAACAGCTTAAGTTTATATTTTGTTTGTCATAGGAATTCCTCGTAATTTTGAGGTCGTGGGTCCGTTGGAGAAAAAATAAAAGGTAAAACCGTGGGATTGAAAAGAAAATTTTCGTCCTCGGTTATGTTTTCGACGGTCTAATTGACGCACGGACATTATTGCTGGTCACAATAACATGGTGATCTGTGTAATAACGTCTCTACGTGCTCGAGGTGGGTCCCCACCTTGACATTTCGAATAGGAGATTTCCCCAGCACCTTACACGAAAAGAAACGTACTTCAAGTCCTATTTTTCAACCGGTTGCAAAACTTTGAAAGAAAACCTGTCGATAATTGACCCGATTGGAAATTGGCCGCATAATTTGTCGTAAGGTTCGCCCGTTTTATTTAATAACTGCGTTTCTTGTTTCGACGCCGATGTTTTCCAATATCAATTACTTTTTTTTTCCAGTCTGGAAGGTGACTTCATGGTCTTATTCTTGAGATTTTTATCTTTCCCTATAACGACCACGCAGGTGTGAAGTACAATAACAATGTTGAAACTAAATAGGAAAATAATGTTAAATTAAAAATTTATTTATTTGTTTTTAATTCTTACCTATACCTACTTCTTTTTCTAAACAAATACCTACAAAATGGTCTAAAAGGAAATAAATTGAAGCATTTGGTCTAAAAGTGCATTACTCGGTATAAATCTTGAACTAAGTCATAAAAAAAAAAAAGATGAACGTATTTCTTATTGGATGGGCAAACAAACGACTCGAGCCGGTTAAAATTAGTATCCGGTTCATAAACATCGAGATTGGCTCAAGGGTAGAAATAAATAAATCTCACCGCTCAGTTATAAATGCGTTCGAGTACGTTTTGATTACTGGTAGCTTGTTAAGAAGCGTCTAAGATGACCCCGGAAAAAGGAAGATTCTGCACAAGACTGATTAGGCCCCCGAGGTAAATCTCCATCAAGCCTGATATAGATCTCAGGTTAGCTTTTCAAGTGATGAATGACCGGCATTTCGGATAATTAAAGAAATGCTCCGACTCTGATTAGCCCTGTCACGTAAAGACATGTGAGTTCACATTTAAGAGATGAGAGCAACCGCTTATTAGAAACTATTTTTTCTTCTCTTCCCTTTCGATAATATTTAAACAATTTTTTTTTTATTATATGTATTCTATAATTGAAATTTTTTTTATAGTAACACCTTTTAAATTATCACCTTGTTAAAGGGAGCAATCATCTCTGACAATAACTGTAAAACTGGCCAGGAGGAGAAGGAGAAGGATAAAAAAATAGATGAAAGATAAAACCTTAAATCGATTTATTAAACGAGATTGGCGCAGATATAATTCCAGACCTGTTCCAGATAAAGCAATTTAACCTACAACAAAAATTACTTGTTTTAGATGAAACTAATGTGAAACATTAAAATTTTATAACTGTTATTATGTCGTTTAAATTGGGCTTGAAGAAAAATAATTGATTTTTACATCGTAATATTTAATACGCATTCACAATAGAAAGTCGAAAGAAGAAAAGTGCCACTTACCTCCCCAGTTTAGTAAAATATTAAATATGAGGGTATCTTCCTTTACTTAAAAAATAAATAAAAATTAATTCATGAGTATTTAGTTGGTATTCTTATTCATATATGTAATTTCATTGTAGTAGGGTTTAAGAGGTTGGGCTAGGAACGCTGAGGCGTTCCGCTCAGCAAATCCACATGGACTTGTCTGTAGAAAACCCACTTTTTGAGAAAGTTCCCGTTTTGGGGGTTCCACTTCCTTAATTACCAGTTCAGACCAGACCAGACCTTCTGTTAATTAATAAATTTTATTATTTAATTAATTAATTGTATTATTAATTATTTAATAAAGAAAGTTAATAAACTTTCTTAAAAATTTTATGTTTGTTCGTTTTGACCCTGAAATGAATTAATAATAAGAACTACAATTTTTAAATACTTAGGTAATTGGTAAATATTGAACAAAAATTTTTAAATAATTTTATTCAAGTCTCAGCTCATTTCATGGACATGAAAGTAAAAACAATCAGCAGTCCCCGAATCTTGCTATTTGCAAGTCTAAAAAAAAAAAAAAAAAAAAAATTAATGATAACTAAAATATTTTTTAAGTATTTTATAACCTTTCTTTCCAGGTTTTTTTTGCTCGCAGTCCAATACACAAGGGTTGGGGTAGGTTACTCCATCGGATCCACAGACTGGGTCTAACATTCTATTGCACACGCAAGATTCCTAGAATGAAAATTATTTAATTATGCAGGTATAAGTCATAAAAAAAATTATAATAAAAACAAACAAAAAAATATCATACCGAGTACGAAGGAAGAAAAACGAACAAAAGTAATGCCAAAAATACTTTCATAGCTTTTTAGGGAGATTTTTTTTTTGTTCACGTACTTTCTGTTAAGTCTCCTTGAGAACTAAAATTTTTATTTTTAGTGCAAAATTCAAATCAAAAGTATGAAATTTCGATTTTCTAAGAAGATTTGAATTTTCTGCATTTTTAAACGGTTCTAATCTTTCCTAACACAAATTGTTACGGTAAGAACAAGGTAAAAATAAAAATAAAAAAATAAAAAATAAATACATAAATTGCAAAACCCCTTCTGCAGTGTGAAGCTTGCTTCTTAAAATTGAAAACATCTAGAAGGGACTCGGCTGTCTTATCTGAAAATTCTGATGCTTTAACTACAGAAACGCCCTGAAATTACCTTTATAAATACTTTTACAATAAAATAAACTTACAAAGAAATCTAAAATAGAATGATTTTTCGTTAAATCCGATTAAAACCCTCCAGTTTGAATGACACGTACATCTGTCATCGTCTAAAAAAAAAAGAGTATCCGGAGACAAATTTTGACAAGTTCACAATAGCGGAATCAAACATGGGACTAGCCTGGTAAAAAAAAATTAGGGGAAGGGTCTGGTGGGACAATACTGCTCCACAATTACCAGCAGGGCACGAGGTGTGTGAAATCATCCGACTAATCTTCGGATAGGCGTATTTTTTTGTTTGTTTTTTGTACACCGGGGACGATTCGCTCTTGGAAATATTTTGGACGGTTTTTCAATCCAGGTGGAAATAGGATTACGATTTTTTCCCCTCCCTATTAATAGAGGAGGGAAATAAACAAGCATGTCTTTATTAGGGGACCAGCTGGGTCCTAAAATGTTTATTTAGGGAACAAGCTAACACTATTACAATTAAGTATGTATTATTCTCTGGGATACTGCAGTTTATTAAGTACCTATGAAAAAATTCAACCTTTTTGGATAATTTAAAACTCAAAAGGATGAAAACTACAATTGATGTTCATATGCTTGATTTGGCCCACCAAACATAATCAACCTATGTGACTAAATACGAGAAAGGTAAATAGGAAAGAAGAAAAGAAGGAAAGAAGGAAGTACAGTCGTATGTAAGAAGATCCGATGGGATTTGTTAAAGCACGAGCGACTGTACTGGGCAAGTCCCATGATGACGGCCGGCTAATAAAAGTTGAAACAAAAAAGATTAAGGCGAGCAACTGGTTCGAGCGTGAGAGCGATGCCCTCAACGAGGTGTTAAGTCCTGGGCCCCTCCTTTTGGCCCACTCCTTCCAATCTACTTAATCACTCCCTGAAAATGATTACACAAGGCTCCGGGAGGATCAAGGAAAACTGGCCGATCTTGATATCCTTTTTTTATATTATTTAATTTTTTTGAGGGGGGCCTTAATGTTATTTTTAGAAAAACCAATAATAGAAAATTAAGAAAAGTGTACTCGGTGGGATAAAAAAGTATCTGGGCTCTTATTCTGGGTAATTTCTAAGTCGGGGATCCCCAAAGAGACAAATGTGTAATTAGTAGGGATGCATGGTGGGATTCTCGTGGGAGCTGTAAATTAATCGTGGTGACGTATTGAACGGTCTTGTTCGTGTAATAGAGATGTAGGGCTCGTTACCGGAGGCAGTGAACACGATGGTGAAGTTCATTAAATAATTCATTTGCACGGAGTTGGCGGAGTTGGCGGACCACTCCTCACGACCGCAGGGCCTCTCCGGACCCCGCGTCCTCCCTTTGGCCACGGACGCGGCTCCCCTTTCCGACACGATCCCACCTTCGAAAACGTCGATTTCACCAAAATGGCTTCTAATCGATTTAGTGGATCAGCTAAAACTCTAATATCAGCAGGCAGTATGAAGCATCAAGTATGCAAAAAGATTGAACTGCGGAGTCCCTAATGTCCTGAGTTGGAAGCTACTGCTCATGCATGAAAAAGACGTTTTTTTCCCCTGCCTTTGGAATAATAATTTGAATCGATCTTTAGAAAATAATGACGTTTTAACTCGTAGAACAGTCATGGAAAGTGCCCTTGATAAATTCTCAAGCGGTATAGAATGGTCGCCGGTGGCGGTTGGGGTAAAAGCATCTTTAAACCGCTTAGAATGTTCTAAACGGCTCGAGTTAGATGAGCCGCTACGTCGATAAATAAATAGTTAACACATTCTCCCGGCGTATCCCACGGGCCCGTCTCTCCCTCTCGGCCTTCGGGGATTAATGTTCCGACGCGGGCTGGTTTGTCAAAGGTGTAATTATCATGAGAGGAGGGGGGGATTTATACGGGGGTGGAGAATGGGACATAAGTCACCCCCTACGCTACCGAACACTCCACACCGTCCATCTCTTAATGGAGCTATGAAACGATTGCCTGAATATACTGTCCTATTCTTAATGATACGGTTATTCATGGCACCAACAATATTTCAGCTCCATTCGTGCATAATCGCAATACTCATCGCCTGTAGAGTCCTTTCTCTAATCTAGAATCGACAAATTTTTTATCTTTCCAACTCATAACACAAAAAACTAACTAGAATCTAGAATATACATAGACTGAAAACAAAATCTCGTTTTTTTTGCTTTATAAGTATAAAAAAGAAGAAAAAAAAAAACCTCTTGGCTTTCCATTATCTATTTGGTATTCAAATCTGCATTTGAAAAAGTTTATCTGACTAATTGTGTTTAATGGATTAATTAGGACAAAAACGATAATAGAA
Source organism: Orius laevigatus (assembly GCA_018703685.1). Taxonomy (NCBI): domain Eukaryota; kingdom Metazoa; phylum Arthropoda; class Insecta; order Hemiptera; family Anthocoridae; genus Orius; species Orius laevigatus. The sequence goes on along the minus strand of JAGWEN010000061.1, from coordinate 233,960 downwards.
TTATCTATTTCATTAATTTAGAAGGCAGTGAATGAATTTCGCATTAATTCGATAAACGAGATGATTTATAATTCGATGAGGCTTGTTTCTTTTTTGGAGAAAAAAAAAAGGGAAGAAGTCGAGATAACTTGAGACAGACTTATGTCATGGATTTCGTTGTTTATTTTATCTAAAACGCTTTTTTATCTAAAGACGCTCCATGTTTTTAATGCGTTTAAAATTTAGGAGCGTAATTCTTTATTGCATAAGCCTTTTTAATTTGGGATTCGACGGGTTGAAAGGCAAAAGGACTGAGAAAAAAAAAAGAAGGAAGAAAAAAAAAATTAAATGGAAGCCATTCCGACGGATTTGGCTTCTCGTGTTGACTGAATTAAAAAGATACGAATCTCCAAAGTGGCGGCCTCTATCTCGAATAGTTTGCATTAATTTCACTTTAATATTCATTTACTTGGGAGGATCGGTGTCTAATTGAAAGGATTCAATGAGTGGGGGTAGAATGGGTTATGTTTGATTTATTGCACTGGGTTCTTCCCATATCAAATGAACGAAGAAACATGGTCCTATGATAAAAATGTAATATAAATAATAATTGCTATTGAGAACGTTAGAAAATCCCTCAGCATTCAAAATTTTTAGGAATCTTCACAAGAAACTTCAAAGGTTTGAGGACAAAAATGTCTCTGTTTAAGCCAGGATGGTCATCAGGGAAAAATTGTTTTTCCATTTCTTTATTGAATGACTAAGCAAATTGAAATGAATCTCAATTCATAAAACGAGTTTAAAAAAAAGTTTTTCAATTAATTTTGATTTTATCGAAGAGTGGCCGATTAGAGGGCGGAAATTTGAAAACGAGCTGAACAAAGCAAACGTTTAAATGAGTTTGAATCAGTGGTCGCAAGCAAAACTCAAGTTGATCCGTTCCAATTATAGCAGAACGGAAAGGACGTAGTGGGGGGGGGGGTGTTTAAAATTGCTTGGACGGGGGGTTTGTTTATTCGAGTATTGAACCTTTAATGCGAACCGGACGTGGTCAGAATGGTCCAAACCAATCCCCAGCGATCCGATCTTTCCTTAATTAACAAAAAAGCGAGAATTCATTTCCGGATAATCGAGGCAACTCAAATATTAGGCTGACAATACAATAATAAAATTTGCATTACTTTTTATAATTTTTAATTTAACAACTAACCATGAAAGTGGTGACTGGGGAGGTAAGGAGTTAGGGCCAATTTGAATCAAACTCAAATTTTAAGGATTTATAATTTTGAGAATCTATTTTATAAATTAAATTTTAAACTTCAAAAACCGCTTCTCATCACCATAATTGCTTCTAAAAATTACATAAATTATTACCCGAGTGTTTACTTTTAAATAGTTATAAACGGGGCGATAAATAAAGGTTTAAACGATCCGTAGCCGATAACCAGATTGATTGAAAAACATAAGATTTGCATTTAATTAACTCCGGGAAGATTCCATCGACATTTTTTTTTCCTTCTTTCGTTTTTTGGCCGGCTCACCGGCTCTATTTGCCTTCCGAAGGAAAACCCGGTTTTTTAAACAATAAAAAATATAACGAGGCCTAACTCATTTTAAATCCGACCTTCCGTCTAGAATATGTGGAGGGGAAGGCTAATTGATCGTAAGTTTTAACATTTTACAGTCTCCTTTTAATTATACCCTTTCAGGCCGCTATTAGGCAAACAACCTATGAAATACCCCGAAAGCGGTTTTGTGTAAACCGATCGGGATAATCAATCCACGATAAGCGAGCAATAAATTGGCCCTCATTTTTTCCTTTAAAAAATCAAGCCTTTGTCACATACAGAAAAAAAGTGTTAATTTATTTAAATTAAGAAAACAGGATAAAACCCGATTTGTTTTTATGATCCCGCCAAACTAAAGACATGCTAAGAAATTAAAGATGTCAATTTTATTTCTTATTGAAACCCATATTAATAAAAAAACAACATTGTAAGCTAAAGTTATTGATACAAAGAGACATAAACTAGAAAAGAAACTATACGAGATCTTGGCCTCGCCTTTACGCAGAAAAGGGTTTCCGAAAGGGCGTTTTCAAGGTTGTCATGAAATTTCCTCGCTATCTCGACCGTTTGAACTACAAGATTCAATAGCACGAAAGCGATAAAAACGAGCCGATATGTTAAGGCGTTATTACGCAATTGTTTGTCAACGAAGCGAAATAGAACCGATTGCGAATAATTTTTCAACTTTATCGATAGACAGGGTGTAACTCTGAAAGCGGAAAATGTCAACGCGAACAGCGTTAAGTGAAATACAACTTTTGTATTTCATTAGAGGGGGAACGAAAATTGACTTATGATATATCATACGTCACAGAATATGATCCTAAACATATTTTCCTACGTTTCCACATCCCCTTTTATGAAAAGTGGTTCTTTCAATAAATCTCATTAATGTGACAGAATTAAAATAAGGTTTATTTTCGGGGCTTTAAATGGTGACAATGTGTTTACAGATGTGGAGTTCGTTTATTTTTAAATCAAGAAGAGGGAAAGAGTTTTATGTCTGCTTTGAGACATCGTAGTGAAAAAAAAAAAAAAAAAAAAAAATTCTTCAAAGGGCGATTTTATCTGTAAAATTTGAAACTTCTCTCTTCTGTAAAAAAGGAAAAAATAAATCTTTGATGGTATGGACCAATCTGGGTTAATTGGAGCTTCTGCTTGAAGAAGTTGACGTTTTTGATGCTAAATCTACTACGTGGAGTCATATGGAAGGAGGAAAAAAAACTTTTGACTATTCCTTAGATTTATTTATTACGGAAAATAAAAATCTTTTGTATAATTTAACATGAAAGATGTATGTAACGAGGATGCGTTATGAAATCATAAATAACAAAAGGGGGTCTAATATTTCTTAAGCTATGGTGGCGCCCTTCATTCAATTACACGGTTCGTTTACAAACCGGTAACGCTACGAGATAATCATGGGACTCGGGTACAATTTTTTCTCTCTCTCCTGCTTTTTTTTTTCATCCATTCCATGTCTGGTGGCCTTTGCAATTTCACGTCGAAAATAAATTGTCGACAATTATTTCCTAGACTGGAAAAAGGGGAGGGTAATGATTACAACCCATATAAGCCAAGGTCTTTATTGTGTTGGGTCCTATTATGGGTTTATTAAAACATTTTAATTATAAAAACATGGCAGTTTAATAAAAAACAAGCAACTTTTTAAATAATTGCACACTTGGGGTGGGGGGTAGTAATGAAAAGGGTAGGAGGTGGTCGGATAGGAAAGGGTGGGTGGATGGGAACAAATCAAATCAAATTTATGGAGAAGATGGGAGAATGGAGAGGAGATGGTGGAGTGGGGGAGGTTGTGGGAGGTGAGGGATGCGGATGTGTTATGGGATATACCAAATAGATAGAGAGATAAGTATATGGTGGTTGTGGATGGATCTGTAGAGCCCCGAATTTTTCCTTCTCTGTACCATATTTTTGGTTCTTTTTACTCAGTATTCTCAACAATGTCACAATACATACTGATTTTAACCTTTATCGATCATAAAAATCTATCGTGTAAAACTTTTATATGGCGGTTTATTAGCTTCAGTTTATGACGAATAGACCAAAAGTCGCTCATTTCGTTTTAAGAGCCACTTTCTTGTGTCTTATTTCGCATTAAAAATAATGGGAGCCAAGCTGGAAAATTAAAAGGCATTAAAAAGTAATTTTAAGGGTCAGAAAATAGTAAAATGAAAGTCTTTTCACACCGTGAGAGTTCATTTATAAAGAGATTTCGGGTCTGATGAAAACGAGAGAGGCGAGGGGTTAAAATTGGACCCCTGAAGTTTCGGATCGTTTCCTTTCGAAAAATGCATATGGAGCAGTTTCCGAGCGTGGGTGACACGATACGGATCAATTTGACTTTTTACTCAATTAACTTTTTTTGTCCTCGCTGTAGAGTTTCGAAAATTGGGTAAATTGGAGGCGTCCTTTACTCACGGATTTCAAGAGTTTTCGAAGGGAAGAAATTTGCATTTTGAACTTTAGCGACGAGATTAGTCCGGAGAGCTTGGTTCAGTTTTAAATCACTTATTTTCGTCCCTTTATCAATGTTTCATACCAAAAAATCTCGCTCCAGTGATTATGCTGATGACTGCAAAATCAGTGAATGCTGCCTTTGAGTTCTTAGAATATTGAAAAACTTCATATTTTATGTGCAAAGAGGTTCTTTTTTGAACTTTAATTGACACTTGCTCTTAAAATATTGAACGTTTATGACGCCTACTCGGAGTACGAACGTAAAGCATAATTTAGTAAGGAGTCGACATAATTTATCGTCCATAGTTAAGAAGTGTGAACAAATACCGTATGTATGTATACGAACTGACCGGAGCCAATAGCGCCGAAACTATACCGTGTCAATACTTTCCCGACCTTCTCAGCAGGTTTACGATCTGACACAGTGTATTGGGCTATAAAGATACGGCATAAAATATAACCGAGTGTGTAACAAAGTGTTTCATGGTAGAGGCCCATGGGATCTTAAATTGAGCGTCGTAAAGTCATGTCGCAGAGAAACCTGGAAGAAAAAAACGTTTGGCGTCGTAAAAATCGGTTCGACCCCAAACTCAATGACCCTTAAGACATATTTTTTCGTACTCAATGTCTCCCAATCTTGAAAGGTAGAATTTTAAGACTAATAAAGTGATAAGTGCGAGAGAATCCTGTCTGTCGAAAAATCTTGGACCCAACATGACTTAGCTACATTTTATAAGAACGGTAGATTTGGTTCATTCATCGTGTTTTTAACGGGTCTTGACTTTCGATTTAACCGTGAAAATGTCTCAATTGAAATAGATTGAAAAGGTCCCATTTTTTCATATAGAAACAGGTACGTGTGTGAATGAAGGATTCACGGACCGTTTTTGATTTCCTTCCCGCGCGTATCCACGTTTAGCCCAGATAATATCCAGGGGGACCGAACTACAAAGGTGTCTCCGATGGATTCGTTCCACCTCAAAAATTGTTGAAGGTGTGTTTTTTTCCCTTCCTCTTTCGGTCACCTTTTTTCCTCTCCTACGGGAAGCCCGTCACGATGATTTCCCTACATTATTCTCCTTCCTTTTTGAGGTCGTCCCGCAATTTCGTCCTCTACCGGAATTTTTTTTCTCTTTCTCATCCGTTCGGTCACACTTCACGCCGATTTACATATTTCTCCTCAGATCTTCTTTCGTATAAAAGTGACGTAGATTAAATACCTTTGAGCTCTTTTGTATTGCAGGACCACTGCTGCGCTCTAGTGTCTTCATTGTCAAACATCCACATTTGACAATTTACCTTAATTTTACTGAAAATGCCAAAAAAAATTTTAGTAGGAAAATCTCAGGTACGAAAAAACTAAGCATTTGAGTCTAAACGGGGCAAATTTATTACACGATAGGTACTGAATTAAAAAGGTATTTTAATTTTTTTTTTAAATAATAATGTATAAATTTTTCGCCTCCAGAAATTACAGTATCGCTTTGAACCTCCTTTTTGAATCTCCCTCTGTTCTCCTGAGGCAATTGTGATGGTGATGGCTGATATTTCAAAATTTATACTAACGCTTAATGTTCCAGTCGGGCTTAAGGCGAAAACCGCCATGTCATCAATAATTTGATTAATCGTGCAAAAATAATTTGATTAAACGATAGCTTGAATATGTTTTAACAAAAATCATCTCCTGAAAATGTTTCTCCTCCCACGGCATTCAAAAGATAATAATTGGCCCCATTTTTTATTCCACAATAAATATTGGAAAATTGAAGTTAGATCCCTAAAGTTGTGTAGGACAGGATGATTAATTTTTTAATATCTACTTGATCTAAACTTTCTAAAATATTCGGAATTCTATAGACCTCTCCACCAGGTAATCCCACCCCCACATCCCCACCAACCACCACTTGCCCTACCATAACTTCTCATTAACTCCTAAACTTCCATCAATTTCACCATATTTTAGTTTTACAGGCAGTTTTTGAAGAAAAAATTATTCAGTTTTATATTATGGCCATAGAAATTTTAAATAAGGCATTATTTTTTTAACTTAAAATATTCACAAGTCGAAGAGGACCAACGCAAATTTCGTCCCCTTCCCCCTTCTTTTCACCCTTTTTCTTTTTTGTCGAAAAGTCTTTTGCCTTGTAGCGAATTCGGGGCGGTGCAATAAATCGAAGGTTCGGAAAGGGTCTCGTTGTCGCCCCGAGTCTGGAGACCCAAAAAAGGACCTCTTTTAGACCCATTCCTTAGTCCAGTTTTTATCCGAGACGGACTAAACATGGTGGACAGTATTTCAAAAGGACACTTCTCCCCCTCTCTTCAAAAGCTTCCCTTCTTTTCGGTAGCACCTCATTAATATGTTAACTGCTTCTCTTCAGACTAACTTCGTAAAAAGTAAAGAAAAAACGGATTATTATCCAAGTTAATGGAATTCTTTTATATTTTTTTTAAACCACAAACCGATTTTTTTTAAACAATCGAAAAAAATATAAACTCTGTCTCCCTTAATTAAATTTATTATTTCGAATTTTATTGTCTTGAAATAAAAAAAAGGAAAATTTTACTTTGACGTGGGTTGTGTTATATTAAACCTCCTCGTTTCTATCATGGTGGGAAAAATACAATAAACGTTTATGTCTCACGTTTTCTGCATATATTCTTGGACATTCAAGAAAACTGGAACTCATTTCTGTTTTATTATTTATTTTCTCCACGCTCCTTTATGGCATCAATAAATAAACTATTTTTTAAATTGGATTTTTTGTTATTAATTAAATTTATAGACTTAAAACTATAGGGTGTAAATTAAAGAAATTAAAGGCAACACGAAACAAATTAAAGGACCTTTTTAAAAATAATAAACGTTTGACCTTTTTAAAAACAAAAAATTCGTGAGTTCAATAAATTGGGGCCGTTTTGTCACCGATAAACTCGTTTTTTATGTCGTTCCTAACACGATTTTGACTCGGAATCAATAAAATAAGTCATTTTTATTGGTCCGAGAGAGGAAATAAGTTGAAAAATTTATTTGGATCGTAAATCAAAAGGAAGAAGGCGAAAATTTGAATAGGGTCCGAACCAAAGACGCCTTTTAAGTAGGCGAACGCTGACAGCCTAATTTAAATGAAGGAATAATGTCCGAGAATATTGCCAGAACGTTTTTTCAATAGATTAATTTCGTTAATTAATAGCCATTTGCTTTTTTAAAAAAGTTTGGAAAAAAACGGAAGAAAAAGGACAATTTTAATGGCCGACATAAAAGACTAGTAGCGATAGATAAAAGACCTGTTTTTCTTTATGTCCTTTTAATTATTATTTATTAGCAAACTATTTTGGTGGTCTGAATTTACAAACAAACCGATCATCATAGAATGGAATGAAAAAATAATAACTTTTTAGTTGTTATAAATTTATAATACATATTAAAAAGTCAATTTTAGTGTCGTTTTTATTTGTCTTAATATGTAATTACATAATAATAAAAACATTTAATTGATTCCTTATAAGAGGAGAAAAAGGATAGGTATAAATTACTGATAAAAACATAAAAAAATAGCCTACTTTCCTACGGAAATCCGCTAAAAGTCAAATAAAAATATAATCAAGAAAAATCTTCTCAGAGTGATGTGGGGATGGGGTGTGTGGAAGAAGTTGGATTGCGATGGGAAAGGGGATGAAGTGTAAAAAGGGGGGCAAGGTGGTGGATGGTGAGAGGGTGGTTGGGAGGAGGTGGGGAAGGTTGGGGAACTATGAGGATGTTAGGGGTGGTTAAGGGGAAAGAGGGGGTGGTTTTAGGAGGTTGGGTTATGTGGGGGGAAGGGTCGAGGAGGGTAGTGAGAATGACTATTCTCTACTAGAAGAACCATATTTTACTACTAACCTATATTTTCGGAAATCCCAGAGCGTCCTGATCACGATTGTGTATGTCTTTAACCTGGGAGCTACCGTGACTTGGTACCTCAATGGCCTCTTCCTACGGAAATCCGCTAAAAAAATTCAGAGGATATTTATAAATAGCCACCTAGATATTCTCTGTATCGCATACGTTATGCGACATGTGTTCTCCGGAGTTTATACATACGGTTAATCACTATAATTAGACATGTGCTCAGCAGGATTTAATGGTAAAACTAAAAGAAAATATTAAGATATAGAGTTTATATAATATTTAAACAAAAAGTGTTTTTATATTACGTTTTTGGGTGTCTTGTTTTAATCATTTCTTAGAATTTCACGGTATGGGAAACATATGAGGAAGTCGTCGGGATATTTTACATGAGAATGATGAGGGGTTTTTTGAATGAGCGCCCAGGAGCCCCCCCTTTCGAATTATTTCCAGCACTAAAGTTATAAAAAGGGGTGTAATTAAAAAACCACAAAAGTTTACAACCGACTGTTCCAGTGCTCCTTTAGCCTTTACCTTCGACATAACTCCCGGATAAACGCTACGGGGCTTAATTAGACTTAATTATTTTAGGAAAATTATGGTTTTTTTGTGTAAAAGAAAGACAATTTTTTCCTGAAATCAGTATGGTAGGTAAAAAACGCTCAAATGGATTTGAACTTTCGGAAAATCGCATTAAAACTTGAAAATCACTCAAAGATAGACAAATTTTGAAAGAAAAGGAGATACAAAAGTTAGGATTCCAATAAACGTAAATTGTAGGCCTGATTAAATCGGAACAGCTCGAAATAGGATCAGATCATATTTTACGTTGTGGCCCCGAGTGTTTATACTTCTGTTGTTGTCTCACTCCCACTTGACAATGACAACGAAATAATATATTCAGGTGCATTTGAATAAAACAGATATAGCTCACATTCTGAGAAAATTATTGCTTAACATGTATGCAACTCTATTTATTTATAATGCCGGCCATAAAAGTGGAAACATCAGATAAAAAAATATAAAATTCCCATTCAAGGCTTTACAACATATAAGCGTGGGCGGGGGATTATTAATTGAGGAAGCTAAAATCTGCTTGAAGACATCAGTGGTGCGTAATCATAAGCCCTGTAATTAGAGAACACAAGTGAAAAACAAGTTTTGAATAATTTTCTCCATAATTTTTACAAAGGACGAGTCAATTCATAATTTTAGCTCAGGACACTCTTTTCTCCTGAATAATTTTATCCAAAAACCGCCACTTCTAAAGACCAAAAAAAGGCATTGATTAATCGATAAATAATTAATCCTTATTGGGCAAAGAATGTAGTCCTGTTTGAACCGGATTTGGGGGTGCTCAAGATTAATAGGGGTTACCTACAAGTACAAGGAGGTCCACTTTGAATTTGTCAACCGTTGATAAGCTATTAAAGATAAAAGAAACCCGATTACCCTTCCAAGATAAACATTTTTAACTTCGCCACACATGGTCGGCTTGAAATTTTTTCTTTTTTCTTCAATGGTTCATATTTTTTCTGGGAAATGAGCGGAACTTCAAGGACGATATTGTAAATCAATGTTTGGACAATTAAAAAGGTAAAGTGCCGAATGTGTGTCAACAAGTCAATAAAGAGAAGTCCTGCCATAAATATGCCTTCCCTTTTGCTTAGAATTAGGTCGAAGGGGATATAAATCGGAAAGGGCCTTAGTGACCCACTGGGACCGTCTACTCTCCCTTTCCCCTCTTCCCTTGAAAACCGAGTATTTGCAAACAATGGGACCTCCCTCTAGTAAATGAAATTGTCACAGCCCCGAAGGGAAAGTGCTCGTGGAAAAAGGGTTTCAAGACCTAATTCAAGAAGTCCTTTTCTGGAAGGAAAAAAAAAGGGGGGGGGCGAAAAAAGTAAAGTAGAAGATTTATAATTTTTACACGTAGAAATAATTCTTTCTCCGGTATTTAAAACGTCCTCAAAGAAAATGAAGCGGCAGAATTCGAATAATTTTTCTAAGAGGGTTTCTTTAGAATGAATGAAAAAAAAGGAGGAATAAGTCGCACTCTTCGGTGTCGGGTCAAAAGAAAATAAAAATGATAAAACGAAAAAACATGGAGGGATTTTTTAGCTTCTGATTCTAAATTGGCATTTGCCCCTGGTGGATCGAGGAAAAAAAGGTGAGAAAAAACGGACGGAGGAATGTTTATAAAAAGTTGACATTTGGACAAAAGGTAGATGAAAAGACGCTATTAGGGGTATAAATAAGGAAGAAAAACAAGTTTCTATTTTGGCCAGACCGGACTTGCACTTCAAAAGAAAACCTTGAGGAGATTCAATAATATTGATTTTGTTTCGTTCGTTTCCCTAATTTTAAACAACCTTAAAAGAATTTTCTAGTACCCACATGCAATTTAATTTCACACAATGTACCAACATTTTTGTTGACCCAAGTCACATATTTTGATTTGTATGTCCCATCAGATTTCACCGTTCTTAGATTTATGTTCAGAAGTATGAAATTTCTTTTGTGCGTTGTCTATCTTAAAGATATTATTGTAAAGAAAGAGTAAAAAGAACCATTAGTGCAAGAACCATTAAGGACAAAAGGGTTTTACGTGTATTTCAAAAGGAAAAAGACCCGTCTTTCGGCATCATTACCCTCGGACCACACACTCACTTTCTTTAAAGTGTTTTGAATTTTTTTTCCCTTTTTCCATCTTCTTTTATTGAATTAAATGGTTGCTGCATCGAGGCTCCAAAAGCCCCAAGAATGGTGATCTAGTTAATTTTGTTTTCTGTTTATTGAGAAGAGGCTCGTTTTTTAAGCATCCATTTGACTAATTGATATTTTAAGTTAGAAACAGCGGGGAAGCTTTTCCGGCCTTTTATCTGACTTTTACTTTCCTCCTTTCCGTTCCTTTTGAGCTGCAAGACTACAGGTAAACGACTTGGAAGTTTTAAATAGAAAAAGGAAACAGAAAGTTAGTTACGCCTTCGTTTCTGTTATCGCAGGCAGGGAAAACAGAGAGGAATTTCCAAGTTTTCGTTCATATCGAATTGTTTACCGAGGGAGAGGCGTGTCACGTGAACGCACGTGCACGTCACACCCCCTCCTGACAATACGTCCCCCCCCTGTCCGAGACTTTTGTGAAAACCTACATTGAAAAGTGAGCGTGTCATCATCTCTAATGAAACTCGATGAAATGACCGAAAATAAGGACATCTGCTTGGTTTTAGTGGATTAAATGTAACCGAACGCCTTAATGCTGTTTAACCTCTTATTTGGATTATTTACCATCTGCCACATAAGCGAAAATCAAGTTGAAAAATTTCCCAAGTGTCAATAACGAAATTTTTGTAAATGAATCTTTTAAGCTTTGATGGAAAATGTCGGAATCGTAGGTAAAAATGCAACTTTATGATCGCCATATGTCTTGGACAGAGTAGGTATAAGTAAGGAGTGCCCTAAATATCACGTTTTCTGACCTTATTTTGGACATAAATCACTTTTACACAAACATCAAACAAACCTTATCTTCGAAGAGGGCACGTCCATGGAAAAAAATTTTTTTGTTTAATTTTGTTCATTTGAAAAATGTTTTTAATGATTTCTTTAATTATTCTAGGGAATGGATCCGAAAATAGTTTAATCAAGGTACTACCTCTATCGAACCTTTTCCGACCCTAATTTTTAACCCTCCAATTATAAAATGAAATCCGATCTTTTCACCCTATAATTATATCGGATCATTATGACCTGAAAGGGGAGGTATTTAGTAAAGGAAAATCATAAATTTTGGCAGTTAGGGGAAATGAATGATAGGGTTTATAAATTGACATGAAGGTTTCTTTTTGGATCTTTGTGTTGAATCACTCAAGCAAAAACAATTAGAATAAATAATGATTCAAAATATGTATTACAATTTGCTAAAAACTTGACCTAAATAGAAATTAGAAATCTATACTGTAATGTCATGGAACTAATCAAATCCGACATGATTCTGTTGTTTTAGTTATTAAAAATTTTAAACTTATGGCAAAAAGACGTGATAGTCATGAAACACCTCAAAATTGATGTTTTTAAAATTTCTACTTTACTATTATTGCTACTATAATTTTTTTAGGCGGAAAAGTGTTTCTAAATCCCACGTGACTTTAACGACTTTCTCATAGCAAAACTCGAACGTTTTAGTATCCAAGGGACATAATTACTATTTCCTGATATGTCTAAAAAGCCATAAAAACACTTTTGCAAGGGAACTCCATTCTTTTATCCGACAGATGGCTTTATTACGAAATTCCCGTGGAGAATATTTAACAGCAAAGTCCTCGTTGCCCTTTCGCGTCCAAACATCGTCGCAGATTCAGCCGTTTAGATAGCTCAACGCACAAAAGAAGACGCCACTCTTGTCACGGGGCCCTTGTCCGCGTTTTATGAAAGGCAGTTGTTACAAATTGCAGGGACCCCAGATGTTCCCATTGTATGAAACCTTGAAACTAGAAGTATTGACAAAAGGGACGAATGTCCACGCTGCTATAAATTACACTAATTTGTACCGTTAATGACGAGTTACAAAGCCCCTACCGGAACCTATTCGCTGATTCTTTATTCTCCGTTTTCAATCGGAAATACCAGTTTAAAACGCATTTCAATAACTGTTCTTGCACCTTTTTATGAATAGGTAACCTCAGAGAATTCAAGCATTTGTTATTTACAACTGGGAACAATCTATTAAGCAAACTAACATCCTGAATACAAGTAGCACGTAATATTGTGAAGTTTATTTACCTTTCCTTTAAGTTAGTAACAATATTCTTGCAATAAAAGAAAAGTAGGTAACGTATACTGCATTGAAAGCAATAAAAATACCTTGAAATGGCCGGAACCATCTAGTCCAGCATTTAAATATATAGGGACAAGTTATCTTAACTTGACGTGCAATTAGAACAAATAAGAAATGAATTTTAACACCTTAAACTAAGCTATCAGAAGTCTTTCTACACCTAGTGGGTAGAAAAAAAAAATTTTTTTTTTCTTTTCTAGTTTGGATGAAAAGTGGTGTTGGAAGGCCGAATATCGGATCCAGGTGCTCTGTCACGTCTGAACCAATTAGTGACTCGGAAAGAATTATTAATATACACACTTGACAGGTGAGATAATTACTAGAGTCACGGAAACATTAATTGTTCAGAAAACGGCTTTATATTGGAGAAACCCTCGCACCCAAGAAATTGAGGATAACAAGGAAAGATAAGAATTTGTTAAACGTCTGACGCCACAGGAGATAAATTATGAAATGAAAGAAAAAAGCGCCCTGGAGCAACTGCTACTCCTTTACTACCATTACAGATGTTTAAAAACGAGTTTAAATCATTTTAATAAACGGTTAACGTTCAAAAATGGACATAGTATGTATACGCAGATTCACAAAGTAACCATTCCTTCATTTAGGATTTCATTCCCAAGAGAACCAACTACTAAATAACTCATTTTAAAAAGCTATTGAAGAAAATGGAGCTCCGAATTTTAACGTGTTAATAACCCTAAGAATGCTTTAAAATACGGGGTTTCACAGTAATCCGAAAGAAGCTTTTTTTCTCCTTTTTAAATTGCAGCGAAGAAAAACGTTAAGCCTGTTCAAGAGAGAAAAAAAAGTGGTGGTTTATGTTCTAATTTCACGTTTATGACTCTCCCAGTTATCTCGGTCCCACTTTGGCTGTTAAGGTGTAAGATTATAATGGTCCGTGACTGTTTTCGGAGGTGTGCGGAAGGGGTTCTCGTTAAAGGTAAGAATGAGAAAAGCGTGATAACGCTAACTAGTCGAGGAAAGACAATGGTGTCGAGAAAAGAGCACAAAGGAGCCTCTCCCTCTATAATATCGGTAATGAGGCGTTCCAATAAATAAAATAAACAAAAGACGTAGGCGTACTTAACTCCCCGCCAAACATCCTTTTGTTTTTCAAAATTATAAAAATCCCAATTCAACCACTAAAAAAATAACTTTTTAAAAAATTCTGTTTAGGTAGGTACCTAAGTTAAAAAAATTTAAAAAGGGTTGCTTTTACAAAAGTTTACAGTTTGTTAATATTGAATTTTATTAAAAGGGTGGAGTGAGTTTTATCCTTTGGTCGGGAAAATTAGTGGTTCTTCGTTTTTAAAGGGATAACTTTGAAGCAAAAGAGGCTTTTAAAGCGAAGAAAGTTAAGAACATTTTCTTCGTCAATATTTTTTTTTATCCACAAAATCATAAATATAATCTTGATCACAAAAATTGTATGGAAGAGTTTAAAGGCGCCTTTGAAGAAAAGATTCTTTTGAAAAAAGTGAATTTCTCCATAAAGCCTTCAACGAAGGACTTCAGTAGCTAAAAGGCTTCTTGAAAAAAGTGGTTACGACCAAAAGAAACCTATCAATGGATAATCCCCCTTTTTTTGTTAGATAAGAACAAGTCACGCGATTCCATACGTTTAACCCCAGCACATAGAAATTGAAACCTTTCATATTTCTAGAATTTATCTCAAAAGTGGTTAATCAATTTTAACGTTTCAAGCTATTATTTGACTTTAGTCAGCAACAATGTAGAAAAAGGCGGTGTAAAATAGTAAAAAGCCGTGACTATTCCGTCGTGGGAGAGTTTTGGGAGGAGGAAAGGATAAGTAAAGGATACTGCAGACAGTTATTACTAATAGCCGGCCGTTAGTTGGAAGCCCGAGCTACGGTTATAACGTCTGACGTTCCATTCAGCGTAAATTAAAAAAAAATCTCATAGTCAGAAGGAATCCCAAGAGAGGATGGTCGTTCCTTCGCCTAGGGTTCTTTGTGAATCCAACTATTTTTAACGGACATTGGTTTTTCTTATGGGCATCATTTTCCTTACTATTGCTTCATTGTGCACGCTTTTTTAAAGTGAAAAGTTTCCTTAAGAATTTTATAAAAGAAGTGCAGACTTGCTATCCTAGGTTGACGATTGATTTGTAGTAATTGGAGAAGGGCCACTTTAAAAATTAGTATTTTTAACAAAACATCGATCTTGATTTTAATTACAAGTCGAGATTTTAAACTCTGATTTCACCCCCAAACCGATCAGCCTCTAATTCAACCCGTGGATATCAGTTTCAGGAATAAAATGGATTGTCCGTAAGCCTGGAACGGTTGAGATTTGATCGCCGATTAAAATCCCTTGTTAGTATTGAAAACCGAAGACGAAAAAAACGGAAGAGAGAAAAAAAAGGCCTAGTCACAATCTGGAAGAATCTCCAAGCCCTTTTTCTTGACGCAATTAACTCAGACTTTCTGATAATTGTCTAACAACCCTTGGGGGTGATGTATACTCCAAGGGCCACCTATAATTTGATCTTGAATACTCACCCATTAAACCTACCCTCATCTAAGTGATTAACGACCGTCAAGAACTACGTATTTAAAGCCTAGAATCGTATTTTTCCATTCTTTGACCGTGATTTTTTTTTTATTTGAACTGATTGCTGATAATTCAGCACGTGTTGTAAAGTCCATAAATCAGTTTTTTCTAACTTTTTTATATATATGACGAGAGAATGTGCTTGATTAAGGGAATTTTCTTGTCAGACGTCAAAAGGCATTCAGGGGTTGACACGAGAAGATGCAGGTTTTCCATGTCATCGCCTTCGGGGAGGAGCCCGAGTCACGATTCATTCTCGGCTAGCCTTTTGTTGTGTAAGATTTGTCCCACGCGTTCCTCCTCCTTCGGTGGCGTAGATATAAAACATGGGTAGCAGAAACCTTCTCATCGCCTATTGAAAACGTAAAACGTCTCGGCTACGAATCGCTAAGTCATTCAAATCAATATCGCGTCTTTAAGTTGAACAAACTACTGGATCGATACATAATGGTCAGAACCTCAGCACCCACGTATATAAGAAACAGGGCTTTTCCCTTCATTTTCTTCAGCGATAACCTTTTTAAAAGACCACCCCCTCGCGATAATGATAAAGAAAAAAAAAGCTGGTCTTGTACCTCATTAAGATTTGCTATGATGGAGGAGGTGTTAAGGAGATTGTCATCTCGGCTCGGGAGTGTGTGAGTTTGAGTCAGTGCGATTGTAAGCGGTGTACAATTGAGAAGGGAAGGCCATTAATTAACGACTACGTGGGTGGGTTCGAAAGACAATCGGTCCGGATCTGGGAAGCATCAGAAACTGATTGCGAGACCATGAGGCGAGATACCGAAGTCTCTCTCCCGGGAAATTAACCCAGTCAACCCCTTGACCCACGGATTAAACAATTTATCAAAACGACCGCAAACCGTTACAAATAAACGACCCTATTAAACCGTCCAATAAACAAATACCATTCTACTCCCTATTTAAGTAAACATAATACAATTAAGCATCAGTTCACAAAGCCATCATAAAATGTATGTAAATTTAATACCAAAGTGAATTTACAAAAAAAATGGAAATACAAAGCATATGACGTTTTCGTTACCCCAAAAAATTCCAACGACTGTTTTTAATTAATTAATTACTTCCCTTTCGAATCGTGTAAAAAAATGTTTTCTATATTTAAATGGCCCCCCTTATATCTTAAAAATAATTAAAGAAAATGAAGAGGACATTTTTAATTTAATTAATTTAATTATTTGATGTTCAAATGTTGATAAAAGCGATTGTTACCTAAGTGTGAACTTTTTAGGTGTTCATTGAAAAAATAAATACCAAAAAAGTAGCCTTCATATTTTAAAAAGATTTTAATCGCTTATTATAATTACAACCCTAAGGGAACAAACAATAATTACGAGCATTTTTTTCTTTTAATTGTTCACATTGTATTTCCACCCTGGATAATTTCCTCGAGAAAATGAGGGATACAGAAGGAATGCACTGACAGTTTAATTGTTGAAACAAGATCTGTGCAATGCCGGCCATACATCATCCTTCCCCTGGCTAATTGTACTTCTAGGGTGAATCATTATTTCAGCTTTTTCTACCTGATACAAACGTTTTTACTCTCTCTTTCCCTAATTATAAATAATTATGAACGGAATCACAGCAATATTTTGTTCTCGGGTAGCAATTATGTCGATTAACAGTTTTAACGAATACCATTGCATTTTTGAATGACAAATTAAGTATGAAATTCAAGTTGCTGAAAACAAAGAGTATAAAAAATAAGAATGTCGGAAAGAGAAATTTTGGCCACAGGAGCGAAGGAGGAGTCTTGCTAGTTTTTACTTAGCTAGAAATTTTAATTTCCATCAAAAATTTTATTTGATGGGCAATCTTAAAGCGCGATCATACCCGGGTACAAACGAGCCGAGTCCGTTTTTCGGTCCGAATCTGAATAATTCATAAAGTGGATTAAGGCCGGCGGTAATTACCGTTTTGATGAAAGACCTCAGTAACTTTATAAAAGCGAATGGGCGTATAATTCCAAAGGGTGGAAAGCCTCGTTTGGGTTCATTTCATCAACGCGGGAGCTCTATGAATAATATTTCTATTAAAATTTTTTTTACCTTTTGAAAATTTATTATTCGATTGTAATCAAATTAAACAAAAAAAGGAAATTTTTTTTCTTCAAAAATCGATTTGCATTGGAAACTCATCAACGCCTTTTTGTTCTATAAAACTCGATTAAGGGCTTCTTTTTTAGGAGTTTACTAATATTTCTTAATTAATTTTAAAATGTTTGATCAGCGCTATGGTATCGATTTATTGCAAGATGAGTTCATTCGAGTATGAGAAGGGATTTTGTTCATTAAATCTTCGAAGTCTTAGGTGACCTCTAATCTTCGTTATAAAAATAACCGAGATGAGGTATCCTTCGGACGGGGAAAAGCGGCTTAACGGAGCCGCGAATGTCTGTCTGTCTTCAGCTGTCATGAAAGGAAGCATTTAGCGTTGAGGCAGGGGGGCCCCAGCGTGGTGCTTCCCCAACAAACTAAACCTTCTCATTATGCCTCCGCTTGTTTATCCCCTGTCCGGCTTTCATTATGTCCACGGTCCGTTTTGAAAGCATCACCCCGGCTCAAATTCCAGAAGGCGGGAAGGCGAAGTTGAACGGTTCGACGAACCCGCCGATTCAAAAAAGAAACGTTTGCACCCTTTTCACTAATCAATTTAATACATTCAAAAATTAATATAAGAAGGTGAAATCAAGATTTATTAATCTCACTCCTATTTGTAAAGTTCAACTTAATGTTGTGATATGTTTTAAGTTTCATTGCATAATTTGAGACCTTTAAATGGAATCCAGTTTATTTAAAAAGTGTTGTTCGGGAGTAAAAAATACTTAATAAAACTCTTGGTTGCAAAACAGTTGAACAAGATTAATATTGAACGTCATCGTATTAAACTAACAAATGTTTTCTGTCCCCTGCCCGTTTTGAGCCTCTCCTACGATAACCCGTTGACCTCTTCTCTCCTACCGTCGCGTTCTTGCAACAATAAATCGACCAGCCAACAAGACTAATGCATTAACAGTAACGGGCAAAAGGTGGACGAAAAGAAAGAAAAAAAAATTAAAAGGAAAAAGGTCCACGTTTTTGAAAGAGTCAGAGCGTTCATTTAATGAATTGAAGACGTTTTCGAGATATGATAAGAAAGTGACTTTATTAAAAAGCTTTTTTTTTCTGTCGCTACCATTATTTTGCATTCCGATGGTTCACAATGATCCTACAAGTCTGATTTGAAAGCACCACAAGACATGTTACGTTTATCAGTTTTTCCTTATCTCAAAATCAGTGCCTCCTAAAGATATTTTAATATTAATATTTTGCATTAAAAAAAAAATAATTCAATATACATAATATAATTCAAAATAATAATTCTCTTGACTAAAATATTTGGTCCATAACCGATTTTTTGACCTGAAGGTTTTTTCATCGGAATTATCAGATTTGTGTGGTGAACGACAAAAAGTCTTAAAATAAGTAGATTTCTCACATTTTGCCACCATACATGGGATCCAACTGTTCATATTATGAAGAAGTGTGTATTTCTTAGATAAGATAAATATTCATGTCACATTTTGGTACTGTTAGCAGACAGCACACACTTGCTTTGCTTTTTTGGACATCTAAGATGTCTAAATGATCTCAGTCGATGCACATTTGTGACGATTTTTTAAATTTTTCATTACAGTTCTGAAATCGAATTTCTTCCATATTCAGTGTCTCATATTCAGTTTTCATATTCAGTCCTTCTTCTTCGTCAGTCTGACAGGGCTACAGGCTAAACAAATCAACCAATGGACCTGACATTTTGCAGGAACCTTCCATCCCAATAAATCTCCTATCTTGTTTAGGACTTACATACCTAGTCCGCAATGACAAGCAAACCTAGAAGGAACCCAATTTCCTTAAATCGATCAAACCAAGCTAACCGCCCAAACGGCCTGAACTGATCAAAAGTCCCAAACTGGCCAAACCAGTTAAATGACCAGAAATTAGATGCAACCCTAGGTGTAGGTGAGTGATGTGATAATTTTAAAATAAATTCGGAAGATGTCTAAAACTTCAAAATCAAAGCCATTGGTGTTTTATTTTTACATTCCTTGACTCCTGAAGGAGTGAAGAAAAAATTTGGTTCCTTAATTTATTTTCAAGTCGAATGTTTCAACAATGAAATTGAATTGGATTTATTTTAATTGAAGGAAGAAGGTATTTAATTGGGATGTTGTCCCCCCCTTCTAGCATTGGATCTGATAGGGGTTTCGACTTTCGCCGTTCCAATCCGGGAGGGAGACTCGCCACGTCTATAATCGTCCCTCTCGCGCGAGAGAAGCGTCCGTGTCACACTTGTTCATTAACTAAACAAGAATTATTGCTGAAACACTGTTCAATTACTATGTTAATGAACTGGGCCTATTCTACTCTCCGATTTATAGCTCGCGTTGAGAGAGAGAAAATTATTAATGAAATAAATCCTATTAGAATATCGATACGGGGAAAAATAAAGTTTTTTTTTTCTTTTAAAAATGGTATGTGAAGATTAATTGAGATCAAAATCGTATTTTAATTATTTCGATTGTTTTGATCTGCATAACAAATGTTTCAATTTTATTTATAACCAGAAACCGTTCAAGAGCCAATAATTTGATTTTAGATACATCCTTGGCAAAAAAAAAAAAAAAAAAAAAAAAAAAAAAAAAAAACCTTTTTATCAGCCATCACTTATCACGTATCATTGTAAGCCTTGCTTTATTCAATTTAATATTCAACAATAGAAATTTCACACTTGAGTTTTCTTCGTTGGACAACAGAGAAGACCACCCTTGTCGGGGTCATCATCCTACCCTTAGGTGGGGTTGGCTTTTTTTCCCGAGAAACTATTAACTTGTTGATTCCACTGGGGGTCTTAAGTTATTGTTGACAGTCGCTCCAGGGGATCTATTTTCCCTTTCTCAGACAGACGGAGACACCACTGTCACTCAAACACTTTTACTTATGCGTTCACTACCGCCAAACCATTAGTAAAACGTTGAATAGAAGACCTTCAAAAAGCACACATGTGGCTTAGAACAGTAAATCTTCCAAGCGATTTTTTGTTGTTAAAATTAGTTAAATAAACGACGGAAATACCGAAAAAATGTCAAACGTTAAGTGGGTGGCTATAAGATGGCGTGGGATTTTAATAACTTGGGCGATATTACAAAGAAAGTCCTTAAGATACGATACCTATTGCTATTCAAAACTGGCCTCAAGCCTACTTTTAGTATTCAGATGCAAATGTCTCTCTATTGGATTTGTCTAAGAAGGTCGACCTTTTTATATATTGTATATAAAATTTTCTTTTATTTAAATGTCTCACGCATTTCCATATTGCTCAATTAGTAAATGGATTTTTTTCTCAAGGTTTTTGTTTTCCACCTTAATAAATTTAGATAGGCACAATTTCCGCTTGGAATTTTTTTACATAATATGTAAGAACCGATTCTGAATTAAACTAAATAAATAATAAAAAATTTAGGGGAGGGTGTTTGGAGGACATTAGCGTTGGGGGTTGTTAGGTTAGGTTGGGAGGTGTTTAGGGTGGTTTGGGGGTATAGTTGAGGGTTGTCTAGAGGAAGATGGGTGGTGTTTGGAGGAGTACCTTCTCTCTTGGAAATCTTCTAAACAAATACCTATTAAAGAAAATAACAATTAGAATAATATTCCTATAAGTATTAGTAACGTTTTTAATCTGGAATTCACTATGATTTCGTTTCCAAGTGCCATGAATCATTTGAACAAATTGGCTTGTTTCGGCATTCGGCAAAAGGAACAATGCCGACCCTTGGGGGAACTTTATTGACGGGAAAGCGTGCGGCGAAAACATAACTAATTGCCTTCTAAGCGTGTGGAAACTATTTTTAAGAGACAACCATAACCGTGAAAGCGTGAGCGTTGTTATTTAAAATTTTGACATCTTAATCTTCAACGCGAAAAAATAAATTCCTCTTTGGGTCGAAAATGATTCGATTACCGTTCCCATTTCGCGGATGAGCGCTTTGTCCCTTTTCGGACAATAACGTTGACGCCCGGAGACATTTATTAATCGAACGCGGGGTAATTTCGAGTTTGAAACAAGAGACGGTGAGTTGTTTGCTTGTGACCGTATTTTGTGCCTCGAGGGTTTAATTTGCCTAGGAATGTTCATTAGCCTGCTTCCCTTTTGTTATTAAGCCTTTTGTCCGAATTTTCGTCTTTCATAATATACAAAAAGTCCGTTATCTAAATTTTTTTTTTATTAGAGCGAAAACTGGTCGATTAATGACACGTCCGTTTTATTCGATATATCGCCTTCTTTATGGAGATGATTCAACATCATTTGTAAGCATGGCTCTAAGACACGCTTCATCGCTTGAGAACTTATGAAAATCAATTGGGCTTCACCACGGGATCTTGCAGTCACCAAACGTCTGCATGGAGTCACCAAACTTAATTCGCCAAAATACGAGCCTGGATAGATCGAGAAAAGTCTTGCTTCGCTTTTCCTTCCACCGTGCGTTGTCATGGTCACCATATCCACTTTTCCTTCCATAACGATGTACATTCCTCCTCCAAATTCACCTTCATAAAATAGCACTTCTCCATTAGAGAACCTCTTTATTTCGACAATTTCCAGCAAAATCGAACGTTCGTTTTCATTCAACATCGAAAATAAATCGATCGATTCGATATACTCTTTATAATCTAAATATTTTTTGTTTTCCCTATTTAGAACCAGATCTCTAAACGTTTTTCGATTCAAGACGAAAAGTTTTCCTTTAGTGAGTGCCATGACTGAAATACGACTCGGTTCGTCATAAAATAAGGAGAGTTCACCAAAATAAGATCCTAGTGTTATTTTTTTTAAAACGGTGATTTTCTCGTTTTCAATTTTAAAAGAGAAAAAAGTTCCAGAGTCGACGATATAAAATTGGCTTTCTTGGTCTTCTTCGACGACGATGTCGCCAATGTTGAATTCGATCAAGCTAAAAGATTCGAGCAAAGAGTCCATCGTAGTTTCGTCAAACTTTGAGAACGACAAAACCTGATTTAAGATCGGACGAATTTTACGTTTTTGGGATCTCTTTCTGCTCTTCGCTACAGAAATATCGGACGCTAACACGGTGCTTTCGAGACAGACGGCGTCGCGCCTTTTGTCGAAATAATTTTTCATTCCCTGCGATAGTAGCTGGACTTTAACGGCTTCTTTGCTCGTGAAACCGATTTTTGCGTCACCCCAAAGTACTTTCATCGTTTTAAAATATTCCAAAGCGAAGTCCACGACGTTTTTCGGCTTTCTTTCCAAAAAGCAAAGATAAAGGTCGAGCAACGTGGCTCTCAGCTCACGAGGGCAAGCGAGAGAAGCGAGCCTTCCTTTCGAACTTAAACAAGGACTTATCCTTTCGACGTACATTTTGATAGGTACACAAAATACAAATCAAAAATTTGATACTTCAATAATTTTCACTGCTAATCCACACATGTAAGCAAAATGAATAAACGCTTAAAAAAATATACACGTGAGAGTCTTTATTTTAAGATAGAATGATAGGATAATCATTGAGGGGTTTGTCAGGAGAAGGGTGATGATCGGGGAGGTGTGTAACCTGGGAGATGGTTACCAAAGATGGGATATCACAAAGATGAAAAGGGGGGTATCAACACACTTTAGACTTAAAATCTGAGCATTTATAAACTTGGGGAGGAAATAATTAGTTTTAATTGTTCCAAGGTTTGCAATAATTAACCGAAACATTTTAAATATTCCAAGGGCTATTAGAGAATCAGTAAATAAAATTTTTTAAAAAAATATTGCATTTTATCGTTTTTTAAACAAAAGCGTCCACGTCGGTTCGTCGATTTAACGGCAGCGTTAAAATGTTGTATTTCTGTGAAAAGCACTCTGAGTCGGAATCCTCACCTCGTTTATTACAAGAGATAATCGTCCTAATAAAACAGAATGACCGTTTAAAGTCCTTGTTTCGAAGAGTTAATAAAACCTCGTTAAAGAGGTGTTTTCCATTTTATTTACCCCCCACCCTCATCACTCCCTTCTATTTCATTAGAATAGAAAATTTTACGTTCCGAGTCCCTATTCAATTACGATTCTACCGACATAATAAAATTTAAAAGGGGAGGATGACCAATAATTTATAACACGAATTCATTTACAGAATCAAACCATTTGTTCAAATAATAATTATGTAAAATTATTAAATTTGAAGAAAAAGGATTTAACGAATTTGTACCACACGAAATTAAACGAAAATTAAATAAAATATCAATATTTTCAAATTTCACGCGAACTCTAACTGGAAAATGGAAATGATAAACAAAAAAAATTTCCATCTCAATTGCTTAACGATATTTTCATGACTGAGTCTATTTTATCCTACTAATTAATTAATCCAATCCTTTAGCTTGAAATCTATTATTAACTCTCTGCACATGCACTGACAAGGTGCATTTAGTAACGAAATATCGTTTCCTGCAATTACTCGGCTTTTTAAGGTCTAATTTACACGATAACGATTTTTCAATTGACATTCAAAAGGTAGAATTCAAAGGTTTTAAGAACAAAGTTTTCCTGAATGATTGATAAAATTTTATTCTTATAAAATTGCATTCTGTAATTTAAAACTCGTCACTAGTCAAGGACAACGTCGGAGGTTCTACGGTTTCCAGTGTAATTTGATTCGAAGATTCTTTTGAAAAAGGCTTAGGCTTCAACACTTCTCGTCCGCATATGGTCAAATGAGTCAGACACGGATGGATGCGTTTTTTGAATACCCAGGTGCTGTTATTATTATCAATTATTGACAAATCCGTACTTAATGTCCAGGTGGGGAACTCGATTGCGTTATCGCACTCTGGAATCTATTTTCGGTTCGAACCTGTGACTTTTTACAGTTTAGGCGTCTGCCGTGTTCGTTAATCGTGTGGTCGTGTTGCTGAAAGGGAGTGTGAAAGGTCAGGGTTGTTCCAGTCTCGAAACTTTGGTAAAGCTCCATAATTAAAAATGCCTTAAAACTGCAGTTCTTTCCTTTTTTTCAATATGACGTCATACGTTTTTTAATGCGGGCTGTCACCCCCTATGATAAGTGGGAAACTTGTGTGGCCACGTTTTTTTTCCCGGCCCTTCAGCCCAAGGGGACCGTTAAAAGCTGACTCGTTTCCTGATTGACATTTTGTTAAGTCTACACGATTTTTTACGCCACAAAGAATATTTAAACACATAAAAGACTTGTCCATTTAATATTCAGTAGGGCTCAGCTATGTTGAAATGCTTGACTTCTAGCAAACAACAAACAAGCCAACACAGGATTATCGTAGAAAATATTAATATCGAACCAAAAAACTTCTAAATAAAAGAATACGGTATTTGATAGGTTTAGACTGTTTTTAAGGATTTAAATTCGAGTATCGACTGCCCACTTGGATCCAATAACGAATAGCTCGCCTGAACGGAGGTGTCCTTTAACAGATCCTATCTTCTTACTGGGTATCTATTTATTGGGCAGATGGTTTCTCGGTTTTTGTTTTTTCACTCTCAACATTTTTTTGTTTGTTGTTCGATCCGATAGGCAATTTGTCCGAGTGACTGAGAGGAAACTCATTTACAGCTCTCTCGCCTTTTTTTCGGATAAAAAAAATGTCTGTACCCACATACGTCGCCAGACACGCACCGACATCCGTCACAAAAAGGACACCTGCCTTTTCCAGGCGTGCCTTATGGTATCACCTGCCTTTAAAATTAAATGCCATCTGATTATCAAACATCCGTCATAACCTTTTATATTTAACCGACAATGTAACATCCATAAACTATTTTTAACGATTGGGAATAAAAAGGATGAGTTAATAAAACAAGTAAACCTATCTTATTCGAAAGTCTGAATTAATAACAGTGATGGTTCCCTTATTTTATCCCTCCATCTGCCTTTAGATAAAATCTTTATTGCACCCGATCCACTAAATCATTCAACTCTTTATTTTTCTTGGTCTTTTTTCACAAAGAATTTTAGAACCTTTTGTTCAAAAAGCTTGGACTCTGTTAATGAAAATGCCCTTTCAAGCTATAGAATATCCGAAATGAGTTGAACAACTGAAGATAATTAAAATTTCCTTAGGCAACAAAATACGCAAGAGAAAGCCAAGTGAAGACTTAAAAGTTATTCCTAAAACATGAAACATCATAATTCAACTTTTGAAATTTTGTTGGTTGTAAATTGCTAAAATTAAACAAAAATGCCTTTGTTGCACGGTTACTTTGATTTAAGAAATGAGTAGTGAAAAATTTACTGGAGGTCATATTTTTAATTAGAATAAATTTTCATAAACATGGCAAGGTGTCTACCTTTTTCGAGATCCAATTTGAAAGTGATTCGGTTTAACCCCGCTGTGCAGTATGGGTAAACGGTGTGTATCCTATTAATGTAGAAACTCGCCCAAAACCGGTACACGTTTCCTACTTTACGATCTCCCACATGGGAATCCTTAAGGTTCCTTACGGTAGGGAACATAAATTCGCTTACCTTTTCCAACCATAAATGTCCCAGAGCGTGGCTTTTTGATTTACAATATACATATAATAAATTCAACTTCAATAGACCCCCCTTTTCTTGTTATATTCGTGAATCTACATATAACCTATTACTATAAAACGGACGTTTGAATTATTTACGATTTTCACTTTAAAATATCCTCTTCATATAGGTAATTAATTTTTTTTAATTCAGAAGTCTGATGAGTCGAGAGCGATTCTTTGTGCAAAAAAATAATCAATATAATTAATCCATCAATCCTTAACGTTCATTAATCAATTCGTTGATGATTTCATTGATTGATTGTATTGATTCTTTATTGTGCTAAAAGGAATGTGGCTATCGTTTGTTGTTACTCTGACGCCATAGGTACCTAAATCAATGGAAAATCATGGTTTTATATGTTTTAAACCCATTTTTTCACTTTAATTTGTTAAAGTCTTATACTTAAACGTGTTTATTTCTGGCACTATTATTTTAAAATCTGGTCGTATATTTTTTTCTGGTGTCATCCATGATCGAGATACAAATAGTAACGGTAAATGGGGAATGCTATGTTAGAAAATAGATCGTGTTTGATAATATGATGGTGATCAATGAATTCTAGAGATGCCACAAGTCGACGACAATACGTTGAAATATGTCCGACGTTCGGATGACGGATTGCCCAAATAAGCGGAGGACCCTCCACGCTTTAAAAAACCGCTTCCTTCTAAAGACGAACGGAAAAAAAAGGAAGAAAGAGAGAGAGAAAAAAAAACTTAATTTTCATTTGACACGTCTTTTACCATCGGAGTGAAGCTACAAGGAAAATGCATTTGGAGAGGACTCCGGCCCGATGTTATCTACGGAATCTCTCGACAGATAACAACGTCTAAATATCCAGACGATAAATTAAAATAATACACCCACAAGTGTAAAATTGAATTAAAAAGGACAACTCTAAAACGGATATTTTATTCTTTACAGCTAAAACTCAAGCATAAAATAGCTACAAAACATTTTATCGTTTATTTTACTTACATTTCCAGTTTATAAACGTAAAACTTGACTTCTTTTATCCCAAAAAATGTCAAAGATAAAACAATATTTTGGTTAATGTGTGAGTAATTATGGTACTTTTTTTAGATTTTTTGGTACATAATCAGCACAAGGAGCTCTAAGGAGAACTCCGATGGAGGCTTTGTTAGTTTTACAGAAAAGCGCTTGAGTTTCATTAGTTCGCCGACTTTCCCATAGATAGCATAGAAGTCTACAAAATCTTATAAATTTTTTTTAACCCAAATAGCTCAGTTTTCATCGCAAATCAATCGATTATAAACAAATAATAATTTTAAAAAAAGTTTTAATAGAAAAAAAAGTAGTTTTTATCTTTGAGTAAAAATTTAACTCCTATATTGCCTATTAGGCTATTAGTAATCTTATTTCGACTTTAAAGCTATTTATTTTTATAGAAGCAATTAACATCCTGGGGGACATTTTTTTATGTCGGTTTATCAACAATCTATCTCATTTACGTTTAAAAAAAAAATTGTTTTACGTACCATGAATTTTTTTATGACTGAAGGAAATGATGACACATCCTTTAGCGAAAACTAATTAAACTAAAAAGGCTTTTAAATAAGAATTATTTTTGAATAAAAAGTTTTGTCCCCGAAGGTTAAATAAAATTAAAAAACGTTAATTATTTCGAATACGAAAAGTTTTTAAGCATTGTAAGTTTTCTATTAAGGTCCAACTTTGTACTCCTCTGGTATAATTTTGCAATTCTAGTTGGAGAGGAGAGTAATGAAGCTTCTGGGAGTCCCTTGAGATTCGAACGGGGGAGGTCCAGGAAATCCCTTCAGGGCTCGTCACAAAACGTCCAACTTGCCCCCTTCAACCCAAGAGACCCTCTTAATTCTCTATATTTCCTTCCTACTTCCGTATAAGAAGAAAAAGACTTAAAATAATGAAGGGCCCTTACATGTAATACGCTTAGTGTCAACTTTTGAAATGTTATTTTTTATAAGTTTCTATGTAAAAAATTTAATTTTTTTTGTGTGTAATCATACCAAAGTTTTGTAATAAGTCGCTTGACATAAATAAGTAAACAAAAGAGAAATTTCCGACTTTTTTTTTTTGTGCCTCAGGAGACCCCTTACTCTTTCTCAAACTTAATTAAATTTTGGTCCTTCATTAAGGGCTTATTCATTCTTAGCTCTCTAACTAATTACTTTTAGCAGGCGTAACTTTCCAACGTTTAACGCCCTGTTTATGAATTTTTACTGTTATACACAAAAAGAGGACTTTTTTGTTAAAGCCGCATTTTTCACATAAAACATTAATTTATTGCAAATTGGTTTCTTTTATTATTTATTGTCATGTCGACCCGAATTCGATTTCAAGTTTTGCCATTCTAAGGTCATGTACAGGAAGCTTCAAATATAAAATGTTTTGTCCCAATATGTCAATAAATTGTTTCGATTTTAATTTTAGGAAAGTTTGGATTTCTTAACGATGAAGGAAAAAAATGGATTGTCGTTGATTGATGTTGAAGTACCAAAGAAGAGCAATTAAAGGGGGGGAAGACATGACTTGTGGAATATTTGACCATGATGACCTTAGCAGACCGCAACGATCAATCATTGTGGGTCGACGTAAGCAATTAACACTCGATATTCGGAGTGAGAAAAGGCCGGTTTCGTTTGTTTATTTTTGTTTAGACACGTCATTTGTACGTATAAACAAGAGTGGTGGATTCTTTAAATTCTTTTCCTCGACAGTCGCTTTTGAAAATAATAAACCGTCACGCGTCAAAATATTTTCAGTCACATTGCTCCACACTTGATTATCATTCTAGAACGCCAAAAAAAAATTTTATTTTATTTTTTATTTACAAGAATTGATAATGATTTAAAACCCAATTTTCATGAGTGCTAATAAGGATGTGGGCCACTCAACATCCAACGTCACGTTATGGGAATTATCCTCCAGTGATGAATATTAATGAGAAAAAACCCTTCATACCTGATGAAATTTGATTTTGAAATCAGTTTACGAAGCAAACTGATGAATTACCGATACAAGGAAGTTCTCCTTTTTTTCGTACATAATAAATAAATCCTATTATAGGAAATCCCTCTTCAACAAATTAAGGGTTATACCCGCATTAAGAATGTAACTCGATTTATCCTTTGTGCCCGCCCTCCTTTTTCGTAAGGGCGGCTAATAAGACGGAGGTGAATAATAGATGATTTCCAATTTGAAGGGAAGCTGCTGATTAGAGCGAGAGAGAGAGAATCTGAAACCCTTCTCGGAATTAGCTTGAGTGGAAATACGATTTGAGTGATTCGTAATCATGACTTTAAGATTTAAGCCATTAAAAGGTAGATCAAAAACAGTAATACAGACGAAAAAAATGTTAAAATCGAACATTCAAGTAAACATTTTTTGGTTTGATTCTACAAAATCTTAATCATGAAAAAAGGGGTAAATAAAAAGTTTGAGCGCGATATAAATCAGAGGCACGATTTCTTTGTCTTCTCCCTCGCCCTTCGTCAAATATGTAAGCATTAGAGGGAGACTTGCTCGGCATCTCAAGTATTAGCGACGGCTTTCCTTCTCCGTGGGAGCCCGCACATTATAAATAAATTTCGCGTTTCATGGAGATTGCGGGTATATCGCAACATCCCCGGTATTTCTCCCCTTAAGACTGTTAATAATTTTTTTTGGCAGATTAACGACGGGTTATTGATGGAGCGACCATTAGTACGAATGCAGGCGGTGGTCCGGAAAAGCCCCCTTCGCTCCCGTATTTCACTCGGAGGTCGATCCGTCCTGTTACGGACGGCGGCCTTTCCGATTTATAGCGACAATTTGAGAGGCTAATGATTTACCTTAAGGTGGACAAAAATTGAGAAAAACCAGCTTGGATAAAATCATTAAGTGTTGAATTTCAGTTTGAAACTAGACGCTAAACTTGGCTACTTGGCTTCTAATAATTACCAAGACTATGAGATCCCTATCCTGAAATATGTACAACAATCGAGGCTGGTATATAACGACATTTTATGCCCGCATGGGAAAACATTATGGGCCTCTTGCACTTGGTTAAAATCAGTTACACCGAAGACTCAAGGAAAAGAGATAAGACCAGAAATATCTCTAAAAGTTCAACGGAATCGTTTTGAGACCCGGTGATCGCTTTACTTTCCTATCGTTCCACAAGAAATGAGTTTCATTCGGTGACTGAAGGAAAGGAAAAGATAAGAATATTGTCGGAAACGAGAAAGGGCATCCGATAACGTAGCCTTCTTTTTTTTATTTTCTACTTTCAACTTTAAGCTTTCTGGACCACACATTTAACAATTATTAAACAAGAGCTTTTTCCTTCCTTTTTCTGAAAGGCGATTCATTTATAAAAAACCATTTTTCAATCGCTCCCTCTGCACCCTAAACACTCAAAGATCCTGATGAAACGTCAAAACGAATTTATGAGCTTATACTTCAAGCGTTAAAAAAAGGGGCCCCGACTCCTTTTTAATATTTAGGAAGAATGTCTAAATTGAAAAATTTGTCAAAAACAATAAAGTTGAGATATTGATAAAAAGGCCGAGATTGGATAAAAGCATTTTCTCTCATAAACATAAGAAGATCACTTGAGTTCAGAAGATAACAAGAGCCATAACCGCAAGTCGTTTAGATCCGATCTAATTGATGGAACCTTTGAGATCCGAGTATTGGTTTTCACACGTGAAACGCCTTCACCGTTATCCAGTAAAGTTTGATAAGGTGTTAAATAAAAAAAGAATTCCTTTTTTTTTGAGGTTATCAACCCGGTTTTGTAATTAACTATGGAAAGAAGGGAAGCGTAAAAGTGAGTCGGAAATGTCCCTAGAGGAGACCAAATAGGTATTTAGTAGAGTTGGACGAGGAGTTGGCTAATAGGTAAGTGGGTAAAAGGCGACGACTACCATCCCATCTCACCCCTTTTCCTAATAGTAATTTATTCAGGGTTTCATTATAGGGGAAAACTTGTGGACCTCCACTATCCCGGACCTTTACTTACGAAAAAAAAAAAGTCTTGGGTAAGTGTTTTTAAAAGTTCTAATTTTTATAGTTTTTTTCAAACCATCAAAAAAGTTTTAACGAAAAAAAAAAAAAAAAAAAAACTCGCTGTTAAGAAGAAAACTGCACTTTATTCATTCATAGAACTTTTTCTTCTCTCCGACTAAAAGGTTACTGCTTACCTACTAAGTTTTCGGTCATATATGTTCGGCATAAAAATTATTTTTTTCATTTTTGTGAAATCAAAATTGTTATGATTTTTAGAAGTATGTGACATATTGCTTTTATGAAAAACAGGAAGTAATAAAATGAGACATTCGCTGAATTAAGTAAATAAAATTCTTAAGCTCCCCCTCGTCCTCGAAAAAAACTCCAGGAAAAGCCATAAATTGCCAAACGGTAATTTCATGCAGATTGGAACTGCCCCTATCTCCTGTTTGCCTCTTATCTTCTAGCGTTGGCGGGGAGGAGGGGACGAGAAGATCGACAGAGAAAAAGTAGAAGAAAGAGCAAAGTATACGCTCGTGCATTCTTCATATATCATAAATACCCACGGTTCAATATTCCCTTTCATACGCAGCCCTTTACCACAATTTCCCCAAACAATATCCCACCCAAGAACTTCTCAACCTACTTTATTTACCTCCCTTCTTTTTTTACTTTCCTTTCCCGAAACGATCCTCATATTATTTTATATGGGGTTGACGCCATATCGCTATGCGGTTCGATGTTCAAACAAAATAAAAAACGATCCAAACAAACGAAATGAAAAAGAAAAAATCTTATAACTTATAAGGAGGAAACCAAATCGATTTTTTGGGACAAAAATTTAGGGCTCTACCGACCTCTCCAGATACTCTAAATACTCTCCCCAAACCCTCACTATGATATCACTTCCCCAACTATCCCACAATTTCCTTCACTATCTCATCACACCCTAGCTTCCACGACCCTCCCCAACCTTTCCCCCAAGTCCATCCACCCCTTCGCGTCCTCCCCCAACCTTCCATCACCTTCCACCACCTCTCCCCACTCTACCGTCACCTCACTTTTGAGAAAGTTAAAAGTCAAATTATCTACAAATAAACAGTGTATTTTTCAGCATCAACTTGAAAATGTGACGTACTCCCTTCTTTTGCAATGTTGGTTCGAACGTTTGGAAAATAATTCATGAATTCCTTGGCGTCTATAAAAGCGACTTTGACTTTTCCTCTAGCACGAGCGTAGGCCACACGAATGCAGTCCGTCGTCAAGCTTTTTTCGCCAAAGTACTCTCCAACTTTGACCATCCCTATATAAACTTTTTCCAACTCTAATTTTTTTTTGTCTGTAAACAAATTTTTGGTTGTTTTTTCTTGATAATTGTAGATTTCAACGAAGCCTGATTTTACGACGAAGAGACCGTTGGAAACGTCCTGGCTTTTAAATATTACTTCGTCTTGATAAAATTTATGAACTGTAATCGATAAGAGACGTTCAAATTGATCTTTGCTGAAATGTTGAAATATTTTGTAAGTGTAGTTAATAGTTTCGATGTTATCTAGGACGTCTCTTCGTTGAAGGATTCGTTTGAAGGTTGATCTTTTGAGAAAAAGAAGTCTTCCTTTTTGTTTCGATAGTAAGTACGAAGGATTCGTTTGTTTGTGAAAAAGGGCGGACTCGCCGAACAAAGTTCCTTGACCGAATGATCTCACTAAGGATTCACGACCGTCTGGACGCTCGACGTATTCGTGAAAATAACCGATGTCGACAAAGTAACATTTTGAAGAATCTTTCCCTTGTAAAGCAACAAATCGTCCCTTCTTTACGATCATAGGTTGAAAACTCCAGGCGATTTCTTTTATGGACGTCTTATCGAGATGTTTAAAAATCGAATGGTTTTCTAATGCTCTTTTTATCTTTTTACGATCCCCACTTGTTGATATAAAGCTTTTCGATTCTTCGTCTTCCAAAATATAATTTTCCAATGGTTCCATCGTGACCTTTTCTTCGTCGACGATGGCGTTACGACGACGAAAAATATTGGAATCGACGTTCTGTGTTTTCAAATCTTCATCCGGATCTAAGCTGAGCTTTGATTCAGTAAGGGATTTTAACGTTTCAAAATACTGCAAAGAAAAGTCCACTATGTTTTTAGGCTTCTTTTCTAGTATGCAAAGATTCAAGTCTATAAAGACTGCGGTCAGCACTTTAGGAAAACGCACACACGTTGCAGAACTTCTTGAGGGTTCAAACAATCTGTTTGACATAAAGAAGGTCTTTTGAGCATCCATGTATATTATTAGATCAATAGGCACCCACTAAACGAAGGTATGCAATCCTATTTAAAAGAATATTTTAAGTTAAGTTAACAAAAGACACATGGAAATATGGAATTATGTATAATATGGAATCCTCACGTCACACAAAATCGAAAATATTAAGTAGGTATTACAGGGTTTCATTTTTTTTAAATGTATCATTATCTACCTACTTGGTCTGATGGTCCTTTAGAAGATCGCCGAAGGAAGGAGAATTTTGAAGTCGTCGTCACTAAGGCCCTTATGAGAAGGAAATTGGAAGGAATTGAAAACTGCTGGAATCAGGTGAATGGTTGTGGAAGTGGCGAGGATTTTTCTCAAGAAATCTTCTGTTTCCTTTTGAAGGCGGCAAAAAATTCAGGTTTTTTTTTTTTTTTCTTCAATTCCTACATATTTTACAAATATTAATTTGCACTCAGTGAGTGCCAACTGAAAAATACTTCAAGGCCAACTTGTTTGAATTTGCTAAAGTCTCCTCACCGGATGCCACTTCATGTTTTACCCTCTCCAAGTCAAGACCGCAAACAAACCATCATAAAAATGGAAAAAGTTATTTTTATCAGTGTCACTGTTTTAGCAATTGCATTCTTCGCATATTCTCAACCCGATTTAAAATTACAGTAAAAGTGATAACTTTTTGGACTCAAATAATCTTATTTTTTTAGTGAAAATCCCAGCAGTACAGAAACGACAACGGAGTATGAAAACGGTATGAAAACCTACAATTTTTTAAGATGGGCATTAGGCTACCCTCCCAAGTTCAAAAGACAAGCCATAAACGTAGTTTTCTAAAAAAATTTCATTGCACCTACCTATGGCTTAATTAATTAATTTTTTTTTCTTCAGATAATATGAATATGACGTGCATTTTGAGGAAACTTTTACCCGATGGAGAAATTTTGCAAGTGAATAAGTCGAGGGCAGAAGTAGGGGAAAATGAATACAAAGATTATGAAGGTGAATATTATTCGATTTTTTCGAGCTTTAGCATTTGAAATAACTAAGTTGGTTCTGACCATCAGAGCATGATGAACGTTATTATCTACATACATATTAAGTAGGTACCTAAATTATTATTTTTTTTTTTTCCAGAACTTTGTCTTGAATCAGAAGTTGAGAGATTATCAGCTGGGTCACTTGCAAGCTTAGCAGGATAAACAAACTTTAATATGCGATTTGGGTACCTACCTATAAAATACTAAGATGAAGGACTAGGTAGGTAGGAACCTACTTATGTTCTATGTTAAAAAAATAAATCAATTTTTTATGTATTCTCGGAGAAGTATGATTATTTGATCCTTAAGAGAACCTCTTTTGTTTAAATTTGAACCAGAATTAGGTGGCATTTTGAAGTTTTTGAAGTGTGAAAATAAAAATTCGATTAATCTCCAATCGGTGTATCTGTACAAATAGGTACAAAGGATTGAGGAAAGAATCATTTTTGAAAAAGTCCCACTCTAAAAGGTTTTAATAATATCCGCCAGATGCCAGGAGTCTCCACATCGATTTTAGAAACATCCAATCTTATTTTTCCTGAATCATTTTCCTGAAGATTAGGGAAAATGAAAAATTGATAGTTAAATATTATATTTATTCCAGTAAATTAATTTTTTGATTTTTTGTTAATTTTATGACCAAAAAAGTAAAAGATTCAAAACGAGAAACAAGATTTATGATCAAGGAAGGTTACAATCTACAAGGTTTTTCAAATTGTTTTGTTTTCATCCTCGAGTTTCGTCCGTTTTTACAGCATAATATTCATTTACAAAAACAGTATTGAACGTTTAGACATTATATTTATCTCCACTGGTAAGTTATCTGTAATTTTATTACTTTACTATGTGGCGGGTGAT
The DNA here is from genome assembly GCA_018703685.1 of Orius laevigatus. Classification (NCBI taxonomy): domain Eukaryota; kingdom Metazoa; phylum Arthropoda; class Insecta; order Hemiptera; family Anthocoridae; genus Orius; species Orius laevigatus. Next base: position 198,860 of record JAGWEN010000061.1, on the reverse strand, counting down.
GTTGGTTGAAAAATAAACTTGTCCATCTTCGTTCGAAGTTTGTGCCGGCGTTTTAAATCCCTTTGCCGAATACCTACCTACTTGAGCAAGTTTTTAGGTAGATTTAGGGCGATATTTATATACAAAATTTGAGTATGAGTAAAAATTCAACTCAAAAGCACATAGTTTTCTCATTTCCTTTTTAGTAAGATCGACTTGAAATTTTTAGAGATTTTATAAAATCATACAAGTAGATTTGGGCCTTTCAAATCCAGCGGTTCCCTGGAAAGGTTGCAAGGAAGAAAATCAGCAACCAAGAAAACGTAGCATCTTTCCAGATTCGAGTGATTAATTATAAGTACTCTTTTATCTCCGAATACTACCTTAAAAAATAAACGAATAAATAGAAAAAAATTCGTTTATTGTACACTAGGCGAACTTACAAATATGTACAAAGGAACGAAATAGACTACCTTCCTTTTTTACTGAAACATGTCCTGAAAAATATCTGTTTTACTTATAAATGGGCCTACCTTCGTATCTAAATACTGAAGATGTCTTTTGCATCTGCTGGAATTTGAGTGGTTTTACAAACAACTCGATTCCAGCTCACTCTCTCACAATCAGACATCCTTTCAAAACTCAGATTTCTGGTGTTTGTGTCGAAGATATTCAGTCATATATAAGTACATATTATTCTACTCAACTTTCTATAACTTCAGTGGATACTTATACTACAAGGTACCTTTTTTTTAAACAAGAAAATCCATGAACACCATTATCAGATTAGAGCGATTGGAAAATTTTACGATCCACTTAATGGCTTAAAGGCTCAGAAATAGGTCGCACAGGATTCCTCTCCTCCTAGAAAGAAAAACGGCAAGTGAAATCAAGGAAACTGGGGTTAAAGCATGTCCCAGTAAAGCCTATAACCTATTAAATGGTTAGGCCAGAATATTTTATTAAATTTTTTAAAAATATAGATTTGGTTTAGTAATTATGCCTGGACATAAGCCAACATAATATTGCACATTTAGAATGAGAGGAGCATATCTTCGTTTTTCCCGGAAAATAGTGATTTTCCATATCTTGAAAGTGAGTGTGGAGTAAGAACCCTCTAACTTGAACTTTCTCAGAAATTTGGGCTCTACAGATCTATCCACTATCACCACCCTCCCACCATCTATTATGGTTTATGCTAGATTAAGCTTTACCAGAAGGACCAAATCTCATTTCATTTGGTGGGAGTGTGTTGAAGAATTATATTGTCTTGGCGATTTATCACCTCGTGTTTAGTTTTTGTATATTCACTTTTTTTTTTAATTTAACTTATAGTACATTATACAAGTACTCTTTATTGAGCTCGATTCTATTAATTTTTGTACCATCGTACTATGTAGCATGGGGATGGTTGTTGCCCAATGGCAGTCCATCGTAATATTCACTTTGCTGATTTGATTTGATAATGGCAATTAAAATACTTCATCTTATTTTAGAGAATGCTCACAAGTTGACGGGGTGCTTCTAATAACGTTCTGTCTAACATTTCAAAATTTTGATAGTTAATTTTTCTTAAAATGTGTAAAAGATTATATTTAAAGTTGGGGGGGGGGGGGGGGGGGCAAAGAAAAATCAAAATCAAATAGTGTGTGAAAAAATGAAACTAAAATTTCAACTGCATATTAAAATTTCGTAGTGTTAGGAGGTTTAGAGTTTCTCTTCAGTTATAAAATAAGTTATAACTTTGATCCGACCCCTCGATGATTGAGTTAGGCTATAATGCAAAGGTTCACTGCTGTCCGGCTTAGTCTACCTCGAGCTCACGCGGCGAGAAGAAGAATAAAAAAGCCTCTAGCCTAAGAGCCTCCGTGACGACCACCTCAATAGCCTACTTTCCTACGGAAATCCGCTAAAAAAATTATTACCTTGCTTGCATTGGCTATTCTTATAATTCGGCCTTTTAGCGGATTTCCGTAGGAAAGTCGGCTATTGAGGTGGTCGTCACGGAGGCTCCCAGGCTATTTGCTTTTCATTAATGCTTATAGATTAATAATAATCAGTAATAAATAGTATCATCAATCTTGAAACACGGTAGTGTTCCGCATGCCAACATAAAAATTAAATTTTTGCAGATTCGTTCGAGGAAAAATTCGTTTGAATGTTTTGGGTTGTTAGAAATCCTTCAAAATTGGAGATACAGTCGACTCTCGATAATTCGAAATCCAAGGGACCTCACAAAAAATTCGAATTATCGAGTTTTCGAATTAACAACATGTTCGAAATATTGAGAGGCAGAAAAAAAAATTCGAATTATCAAACATGTAAACACATTGGAACTAAAAATTCGATTTACAGAACGTTATAAAAAAAAGTTATTTCGAATTATCGAGCGTTAAAAATTCGATTTATAGAACGTTGGGGAGGAATAATTTCGCGTTTTGTTTTCCTTTTTATAGAAAAATGATTTCGAATTATCGAGCGTATCCAAATGCAAAGGATTTTTTCGAATTACCAAAGTGACAGGCTTGGAAGTTCGAATTACCGAAAAATTCGATTTATCGAGAGTCGACTGTACATTCATAAGGAAAACATACAACGATGATTGTTGTAAATAATCAAATTAATCTTTTTCTCCCTCAATTTATTTATTTATTTTTTAATTGATTCGATTGCCTATAAATCTATAATTATCAGAACTAGCTCAAAAAACTAGACAAAAAAACCAATGCCATTACTGTAAAAATTAATGCTGCAACAAAAGTTTTCGTTCCACGGTCCACTCTTACAAGCTTTCCCTAATTCTTTCGACCTGTTTACTGGACGTCACAACACATTTTTTTTTTTTTTTTTTTTTTTTTTTTTTTTTTTTTTTTTTTTTTTTTTTTTTTTTTTTTTTTTTTTTTCTTTTTTTTTGGGTATCTATATTTTGGTTCCACGTGGACCGATCGACTTGTAATTTGAAACCGATCTTTTCTAGTATGATATGAGTATGTCCTGAAAATTTCAGGTCGATCGATCTGCTGGAAGTGGAGATATTATTCTTTAAAAACCAGAGTTTTCACTGTTGAGAATGAATTTTTCAGTTTCATCAAACAACTATCGAGGAGTTACCACTCCTGAGAGTTAAAAAATAAAAAAATAATTATTTCGCGTTTTTCTTCAATCCTTAATTATTTCTTTGGTGGACTGTCATCCAAATAGTTGGTGTTTATTAAAGGAATAAAGAATGTCGTAATGGTGTTGTGTTGGTTGAAATGTTTTGTTTTGTACGGTGGCGTGGAGCGGAGGCTGGGTTAATCCTTTGTAGATTGCACGTGGTAGCAAGTGGCAGATTTATACATTATAGCTTGCGCAGACCTAACCCGTATAATGTAATGGTGGGCATACCGAGGGTGCATTAATATCTTCCTCGGGCCCCTCCGCAACGAGCCCTCCCAAACATTATTGTTTACTATAACGAGTTCACCTCTTTTCATTTTTCATAAGATAAAAATGTTGAAAACAGATTTTGTTGAAGAAATAAGGTTTGGAAAAAATAGACTTGTTATTACCACTAGGTTGAATAGGGGGTGTTTTTAAAAGGGATGAAGGAAGTTTTAAGGGAGGATGAGGTAGCCTTTGAAGGGTTACGCCGCCCCCCATAAAAGGCGCCTTTATCCTTGACCCTATAGAAAATTACGGCCGGAACTGACCGACGACGTTCAACTTATGAGGCTTAAACTCCCTTATTTCTTCTTTTTAGATAAAACGAAAATCCCTCAACGTTCTGCGTCAGTGGTCCGCGATAAGTTTCCCTTCTGTTACGTTGGTCATCATCCCAAGGATTTAGATTCTCGTTTTTTCGGAATCGTTTGGACAAATTGGACCTCCGGGACTCTGGGAGAAATTGACTTTTATCTATTCACAGTTGTTTTGGCCGGATTGGACCTAAGCTCAGCCAACATAACCTATAAACTAAGCCTTTACTGATTGCCCGAGACTGGAAATTCTGACCTTTATCACGCCATTTTTGTTCTGTTTCAGGATTTCGTTTGCCTCCATTCCGACTCTCCACGAATCTTTAACAATTCTTTCACCAGATTCTCTAAATCCTTTTCAGCATGCTTTGTTTCAGTTTATTGACTACATACGCAGAAGACAGCTCCATTATCTGCAGCAGACTTTTCTTCCAGACTTTGATTATGAAGACACCATTCTCCGGGAAAAAGCTCCATCATCTGCATCAGACTTCTCTTCGAAACCTTGATTTTGACCAAATTTTAGATTTAGAATAATTTTTATGATTTTGACCACTGTTTAGGTTTCATTTTTTTTCCCTTCAAGGATTCTTAAATGTTCGAATTTCTTTTTGTTTCGCAGTTCGTGATGGTTATTCAAGCGTCCCGATGGCGTTGGCAGAAGGTCTTACGATTAAGCAAAACACGGCTGTCAAACAGATCAGATACACGACCAAAGGTGTTGAAGTGACTGCCACTAAATCACGTGGAAACGGAAACTCTGTCACGTACACAGGTAAGAGGGGAAGGGCCGTTGTCGATATGCTATTGGTTTCTTTTATTCCACAGGAGACGCCGTATTATGCACATTACCATTAGGAGTTCTTAAGCAAGCGGTTACCATTAGTCCCCAACCTTTACCTAATACTGTGCAGTTCATTCCACCTCTTCCCGAATGGAAAGTTTCCGCCATTCAAAGGTTAGGGTTCGGAAATCTCAACAAAGTCGTGCTTTGCTTCGAGAAGCAGTTTTGGGATCCAGCTTCAAACCTTTTTGGCCACGTCGGAAGCACCACAGCCAGCCGAGGTTTGATTTACCTCCTTTAGATCTTCGATTGCCTAAAAAAGAATGTTTTAGGCGAACTGTTTTTATTCTGGAATATTTACAAGTCGCCGGTTTTGCTCGCTTTGGTCGCCGGTGAAGCTGCTGCTATCATGGAAGAGGTGAGTGATGACGTCATCGTTGGAAGATGCATCGCCGTCCTCAAAGGCATCTTCGGGAACGGGAATGTCCCACAGCCGAAAGAGACGGTCGTTTCGCGCTGGAGGGTCGACCAATGGGCGAGAGGATCGTATTCTTTCGTCGCCGTCGGCGCTTCCGGGTCGGACTATGACGTACTCGCCGCTCCCGTCCTACCTCAGCCCCCCACCGCACAAGAAAAAATCATCCCACGTCTCTTTTTCGCCGGTAAGTCCCTTTTTTACATAAATCAGATAAAATAAAAAACACCCTTTTCAATTTTGTCGAGTGGACAATCCTCTCATAGGGAGATTCGAAATAAGCGAAAATCCCGTGATAATTCACCCGAGTTGATCTGTCCAATTAGCGTTCTGCGTGTTTGTTACTGACGGGTCATTATTTCGTTTTTCAAGACTTAATGAGTAATGACGTATTGATCATTTATCAATAATTTCTTTGTAGTCTGAACTCATCAAAGTTTTTATTCACAACATTCAAATGATAATTGATACATTTGTTAATTAAATCTCGTTCAATTATAAAAGAACGAAATTTAAAGTAACGACGTTTTATTAAATTTGCATGTTAAACTTCCGTGATTGTACGATTCAGTCGTACGCTTCGTAATCCGACGTTTTTGAATACCACTAATTTTTCAATTGTCGCTTCAATTCACCGGTTTCAATTTATGGTTTGATTGGCTTTGCAGTTTTCGAAGTGAAAATCAAAGCTTAGCTGTAGGTTGGAAGGTTTTTCTCCCTCATCCGCAAAGGACATTGGATGAGTTGGGTTTTTGCTCTCAACGTCATCTGTATTCAGAGTGTGTTCCCTCCTTTGATCACAGTTCCTCTAATGCGGTCCTCGTTACACCTCCCCCAACTACATTCTTGCCCTCATGAATTCTTCAAATAGAAATACTTTCACCGTCACCCTCCCATTTGTTCTTGCTGGGGGACAACAATATAGGGAATTGCCTCACTTAAGTTAGGGGGTAGCCGGGATTGTTCATTCTCCCTTACACACGGGAGTATTCAACATCTTGAAGGAAAATTGGGAATTTATCGATTAGGGACGCCTTTGTGATGTGAAGGGTGAAAAACGTATGGGAATCCCGAACTGTCTAGTCAGCTGGGATGAGAAGTCTCCCCATCCAATAGAACCCTCTGGCAATCCTTCGACTTTTCGTCTATCATTACTTTTTTTTTTCTTCTCGTAAATTTGTTTTTTTCCTTCGATTGCGTGACTTCGAAGTCGATTTAATATTTGTTATTCTGTCGTTCCAAACGAAACAAAAGATGGGTCAACATGAGGGCCTTCGGGCTGTTTGCTCTAAAAGCTATAGAGAGCTCGTCGTTCGTGGAAAGGGAAACCGTTCGAAAGAAAAGTGCACCTACGAAGGGAGAAAAATAAATTGAGAGCGAAAATATCAGGTTTTTTCCCTTTGTTGTGATATGGTCCAGAGGGAAAAATTTAAACAATTCCTCTTTTCCGCAAGCTTTTGTACAATAAAAATTTTCTCTCTGACTTTCGATTTTTTATTATTATTTTTTTTTTTATTAGCGTGATATCGGTTGAAAATTATAGACCCTTTCGCCTTTCCATAATACAACATGGGAGGAAGCATAGGCACAGGAAAGAAAAAGTTACCTGCAAAGGGGGGGGGGATAACCATACACACATAATGAAAGCTAAGGAGGAAATCATAATAAACGATTCCCTTGTCGTCGGTGCAGTCGTGAGAGACTTACATCCGAGCATCCACCGCATACTTTCTCCCGGAGTTGGGACCGGGTTAGGAAGTTTAGAACTTTTTTTCACATCTTCACTCCCAAAATCCTTTTTAAACATAGAAATCTAATTCAATTTCTTTTAGGCGAGCACACGATACGAAACTACCCGGCCACCGTCCACGGTGCCTTCCTCAGCGGACTTCGAGAAGGAGGAAGAATCGCTGACCAATTTTTAGGCTGCCCTTACGCTCTTGATCCAAATAATCCGCAATAGAATTCTGCCTCATTTTAATCTTATTTAAGTTTCTTTATATAAATAAAACCTTTTGTATCTTTGTACTTTTTTTCTCTTTTTCTTCAAAATGTAAAAATTACATTAATTGAAACTTTTTTTTTTTCTTCTGAGAACCGTTTTGATCTTGTACGTAATTTTAGTGCAGGTAATAAATTTAAAGTATTTTTATGATTTTATTAACTTAATTTTCTACCAAATGTTAAAATTCTTCTAAAATTTTGAAATACTTTTATCCAAAGAAAAATTTGAAATTGATACTACAGATAAGATAAATAAAATATAAGAAAGTTTTTTTATTATTTTTTAAGTTTGTTCGTTATTCCTCGCCGAGGAACAATAGAAGGTTTCTGACTTTGAAATAATAATAATTTATTATGGTGAAATTGAGGGATAGTTAGCTTTGGGAGTTGGGTTAGGAGTAACTTTATTCATATTCTCGAGTTTTGGTAGGGGGAGATAGTCGTGGGAGCGGCGGCGGTTCTAACTTCTTCCCCTTCTCTTCTAACCCCTTTTACCTACAAGGAGAAGTTTGGATTAAACGCGTCCCCTGAGCTGACCCCAGAAAAACTGCTTTTCTTCAAAGGGCTATTACTTTTACTTTTCCGCCTCCGTCGGTATTTCACCCTCCTCCCACCGCCGGACTTCTGACATTTCGATCCAACTCATCACCAGAATGGAGGACTCTGCGTTTTTTTCTTTCTCATTTTAAAAGAGAAGTTCACGTCTTAAATTATGGTCTTTTAAAAATAGATCTTTGCTACCAAAACCCTTGTACAGCAGCCCGAAAAAGTTCATGCCTGTAACATTTTTGCTTAACAGTTAGTTAGTACCTACTACCTTTACATCACGCCTAGCAAGGTCTCAAATCAAATATGGTATTCTGTGAAAATGCCTTAATTTGGCGGTCGGTCTTTATGGCCTGTTCTAAAGTCTTTTGATCTTATCCTAGTGACTGATCGTTAATGTGTGCCGAGTTAGCTTTATTTACGGATTTCCTAATGAAGAGACCTTAGAAATGGATGCCTGGGCGTGTGCTTTGTTTGTTCTGTTGAGTTCGTAATGTTTCCATCCCCTTTTCGACCCTCATGACCTCAAAGGTTTATTCAACTAACTCGTTCAAATTAAACGTTTACTTGAGTGATCAATAGGCACGGATGGGAATGGTGGGGGACCCTCTGGCCCTTTTCATTAGATTTGCGGGCGGTCAGTACACTTTAAAACTTCAAAAGGAAAATCCACTAACGACCCCTTCATGCTCGTAAACTAACCCACGCTCATTTAAAAGACAATTGAAGAGCCCACGTGACCAGCAATAAAATTCGATTAATAATTTCAATTCTTTAGTTAATCCTTGTTACCTTATTTATTATTAGGAAAACTAAAGAAAAAAGTTGCGTTCTGCCTTAATTTACATAAAAATTTTAACGAGAAAATCCATTTTAAGAAAAAAGAAAAAGTTTCCAAGTAGGTACTTTATAGTTTAGACCCTGATAAAATAATATTAGAGGGCGTCTCCTAACTTGGAAAAGAGAAGGGGGAAGGGTTTGCATGTGGAAACGACGGCGAAGAAAGGGGTGGGGGGTTGGAGTGGGAGGCAGGACAAGTTTGCTCAACTTGTAAGTGGATAGTTGAAGTAGTTACCGAGAGGAGCGACTCTTCATCCGTAACAACCTCTCCTCGCTACTCTACAACTTCACAGCTCCCGCCACTTCACGCTCCAAATGTATGAGAATCTAACTTTGATTAGTCCGGCGGGGAGAACGTTTTAATTTTACGTGGAACGAAGGCAGGCGATGGATGTCCTCGGTGAAATGAAGCGTTTTCTAATACGTGGGATACGTTTTGGCAGTCACAAGGGGACCTCGATTTTTATATTAATTATTTGAACAATACATGGCTGAAATTTAGTACCCACCATAAGAAATATTTTCCTATAATACAACCCGTCAACGCTCGACTGGATGGAAGTAGCACCTCCGAATTCAAAAATGTCAAAATACGAATTTTCAAAAATTGACTTAAAAGACATCAATCCGATGACGTTTGAATTATATGATTCAAAGAATAATTCGATTTTTAAAAAATTAGTTTTGAGAGAGCGTACATTGCAAAAGTAATAACAGCTCCAGGAGCTTGACGAATTTTCTGCTAAAACTGCTCGAGAAAAGAAAAAAAAAAAAAGCTTTCAAAGAGCTGGAACCAATTTCAAAGTTACTTCTGGGAAATGAAAAGTCATTCTGCGAAACCGCCAATTCTCAATATCACCTCATCACAGAGATACGATAAAGAACGAGTCATTTTCTCTCCATCGAGCCAAGTTTTACAGGAAAAAAATGTTTTTATAACATAAATATTTTATCAGAAAAGAAATCCCTTTTTTCTCCTCTCTAATACCCTTCTAATTTAACCAAACGTTGCGAAGATATAACTCTCTCTCTCTCAGCCGGAGCTTTTACTGCTGATTTCGCCCTTCCGCCGGAATCCTGCTTACATCACTATCTTCATGAATAAGTTAATAAAGATAATGGGAAGGTCCTACGTCCAAACATGTGAGATATATTTTTCCTTCTTTCCAAAAAACGGAATAAATAAGAACTTTTGCATTTATATTCGGTTTTTAAATATTTTACCACAGAAAAAGAGGAGTCGACAAAAAAAGGTCCCGGAATGAAGTATTGTGTGATTGGTCCTGGGTTTAATAGGAAAGGCTCAATTGCTTGCCCGCTTGCTAAGATCCCTCCCAGAGGTGCAATAAGGTTCTTTCCTCCTGGTTTACAGCTTACCCCCAAAGACTCTCTAACTTAAACAATAAAAAGTGTTCCTAATCCCCTAAAGTCGGATGTTTCAAACGGTTTTATTCTTCCTCTGTTTACATTAATTTATTGTTTAGTGTCTCCTACAAGCCTTTTTATTACAAATAAAGCATAAAAAACAGAAAACGTTTTCATATGAAGCGTCAAAAGTTTGTCAAAATTTACTATCTGTATGTTGCAATCAGCAGCTTAGAAGGCCTTTTGTATCTTTCCTGTTGATAACATAACGGTTGATCTTGCTTCAAATCTTCCGACTGCAGATCTTCTAATCTTTGAGAGAGAGAGAAAAGAACCTTGTCTTGGTACTGTAAGGTGAGGGAGGGTCGAGGAGGGTAGGAGAGGTAATAGGGGAGTGGGGGCTGTTAAGGAAATGTTTGGGGGGAGATGGTGGGAGTATTTATTGTCAGTGAAGGGAGAATTAGTTATCCCTCTTATAGGAAGTAGCCTAAAGTTTCCTCGTAATCCCACGAGCTCCTGACTAAAACAGCATGTTTTTCATTGAAGAATCTGATAAATAAACTGAAACATTGATTACGATTAAACATATATTAAGCGGAAAAGCGGCGTTATTGATTTCGAGCAAATAAAGAGAGAGAAGAACATTTGGTTTGGTGATATTTACCTTACTTAGGAGAGAACGTGGGTTGCCCATTACAAAAACAGCGGGCGGGATCCCGGCTTAGTTCTTCTCTCTCGTTCAACACACATTCTCTCTCGCATTCTATGGATCCGAGGATAATGCAGGCTTTCCTTGCCAAAAGGCACAACCCCCTCTTCCCCCTCGGCCCGACAACCGTCAGAGCAACAAATCTACAATTGATTCAAACTGGAAAGGGTTGCCGGGTGGGAAACTGAGGAGAAAAAATCTACGCTTTTTAGCCCCCCCTTTCACCGCATGCTTCTAATGTACTTTAAAACAGGAATCACCGGGGATCAAGCCCTGAGATAATGTTTGCATAAACTAAGGCGAATTTTCGAAGGATAATATAACAACCGGGAAACATGGGCTTACATATTTATGATGTAGTTTTTGCCTAAAACCGTTTTCAAAATCAGGATGCTCTGGGACAATTTCTAGAATAACTCGATAGCCCCTTATCCTTTAAAATACTAAACCGTTTTTACCTCTACGTTATGCATTTTTAGAATTTCTATATCAGGTTCTTTCATGCATGGGAAACCCATTGTCATATTTTTTGTATAAAGAATGGAATTTGAGATTTCTTTCCGTTATGATTTTCTATGAATCAACAGGTGTGGCAATTAACGAGCGCTTTTCCGACTTCTTTTGGCCTGACGCCATCCGCCCCGGAACTATCTTCCAAAAACTTTCCGACGCAAAAATGAGAAAAAAGGAGTTTTATTTCCCTATTTTAAAATTTTTAACACGTGAATAATCTACAGGTGTCCGGAATAAACTAACAAATCCGCCTTTCTTATTGTTTTCCCTGCCGTTTTATGGTCAGGCTCTCTCTCAAGAACTTTTGCGATGCCCAGTAATCTTCGTAATAAAAAAAGGAAGAAGAAAAAAAAATAAGAGAGGAAAAAGTAAGAGATCCCGAGTTCAGCAATATCCTTTCCAAAGGCCCGGTGAGAGTTGGGTCGACCTCTCTCACTCTATCATTCCGCCCTTAAGCATCCTTCATCCCCGGTCACACAAGAGAGGATTCTTACGTTTCTAACTTGTAACCGTCATTTCATTCCACAGTCTACCCTTATTCATGTTTATTACGCTTTCCAACGTTATTCCGTATAATGAGATTAGTCTTGAAAATAACTTTCCAGCTCTCATGACCTTTTTTTGTACTAAAGCTTACAAATATTGTTTAAAAAAATAAAGAAAAAAGTTACTTTTGCATCATTTTATTCTACATTATTTTATGCGACACTTTTGGTTACGTAGACGGTTTGGATGACTTGTGGGACTTCGTGGTGGGTTCCGTGGGCTTCGATGACGTCGTCGTAGACTCCCAATTTGGCCACCTCGCTCAATCCGGTGAAGTGGAATCTTTCGAAATGCTCCCTGGGCAAAACGAGGAGAATCGGAACTTCATCCAAGTTGCTCACAGCTTTGAAGTAATCGGAAACCTGAAGAAAAAAAAATTAGATATTTAATATTTTGGTGAAGAAATTCTTACCTTGAAACCGTGAGGTAAAATGTTTTGATGGACGACAGTCTCCAAAAATCTGGCGTTGAAAATTCCTTTGGGGTAGAAAACGAGTCCGACGAGGTCTTGGGTGCCTTTGAAATAATCGAACAAATGCCTGAACGACTCGTCACTTTTGATAGACCTGAGGAGAAAAAGAAAAATTGAGTAAAACCTTTCTCAGCTTATGAAATTCCCATTGAAAATGACAATAATGAACGTGAAAGGGTCCCCTTTCAGTTTTGAATGCCCCTTTGATATTTAGCGTAATCGTTTCAGATGTTTAGCTTGAAAAGGATCAAAGGTTTGGGCTTTTTAACTCCGGGAAGTGCTCGTATGGAGCAAATTGTATAGGAATCCTTTGAAATCGTTAAGCACCAAAATGGTTTACCTTAGGCCGTGGTAGGTGAAATATGAGGTCCAGAAGTCAGGATGTTCAGGGGTGGGGGCGAAAACGAACATCGGGTTTTCCAAAAGGTCTCGTGTGCTCAAAAACCTCTGGGCAACCGGGCCTAAGGTCGACAGATACTCAGCTCCTACTTCCTTAGCAAGATCCATTGGGGTGATTCCTGAAAAAAATAAGAAGAAAAAATAAGACTCCTTTAAAAAAAAAAAAAAAAAAAAAAAAAAAAAAAAAAAAAAAAAAAAAACGCATTTATTCCGTTTCCCCTTTTGAACTAATGACCCTTCTATTATTTACAACGGAAAACGTTTCCCACCCCTGAATGCTTAAAACTTTTTTAAGAAAGAAAAAACACCCCTTGTTTTTAAAAGGTAATTGAGCCTGAATAGGAAACGTAATCGAAACAAAAATTACATAAAACGTACCATAGACGGGGATGACATGTTCCGGTATTACAGAGGCGGCGGAGGCCACGGCGACCAAAAGAGAAGCAGCCAAGAATTTCATATTTACCAATGTTCTAATCGAACTGCCATTTCCCTATTCGAGACATCTTTATATACCGATCTCATCTCATTAAGAAGTAGTTAAATTTGTTTTTGAAATATATTTTCCATCAAAAGATTTTTAATTTATTTTTAAACTCCATAATGGTGATTTAACACATTTTGGAAAAATAGGTTTATTGAATTTTGAATAGTGGAAAATCCAGATATCGATTGAGTCATTAGATTAAAATATTTATAAGTTATAAATTAAGCATATAAAATAGAAAAGCGTCTGACTTAAATCTTTTTTCTCAGTTTTCCTTCTTCTGAATTCTAGACTAGAAATTTTACTAAATTCGCAATTAACTGAAGCTTTGAAATTAAAAAAGGTTGTTTTACAAGGCCCTTGTTTTTTGGATAATTAAAATATAATGTACCATAATGTTACCTATCTAATTTTTTTAACAAGTTTTCAATAAAAGGACTCGTTAAATTTTTTTTTGTTTCATGTTACTTTTGAACGGCTTATTTTTAGGGGGATTTCACATAAAAAAACATAAAGGAGTTTTTCATGTCATTAAAAAAAAAGAACATTTTTTATCCTTACCTAATTTGCCATCGAACCTAAAGGATATACATATTATTAAAAAAGAGAGTTATTTTGCTTTGAAAGGACATTTTAAGCCATAATTAGGCCCCTTTTATATTTTCCCTTAACCCTTCCAATTATCCGACACCGCTTTTCACTATATCCACGTCGACAAAAAATATACATTTAAAAGAGACATAAAAAAATAAAAGACGAAAGTGAAAAGAAAACCGATTGTTTTCGGAAGAATGAGCGAGGAAATAATTTAATTAAGTGGGCAATCTCGCGGTGGAGATAAAAGTTTATTTAAAACGATAAGCCAGGGTTATTTTGAAAAGAGCTTACGCTAATGGTTGCAGACAAAAGCCTCGCTCCTCCAGCCGCCGCCCCCGAACCATCCAAATAGACATTGAATCCCAGTTAAAACTCCACGGGCCAAGGCGGTAATTTCATTACCAAACCAAAGCAGCGCTGATTGATCACTCCCTAACTATGGAGAACGTTACAAAAAAGGGGTGTTGAAAAAACGGAGGGAATGAAGGTACCATTTACTTAAATATACTGTTTGAATAACGTATAGGACACTTTAAAACATATTAGACTCATTTTCCTAAGAGAAGTTTAACTAGAGCAACTGTAAATAATATAGCATGTATGATTATTTAACATTTTCTTTTACAGTGACTAAAACAATGCTCATGAACGATTTTCTTTTCAACCTTTCTCTCTGGTTTAAATTACAGCTACTCTAAGCATTTTGCCAAATTTACAGGCTAAAACCTACACCTACTTGTGAGGAAGCTATCCTGATCACCACAGTTTAGTCTTTAATTATACGTATATGAGCAGCAGTGTGGTTTCAACAAGTAGAGATTGATTATTTACGTCAGTGTTTCAATCTGCTATTGACGTGTTATCAAAATGTAAAGATCAATTTATTTCAAAAAAACAATTAAAAATCATTTTTCAACGTAGGAAAAAAATTGAAACGAAATTTTTTTTTTTTTTTTTTTTAATTTTTTTATCTTCTCCTTTACTTTATAGTTTTTCTTCACTAATTCTATAGTTTAAAATTGCATTAGAAGGAGCCATTACTGGATTGGGCCTTGTTATTTTTAGAACAATAAAGTGCCACAGAATACGTTCTATTTTTACAAGATATTCATTAAAATTTCGCTTTATTTATTTTTTTCCTTTTAAAAAAATCTAAGGTTGAAGTTAATAACATTAAGCTTTTAATATCAGTGTTGCGTGTCAGAGCTCTTGGAAATTAAAAAGCATTAAAATCTCTAAAAGCACTTAACCTTATCTCAATGAAACATTTATATTTAAACATTGTTTTATGCATGATTTAAGCTTAATAAAAAAATATATACATTGTAACTGTTGAATTTTTGTTAAAACACAAATTTTAAAGGATTTTTTATATTTTTTATAATAAGTTGGTAAGTCGTAAGCGGTTTTTTTGAGTTTATGGTATAAAGGAAGGAGAAACACGTTCGAAGTTGTAATATATCAAAGGGGAACAATGTTACATCGGGTTCAAGGGGATAACATTGTTAAAAGAGATAAAGAGCGTTATCACATACGGAATATGGGTTATTAAGAAGTCTACCCTATTTTCTTTGTGGTAAAATATGAAATGACGTTGCCGCTACCCATATATTTTTACCACATTCTCTCATAAGGTATAAAGGATAGCTTTATAAAAGAAAAGCATATTTTATTCATTATCTAAACAATTTTTTTTCCTAATCTGTCTATTGTGAAGCTATTAAACGAACCGAGAAAAATTCTTGGTTCCCCTTCTCGTCGGATTTAGCCAATCTTACGTCCCCTCGAGGGTTTTTTCCTATCCACATTTTTCCACGGTGAGAAAACAATCTGGAACAATACAGCCATCAATCTACGTTTAAAACACTCTTCCATATACATTCGCTCCCCTTCAAATCACTTTATTCGACATACGACCCTCATATTCGTGGTTACGTGGTTTATCGGAAATTCTATAAAAAGTGACGCTAAACATTGATAAAAGCAACGTTTTTTATTAGCTGATTTCCTAAGAAAAAGGAGCCATTTTTTTTATAAACTGATCGAAATAATAAAATATTAGATGACACGAGCTGTGAAAGTTGACAACAAAAATAATAAAAAAAAAAAAGCTTATATGAATTAGAAATGTAAGGGAAGAATTTTTCTTGACAAGAATGGATATGCTGGTTGGACGTAGTGGCGACCAGTCTCAAGATTGGGTATCGCCGTCAAGTTATTGCTGTTGAGGGAACCGTGTTATCAGGGAGAGTGCTTGACCCAACAATTCAATTTGTGGGAAAAGAGGGAGGCCGAGCGGTTTGTGGCGTCGATGGAAAAAAAGGGGGGTGGAGGATGTGAAGAAGGACAATGCCTTTGTCTAGGCGTACAATGCCTCCCTTATTAGTTCACATATCTCACACTTTTCACAACGAAACACGTGAGGGAATCTAATGGACAATAGTCCTAAGTCTTCACGTTTATCTTCTTCGCCTTTTATGATATTACCAGTGGCTACTACCCTCAAGTGAACCACCCCTATTATCCATGAAGTCTTAGGCATCTTATCTCACTCTCTTATCACGAAAATAAAGTATTGTTATGTAACTGCCTTTGGCAATATCTTATGAGATTTGATAACACTAAGTTTAAACTCCCCACCACCACAACCTCCACATACCAATCACTTCCCCAACCTCTTTGCAACCCAACCTCCTCCCACCTCCCTTAACCTTCCAACATAATACTACAACTTTATTTTTGAGAAAGTTAAATATTTGAATCTACCTATCCAGTTAATGGTTCTTGATTCTCGGAGATAGGATAACATGGAAATTTTAGTAATTAATAATAGTCTGGCAGATATTCGTTTTTCGGTGCAGTGAATTAAAATTTTTATTCTAAGTGCGATTTCCAATAAATTTTGCTTTGAAAGGGGCATAACCGTGTTACTAGTAATGAGGAGAAATACCGTCCGACGTTTCTCCTCGCTAATGCTTAAATAATGAGTGGCTCGGGTGTGGACATGGATAATTGCATTAAAGAGACAGCTGCTCGTGTATAAATCACCCTCAGATCTTGTAATTGTTGATGCCTCGACCACAGCTATGTTTTAATCATATCATTGTTGAAAAGGACATAATTTACAACAATTTCCTTTTTTTAACGCTTTTCTGAGATCTTTATAATGATTTATCGTTGATAGTCATAGATGACCAATAATCACGAAATGAAAGGCATGCAACGAAATATCAGACAGGGAATGAATTATAGTCACGCGTGAAGTGCGTTTTTTGGGGGCTGATAAGGGCCATCCATCCCTACCTTTCGATATCTTCAGATCAAGACAACCAAAATCCATTATTTTAATCAACTTTTTAATAATATTTTTATATACATAGTAAAAAATTTAACAATTTAATTTCTCGTGGTTTTATGTTCAATAAATTCCGCAAAATATATATTTTTATAGGTAGGGTGTTGCTTGAGAAATTTTTTATGTTATATAAAAGGGAAGTAATTCCTTATTTTGAGAAAATCTGTTTTATTAGCCTTCCTTTGATAAAGTGTTGAGTCCTCCGTTTAAAATTACTCAAAGCTATTTTCACCAGGGAGGAGTCTTTATTGGATGCCTTGGTATTAAAATATTATAACATTGTAAAATGTTGTAAAAATAAATTGGTTTTTTCTAAGTGAAAATTTAAGATTTGTTTGGAAAAATATTATTACTATTATTATTTTTAGCGGATTTTTTTTTATAAGCCAAACACAATAAAAAGTTCTAAATTGAATTTATTATCGGGAGTCTAGCAATATTTACCGAGAAGTGGAATTGGTGAGGTTGTGCGATATTTCTTGATGTGGATGCTGTAAAATGGAATGGGGGAGAAGGAGAGGGTCGTACGTGCTCCAAGCGAGATAGTGTCATGTTGTGTTATAGTTGTTTGAACACATGCCCCTCTGGACCCCATGGAGTTTGCTGATTTGGGACCTCCCGTCCCTTCCAATAACTGTATAATGACACTGATTAAATTTACACAAGGAAAACTTCTCAAACCGCTTAGTCATATCTCTAATTTGTATCAGAGGAACAAAAACATAAGTTTACGATAGTGACTTAAAATTTGAAAATTGGCTAAGGGTGGATTTTCTCAATAAATTGTTTGGCTTAAGCGCGATATTTATAAAATGTAAATTTTGTGCTTTTTCGCGATAAAGAGGGAAGTGTGCGTATTAAGAAAATATCTAAACACTTTTGCAAACAACATTGCTCTCGAGAATGGTGTTTACGAGGTTTCGGAGGCGAGTGCCTACTTTGCAGCACGCTCTAACTAATGGCTCTTATTCAAACAGAGTCGAAACGGCTTATAGCTCCAGGGCCGGGGTTTAATCATGAGACTCATGCCCCAGTTATTAAGTTTTATGTTCTCCGAAATCCTCTCCTTCGCGACAAATTGAATTCACGAAAAACAAAAGTCCCAATATTTACCATCGACTAATTACAGCGAGGGCCTTCCTCGAGAATGTTAATTATATTTACCCCGTCCTGGGTTTTCGAGTTTAAGCCTCAAAATTTGAAATAATTAGAGTGCGGGCTCGCTTCGGGTAATGGGGCTTGTTAACCGAGGTCTCAGATAGGGACAGGGCTTTCTTTGAACATCCCCACCGCCCGGTAATTAGTGGAGATAAACTGGTACATGTATTACATAGACAATGCTGTGAGCACTTAATGACTTGAATGCTTCATTACCCTCATTGTGTCTCTTTCTCTGGAACATCTTCAAAAGGGGACATTTTACCCACAACCATTCTGCCAGAACTTAAATTTCCTACCTGCCCTCTTTTCCTATCTAAACGTTTAATTAACAATGCTAAGCCTGTAACGTCCAAGTGTCGTGCGGGTTTTAGGCTTTGACGCCGTTTTTCGATCTTACCCATTTCGTTCTCTTAAAGCGAATAAGTTAAATCGCCAAAAAATGGACATCAATCTTCCGCTGATTTTCCCCACGACCGCCATGTGTCCCCGAACACCGAAAGTGATCCTTCATTCAGGTTGACGTTTAACTTCGCCTCTAGCCTATTTACTTGTAAATACGCTTGTTACCCCTTTTCCATTTAAATATGAGAGT
The DNA here is from genome assembly GCA_018703685.1 of Orius laevigatus. Taxonomy (NCBI): domain Eukaryota; kingdom Metazoa; phylum Arthropoda; class Insecta; order Hemiptera; family Anthocoridae; genus Orius; species Orius laevigatus. Next base: position 180,299 of record JAGWEN010000061.1, on the reverse strand, counting down.
GAGAAGATAAGGGCAGATAGAAGAGGGCGTCATAGAGGTAGGCAACTTGATTGATGTTCTGATTAATAAACATGGGCAGGTAGGGTGACATCAAACATCTATCTAATTAGTCTAGTGCTCAGCATTACCTAATTACATACCACTACCTTCGCTTTGACACCGTTTTCACAAATTAGATTCTCTTCCGTCCCAAAGCAATTTGAAGAATAGATTGCCTCCCAACCCCTAATTTTTATTATAAACAAAAGAAATCTTTAATAAAACGTTATTTGTCGAGAATGTCTCCGGCAATAATAAGCCCTAATTTTCTAGAACGTTGGAGATAGGTTGTCATGTCCACCGGAGGCTGGAGGCGTAATTGGGCTGACCATCTGCCGTGATTCCAAAACCAGCGGCCACTCCACCCCCCACTATCCCTTTCACTTCCCATCCCCTTCTCCTTTCATAGCCACGTTCGCTACCGATGTCACCGCCAATCTTGCCCTGCTTTAACAATTAGACATGTATTAAACCTAAAGGGAAACGGACAAATCCTCCATTATGAAATTAAATCAGTAGAAAATAGAACGGACAAGGATAAAGCCCGAAAATGTTTATAAATAAATATAAACGTGATATAAATTTACATCGAAGTTGATGTTATTAAGGAGGCTGGCAAGTTTAAAATAAGGGTTGACGTATTTCGTAAAGGACGAGAAGGTCTTCATCCATGTTTAAAGGCATCCATCATGTGGTGATGAGATTCAAGGCTCTGGAATAAGGTGTCAGGAGGGCAACGGGAAAAGCCGTAATTTGATGCATTCCTCTGTTGGGAACCTAGATCCAATAAATACCCAGAAGGCAGACGGCTTCATGCTTCCCATCCCCTCCCTCCCTCCTTTTACTTCAATGACATCGAACGTCAAGCATTTCCATTCATTACATACCAAATCTACAGAGAAAACATTTTTAATTAAATTGCAAACAACGACTCATTAAGTTCATTTTATTGATTATATTAAAGGTGAGTTTTCTTTTAGGTTGTTGTCCTTATGATCGTTCATTCCAATTTTTGGAGTACTCAAGGTGACTCCACCAAGTTGGACACTGGAGGCAGAATTTGTTTCCATTCATAGATCGAGGCCTCATCATGCTCACCAGTTCGATAAAAGAAACTTCCAGTCTCGGAGCCACTCCATCTTCAGCTTCGTCTACCGCCAGCCTTCATTATGACTCAACTTCAAGCACACTTAAACCTCTTAATTTAATGTGGCTTTTCTTTCTACCATCCATCTGTTCTCTCCTGCAACAGCGCCACACAGGCTATTAAGGCCATTTCCCTAAAAGTCCGATTTCACCATCTTTCATGGTTTACAATTTCTAAACCATTAGATTTTGTGAATTAGCAATGGTCAAAAAGACGATGAATCTCGACAACACATTCTTAGCAGTAGAACGGAATGTCCTAGGTAGTCCTGATATGTCTCATGTTAAAGGTAATTGAATTTCATAAGAGGCCTGGCTAAAAACAACGATAACGGTCCTGGAGCCAACTCGGTACGATCCCCTTTAACATTCGTTGCGGTTTTAAGTCTTTTCGACGCTAATGAAAAACGGAATTGAGCCAAGTTGTCGACTTTCCGGTCGATTGTCTGTTCGGAAGGGGTGCGCTTGAACTAGAACAAGAGAGGCTCCAACTCGTAGCCGGAGGGGGAGGAAGAGGCATCAGTTGATTACACAAATCTAATTTGGGAGAGAACGTGTGCTAATGTACAGATTATTACGCACCCGTGGAGGGAGAGGAGCCCTATTCCAACTCCAGAGACCATTAATGGGCCCAGCGGAATATTCAATATTTATTAGACAATACCATAGCCATAATCAAATTATTATCGGAGTTTTAAAAATCTTTAAAAAAAATCTCATTAGGTAAATACATTACTTTAACTTTTTTTCTTCATGAAAGTTTATCTTTGATCGACTTTAAATTTTTTTTAAATTTTTAATTAAATTGTTGGTACTTTTTTTTAACATCAAACCCTGTAAAAATGGTGATTAATTATCTTTATTAAAATAGGGGAGTGTAAAGTAATCGTCTCAAGTCTGTATCAGGTTTCAGGACTAATGAAGGAGGAATTAATGAAAGACTAACCTGGAGTTTCCGAAGGTGCCAGGCTGTTGCGAATTAGCGACGAATAAGATTGAATTTCGTTATTGTTCCCATGGACTGGATCCCCTTTTCATTTTAGATTTTATCCATAATATGGAAAAATAGGTATATAGTCGGAAAGAGAGATTATTTTTCGTTTATTTTTGAGTACACTATTATGCGGGTGTAGCGCTTTGAAGAATGAAACACCAGTTGAATTTGAAGGCATTGAAGTTGAGTATCCCATAAAAACCATTATGAAGGCTGATAAAGAACTTTGGACAAACGGAGATTAAAGATAGATTCACATTTTTGGATTCATGGAATCGCTTTTTTGTTGACCTGAGTAAGGCTTAAATTTTTATAGAATGTTGCCTGCTATACTACAATATTTAATCCTGCTTCGTCATTCCAGACGATGGAGAACCAGTGAATCTTTAACGAGTTAAACAATTAGGACGGAAATTATGATAACCGCTGTTCCCTCTAATTTCTATGGCTGAGCAACGAGTCTGCGGTTTGAAAATTACGGCCCAATAAAACCGGAAAGACGGTTCAAGTTTACAAGGAAAAGGCGGGTGCATTTGCACAGAAAATGCACGGTAGAAAAGGCATTCAATGATTTAATTAAGCGTCGGAGGGGCCTTTTCGGATTTCGCCCCCGTTGTTTCAATGAATGCACGTCCGGGGGACTTTTGTCTCGTCTGAGATCGACTTGGATGACAAATCGTTTAGGTAACTTCTCGCCTCAAGTTTTATTAATGATCCGACCCCTGCGAACAACTTTATCACGGCTCCTTATGAATAGAATCTTGGTATTGATACCCTCTCTTTTCACACCCCACGGATAAAATGCGCTAAACACTCTTTGTCTCTTATTATGAAATAAAATATAATGGAACTTTTTTTTCCTTCTTCTCATCCTCCTTTTGTAAATTGAAACCTTTGATATTCGAGCGCAAATTCGAACTGTGTTTAAATTGGAAAGACAAAAGGTGGCAATCAAGGATTTGATGGTGAAAAATCGCTCCCTCGGTATCATTGCGAAGGTGATGCCTTTGGCTCCAATAAGTGTCGCCTTACCTGCTCCATTTCAATCATCCCTCGAGACCCATTTATTAGTTACGCCGCTCTCGCAATGAGAAGATAGAAAAGGTTGAGAGCGAGAGAGACGAAGAATTCCCTCTGGCATTCATCTTCAAGTCTTTTCCCTCTACTTAAGAATTTAATGTATTCCACTCTTCTCCTTTTTTTCCCTCTCTTCTTTAATATAAAAGGAATGAAACTCTAATTGATATTACTTTTATAAGGAAAATTTATAAGTTTCTAAGAACCATTTAAAAACGTCATAAGTAGGGGAGGATTTGTTTGACTTTTCTTTTCCTGTTCAAAGTAGGTACCTATATACTTTTTTTTTTCTTCTTCAAATTGTGGTATGGAGGAGGAACCCGATAACCAGATTGTTCTAAAATGATGAAAAAATCCCAGAAATAATGATCACGCCTCACTTGCAAGGGAAGAGAAATATATTCAATTAGGGGCCCACTCGAACATATTCCTGGAGCCAACTATCACCTTCAGTTAAGTCGTTAAAACGATATATTCATTGTATGACAGGGAACTGCCTTGATCATTAACGTGACCGCAAAATACGTAAACGACCCCGACTTTAAATCACGTGAAAACGTTGACCACGTTAAATTAAATTTTCATGCCAAACAGTGTTGCCGTATTCCCTTTGTAGGCTTTTCAACAACTTAAGCCACGAAAACGCCTCAAGGGGGGAATGTTTGAAATAATTAATTTTGGTTAAGACCACCCCCTCGCTAACCACTTTCATACCCATCCTATACTAGGTATATTATATATCCACACTTGTTTATAAACTACAACATTTTTGTTTTTAACAATCCTAAACCTATGTTTTGATGTACTTTTTATTTTCAAACTTAAACCGAAAGGAAAATTAAATAAATGTTCCACATGTGTTATATTTTAGGTTATTAAACTCGACAAAGGTTTATAATCCGTTCAAGCGCGAATCAATTTCGTAAAATTAATTAAAGGAAATTTTGCTCGGAGCCGAGAAAGGGCCGGGAGAAATTAATATCTCAGCGAAGCGGAAACATCTTTTAATACCCGCCCTTTTCCAGACCTGTTTTATTTACTTTAAAGTTGATTTTTTTTTTAAATTGGAAAGAAAATCGATTTTTTATGAAGTTGTTTTTAATAAACTTTTAGGGTGGATTGAACCTTTAACATAAAGTTAACTGAGCGATGAATAGTCTTGGCATTTACTTGAACATTCAAGGAGAAAAGGAATCGAATGGCCCTTTAAAACTAGTCGTATCGTTTTCCTCTCCTTCTTGTTTCAAACCCATCTTCCAATGGAGAAACCGAAGAATATTGCCCTATAATAAAACCTTTTACACGCTTGAATTTCAGTAATTAAAACAAGAACTGAATTAATATTCTATTTTAATATCTAGCTTGAGATTTAATTACATGCTCGTATTCTCTAAGGTTTTATTTTAATATTTAACATTTTGTATAAAAGGTGTCAATAGGAGTCGGAAAGTGACGGGGACGTTTTGAACTTAATGGGATTCCGGTGACACTCTTGCCCTTGTTGACTTTACACTTCGCTCCGTTTCCTACACGTTCGTACACAAGTTTTAAACCACTTGAACAAGTGTCCACTACGGTTTTTTCCCCCGATACTTTTCCTCCCCTTAAATCGAATCAAACGTTTGAATTGGGGTTCACAAAAACATTAATACTTCATAATTAAATATCTGAAAAGAAAGTATTAGTCTCAAAGCAAAGGGGAAGGTGGGGGTGTGTGGGGAAGTCTTGGATGATGTGAAGTGTGGGGAAGGTTGGGAGAGTGAGGGCTGGTTGGAGAGAGGTAGTGGGATGTTTTGTCGAGTTGGGACGAAGATTGAGGTGGGGGAATGTTGAGGAAGATAGAGGGATGATGGGATAAAGGTTGGGGGAAGTGATGGAAGGATGGGGTGGCAAGGGGAGGGTTGAATAGGTTGAGATGTGATGAGAGAAATTTAACAGTGAAGAAATTTTCTAGAAATGCCGTTTTTTTTAGAGCTTTTTCATAAATTTTCATTTTGTTTGTAAAGAAACAAAAGATTTTTTCCCCCTTACAATTTTTTCTCCTTGTAAATCGAGTATAGTTTCCTGAAAATTTCTCCCGTTGTGTATGAACAGTTCGTTAAATCCGGATTTGGTCGATGTTAAGGGGATGGAAAGGAAGAATTTTCTATCCTGAGCGAAAACGGATTATAATAATTCAACTTCGTCGACACCTCCGCATGATGTAACTCAAATTTCGCTTCACGCTTCGACTCCTTTTCAAGAATACGCTTTCCGCCTTGATTCCTTTATTTTGATTAAATGATGTTTTTTTAGTCGTTGCCCTTTTAAAAGTCCTCTGACGCAGCCTTTTTTCAATTTACCCAAAGTAGTCCCAAACTAAGATAACTTTTTTGTTTATTGGGTTTTTCCCAATTATCTCGAATGGTGGTTTATCCGCGGTAGGGTTGATGATGTCAGTGGAGTTTGATGAGGGGGGAGATCAGAGTGGCTCAATAAATGACACGGTGATAATGGCGAAGAGAGACAGTCTCTAATCTTTCGAAGGCGCCCTTTCCGCAATCGATGTCGACACTTAGAACGGGATTAACCAATTCGAACCAACTTTGATCGTAATAGATTTCATTGAACCGAACCCGGAAACTTAGTTTAATAAGATTCTAAACCCCCGACAACCCCTTCACTTACCCCTCATCCGTCTCCCTAAAGTCATAAGAGCGTAGATGAATTTTTTCTAACTTTTCTTACCGAACTTTTTTGTTATTGTTAAAATTTCATTGGGATCTGTTGGGTTCCAAGTTCTAGTTCATATTATAATCACTGTATATTGAAGAATTTTTTTTTTTTTTAAGGATCGAATAAGATTGTGATGCTCAGAGCCTACGGTTTCCTCATAAGCTAATTTGCGTTTTTTTCTTTATTCCTTTGGACAAGTTAAAATTACCATACTTTCATTTTTTGTTAGTTTAATGAAGTTACAATACTAATTTTAAAATTTTGTGCTTCAGAAAGAAGAGGGGAAAAAATTATAAAGTTGGATTGCATAGAATTTTTTGCGAGCCTAATATTTTCTGATTATGGTAATAAGTTTTGAAAGTTTCTATCGAGTCTAACTGCGATAACGAGAAAATTAGATGAAAATCAAGATCCTTGGATGTTTTCCTTTTTACTTCTTCTGGTGCGAATAAGGACGTGATTGAAATGAGAAAGAAGGAGGGAAGAAGCTTGTGATAATACAGTTAGAATTTTTTTTTCTCCTTCTTCTCGTTTTGGGATGTCTAATCAAGACCTATTCATTATTCGGTAAAAAAAGATGAAGAGAGAAAAAAATGAAAATGGAGAGTTTTGGGAAAAGTCGATTTTTCCCTAATGGACCTGAAAGCAGCTAATGCAATTTGGGGCCTGGGGAATTTGTAACAATTTAAACCTTACCCCTTTCCACCCGTGTACTAACTTGATGGTCCTACCCGGGGTTTGTAAATCACGCACACATACAACCCGAGCGAAAACACACAGGGAATACGATTTGCCTCCGAAAACTTTCAACGGAGTTTCCTCTAAATACTCTAAATACCTGCCTACCTCTCGAGTGCCCGACCCATTTCCTTAACCTCCTCGTCCTCCCCTAACCCCGCAAACCTCAAATGTTGCAATCCCTCATCTCAAGCGGATTACAGACCTTAGTCCCATTGAAGCAAACCCTTCCTCGCCTCTCCCATCCTTTCAGACCCCCTGACGCCCTGTCCCGTTCACAGATGTTTTGACTAAGTCTCGAAATTCCATCAAAGGGATTAATCCCTATTACCTAAGTAATATTATTACAATTCAATCCTCAATATTACTATTCAAGTATATCTAGTTACCTATAATAAATTTTAGATATTTACTAATTTTTCTTAGTATTTGTGAATCAAAAATACATAAAATCGTGATTTTTTCGAGATTGAAAGGCAATGATAATTCATATGCTGATGAGGTTTTTACGTTCTTTCCTTCTTTAATCGTAAAAAAAAATTTAAAAATATTTTTTTGAAATGTAAAGATTTTTTTATGCCCAAGTCATACATAAAGGACAGAATGAGTAAAATTCGATTTATAACAGCTTAAAAGCTTTAAAAAGTAATGCGACTATCCACCCTTTCATTCGTGTTCGCTTTATGAATGCGAAAAGAGTCTCCCCCTCTCTTAATAGAAGTTTTCTCCCTTCAAAAAATGTCATTAGCCTCGTACAAATATAACAAAATTGTGTTCCGTTTGTAGAGTTTTAAATTCTTTTTTCCCCTGGGAAGGGGCAGCCATCAAGACTGAAAGGCGTTGCTGGTTTAGTAGAATTTTGATCAAGTTAAAGGAGTTTTTTTATGAGAAATTTTCTTTTTTAAATTTTTTAATAAAAACTGTCTTTTAGTGGCTTGAGTTTCAAAGCAAACCTCACAGTTTGGATAAGAGGGTAAACTTTGAAGTTGAAATAGTTTGTTTTTGTTTTCTCTGGGGCTTACAAGTCGATGTAAAGTCTAAGGAAAGGTAGCTTCACTAAAATTTTATTGTAGAAGACTAAACTTGGTCTAGTTTGAACAGAAAGGAAAATGTTTGGGATAAATATACCTAATGGGATTTCTTTCTATTTGAACTCATAACTTGAAAAACTTTTGTTTTTTGACGTCATCTTCAATAATGTATTTGTATTTCCTAAAGAAAACTGTTTTGAGAAGGGAAAAGGGAAAAAAACAATTGACGCAATGGTGTCGTTTTAAGGGTAGAATCATTTTGATTCTTCGATTCAAGATCCTTGCGGATGTAAAAGGAAGAAAATGGTGGATAAAAACGTTTTCGAACAATAAAGGCGCAATGTCGCAGAAAGGGAAGTGCAATATCGAGAAAGCCCTCTCGCCAGAAAACTGTGAGCCTCGAGGAAAATTTTCTTTGAATCGAGCGAAAGGGGGCTTAAAGAGTGAATCAAGTTCGTCCTTGTATGTGAGAGACTCATTCCAGCTTTGTAATTAGTTTCATTTAAACCCTCTCCGACCTTCCTTCTCTGCTAATTGTTACCGCTCTAATGAGATACACTTCCGATCTTTGTCAACGGTTAGCAACAATTCTTAGCACTTGACGTCTTGGAGCAAACATACTCGAGGGAAAGTAGGGAACCGAGAACTCGACGAAAGGAAACGTATTCACCTCCTTTCCCTTATTTATTGCCACGCTATAAAACAGACTTTTCTTACTCAAATGTTCATTAACGCACGGAAATTCGAAAACTCACTGGATTTTATATCCTTCCTCATAGGCTTACCTACAAACGTATAATAAAGTCAACTCAATATGTCAGCATACTAAAAGTTTTTTTTTAAATAACACTTTATTTTCCCTATCGGAAAGAAAGAGAAACAAAGTTTATTTTAGCTGTAAAACATCCCTCGACCCCTTTTTAGTAGACATATATGAGAATTTTGTTGATTGTGCGAACGTCTCTTAATGTTAGCGGGAGCGATTATTGCGAAAGTTCCTCAATGGCTTTATTATGCTAACGGTTTCGTTTCTGAAAAGGACGCCGACTAGTTTTTGCAACGAGTTTCGAGATTTTCGTGTAGACATTAGGGCGACGCGTTCCACTTTTATTTGCAACTGTTATGTCGAGGGATGCGCTCTTTTAGGAGATGCTAAAGCTCTTTGACTTTTTGTCCGGAGACCGGCGAAGGGGTGAGGGATAAGTAAAAGGGTATTAGAGAGATTCATAAAAGGATTTTACACATTTTACGGTCTAGCTTAAAGCCAAATACCCTTTTAGCCAATAAATTTAAGAGTTTTTTTAAAGCTAGTGAACAAAAACGTGGTAAAACTTTATTGATAAAAAAAATATAATTCAAATATTTTATCGAATCGAATCTTTTTGCATTTTAATTTTTAATAGGTACGTAAGGAAAATATATAACACAAAAAATTTCTTTTTCAGCCTCTTCTGAAATTTACAATAAAACATATCCTCAAATACCCCCTCCTATCGACTCCTCAATACCCACACCTCCCCTACCTCCGATAGCCATCCACCACATTCAGAACCTCTTCCCATATCCCTACCCTAATCCCATATCCCCACCTCCCCCCAACCTCCCACCATATCACCAAAAAACCTACTCACTTCCTCCATATCCAGAAAATAACCGAACTCCTCCTACTCCAACGTCTCTTCCCATATCCCCTACCTCCCCTCATCCTCCCACCATATCCCCATCACCTTCCCCACACTATCCTAGTTCTCTCTTCCTAAGCCCTCTAGTTGTAAGAGCATTAAATTTCTATAGGATTAGGTAAACTTTAAAAGATATATTTTTTCTTTACTAACAATTGATATAAATTAAGTTGTTAAAAAAAGCAATTAAAGAAGCAATTAATGTCCTTTAAACTTTATTAAGTGGAACCAGAGTTGAAAATGTAGGGAAAAGGACCCATGGGATTAGGGATGTCATGTCTTTTCGCTCGGCCATATCAACTTTTACCTCCACCCTACATCCTAAATAAAGATTAGCCTGTCAGCTTTAAATCGTCCTTTTGTTTCCCCCTAATCGTTTTTTTTCTCTCTCTCTAATTTACGTGTGTCGTTTTAAATCCGTACCTTTTTCACCTTTATTTTTTGATAAAATTTACAATAAAAAAGTTTCGATGTGAAAAATCAGAGGGGAGAAAAATAATAGAATTCAGTTTTGTTGTTGGCGAAGTGATGGACGGCTTAGCTTTTGCCTTCTATTATAAAAGTTAGATTGATTCTTGGCGTATATGTGCATGTTTTCTTCTTCGACGAGACGGAGGAAGTAGGGAGAAAATCTGAAGGGCATAAAGATAAGCCCAGTAAATCATAGACAGTTGACACAAACTTACAAGATAAGCAACTTTTCCCTATTTCCTTAACGTGACAGTAAAGTTTTTTGGAGATAATGTCGATCAAACGTTTTTATTCGTCTTTATGTCTTTTATCGATATAAGCGATAAAACGAAGGGAAGATTGTTTTTCAAAGAAAATATCACCTTCGGAGAAGAAACGGGCCAAAATTTGAAAGAAGGAAGCGATTTTCATTTTTTTCAACAAAAGGTTTAATAGTGACGGTTTAAGGTGCATTAACGTTATCCACGTTTCCAGGGGCGTTTACGGCCCATTCCTCCTGGACAATGAGACCGGTCACTCATGGTTACTCTCGCTAGATCAAACACAAGTCAACATTTATAGCCGATACACCATAAACGTCGGAATCTCAATGATATATGGGCCATCTCATTCAATCTGTGGCTTTTTAGTTAAACTTTCGTTATTAATTTAAACATTTTCTAAGGTCACAGAAAAAAAAATAATTATTTTTCCCTTAGGAGACTGTTAAAGTGGAGGGAAAGCAGGAGGGGGACATGCCCTCGGGCTCTGTTTTAACAAACACTCCCTCGCCCAACTTGCTACTCATTTCTCTGCCAGATATCTCCAGGGCATGACTCGACAAGGATTATAAGGAGATGATAAAAGTTTGGTCGAGGGAGACTTTTTATTTTTAACACCGCCTTTAGGGAGAGACCTCTGATACCTCCTTTTTACCAGGAGACATTAGCAGTATCTTCAAAAAACTTTCGCACCGTTAAAAAAGAAAAAAAATCAACTTTAATAAAAGAAAAATTTCGATTTTTTTTAATTTCATCAAAGTTGAGTTGGTTTAGTAGACATTTTTCTGGAAACCCAATCATTCTCAGCTTTTACTTTGATTGCTTCTAGTTAAAGGAAACGGAGTGATTTGTCAACAATTCGAAGGGCGGAGGACCCACTTTAACAAGGGCCCCCATGTTCACCCACATCAATCAGCCTCGCCCGCACCAAAAAGACATAAAACTGCAAAATAAACACAAAAATAAAAAAAAAGTTTCGTGTTTTGTCAAATAGTAAAAAAAGTTTTTTAGTCATTTTTTTATTAGCAGTTTTATATTCTCGTCGGAACCTTGGAAATCCGCATTTTTGCGCTGGATTTGAGAAAAATCGGGTCCGAGATTTCCTTACACCTTAGCGACAATTCCGTTGCAGACCCGAAACCCAATCTCTTACCCTCCCACGTATTTGCTATAAGGAGCTTATTTACGACATATTAAAGCCTCTTATTTTTCTCAAGGTTTTTCCTATTGAGAAAAGAATAAAGTCGAAGAGAACAAAACTTCCAAATCGAAATTCAAGATAACATTTTCGTTTTCGACTATCTTGTCGTAAATTAAGAGTGTTCATGATAAAGAATTAGGTGTAAAAAAATCAATAATAATTTAAAAAAAACTCAATAAATACTTAACAATATTATTTAATTAAAGAATAGAATTTTTTTATTTCGACAGAACACTGGTGGAAGGTAGACTTAAAATTGTTTTGTGACTAATGATAGGAAGTAATTATTTAGTAAAACGTGAATCACAGAACAATTTTTATATTGTTGCTCAAGTGGGGATTTTATCTGCTACTACAAGCAAAAATTTAATTTTGAACAGTTGATAACAATATCTCAGAACATGTAAGTTTTTAAAAGTTTTTTTTTAATACTATATAAATTATTTCATTTTCTAGTGATTTATTTAGGGTATAGTTATTGAAAAGTTTTCAGGTACGTTCAGATCGCTGTAATCAGTTTGGTAACTATTTTGGGTTTACCTGTCAAAGAAGGAAAAGTCTTTTCGGAATGCGAGTTGGCCCACGAACTTCAAAGGCAAGGATTTGAAAGCGATCTTCTTCCTGATTGTAAATAATAAATTGGTTTTAAAAGTATAAAGAAAAATTAAATTTTAGGGGTTTGTTTGGTTGAAAGTGAAAGTTCGAGAAACACTTCGGCTAAAGGCGGACCCAACAAAAATGGTTCCTACGACCACGGATTATTTCAGGTAAATTATTCAAACACTTGAATTTTCAACATCAATAACAATAGGAATTTGTATAAAATTAATACCTACATATTCGATTGTAATTATTGCTTATTCTTTGTTTGTATATCAAATACTTTTATTAATTATTAATTTTAATTAAACGAATTGAAAGTATTGAATAAATATGTGAGGAAAAATTTAATACATATTGATATCTATTCAGAAGAGAGCTGAATTTAATTATTTTTCCAATTGAAAAATTATAGAGAATTTCTTGGAAGGCAGTATTGTAGGGAAATCCTGGAGGTCCATTGGTTTTTTTTTTTTTTTTTTTTTACCTTTGTAGTTGCCCTTTTTACTTACTTGATTTGTGTTTACATATTTATTTTATTTAATTTATTTATTTTTTGTTATCTGCCCTTATAACATTTAGATAAACGACAAATACTGGTGCGAAAATGGGAAAAAAGGAAAAGATTGCAACGCGAAATGCGAAGGTACCTAATTTTATTCCTACAATAAAATTATTAATACGAAATATTAATACTTTCCTCAGATTTAAGAAAAGATGACATCACAGAAGCATCAAATTGTGCCAAAATAGTTTACAAACGACATGGGTTTCTCGCTTGGAATGGGTGGAAAGCTAAATGTCAAAACAGAACTTTGCCAGATTTAGATCATTGTCAATATGATTTCTGATCTATTTATTGTGAAATTTAACGAAAAAAAAATGTCGTTGTGGTTAGTACCAAAAATTGATTTTGAACCCAATAAGAGTTTTTGATGCGAAAAAGTTGAATTTGAGACAACCTCATAAAATTCCATATAAATCGACTGTTTAATCGACCAGGAACTTGAGAATTAATAATTTTCAAACTTAGCCCCATATTAAAACAGTCATTAAACGGTTATTACCGGTTTTAGATCGGATCATAGGAAAAGAGGGATTCTAGTAGTAGTGGGTCCCCTTCGCTAATTAGACATTTAACATGCACTGCAACAGCCAGTAATTAAACTTAGGCAAATATCTGAGGATAAGGGGTTCCAATTATAATTTATGCAAGTCTCCTTTTCCCCTTTCAACTCTTCACTCAAGTCTCAACTCTCGAAATATATGCAGATCCATAAGTCTTATACAATTAATATTGTTTCACTTTTATTATAAACACCCTTTATAATGTCTTTGAATATAGAAACTTATTGAAGCTCATACAAAAGGGAATGAATAAGAGTTTAACATAAATGGATTATATTCTATTGTGATGTGCTTTTTCCTCCTTTATAGTCGAAAACGTTTATAAATTTTGTGATTTTAATAATGAAAGTTGGATCGTACTAAATTTTCGAGTTAATTACCTTCGGTTTTCTTTACACTTAACTGGTTTCCCGTCTTGACGTTAACTTGGCAACCCGTGTGATTAAAGCTCAAGGTCTCAAAGCTTCGTGAAACTATTACTTAAGATATGGCGTTTAATCCTTGTAAACTTGAGGGTCGAAAACTTTCTAAAACGCTCGGGCGTGTTAAATTTTCTTTGATAAAAAATTAAAGGAAGTTCGTGTTAGATAAGAGGCTAATTTATTAGACTCGATTTTTTCGTTGATCGATTGATATCGTGAGTGGGGCTCAAAATGATAAGGGGTGAGTTATTTCTTCTGCTTTTTCATCTTTACTTCATAGTCCCGAAAGAAGTGGTATGGAGAATCTAGGCAGGAACTCGTGCTTTCTCAAAAATTAGGGATTCTACAGTCCTCTCCACAACCGTCCAATATCTCGTTGATTTCCCTTACCACCTTCTAACTCCTATTCCCCTCAACCTAACCTCCCAACTAATCCCCCACACATTCCTCTTCTTCCCTTCACTAACCCAAATCATTTCCGAGTAAGGCACCATAGATAAAGTTAAGTCTAAGGGTCATTATGACCCTAAAACCCCTCCTTGAAACTTTCGTCTGCCAAGTGATTATAAAAAGGAACTAATTTTGGTTGTTTATTTTTAATATTATTTATAATATTTTGTATTTTTAGAGATTTTTTTGCTAATATAAGGGAATTCTGGTTTCATAAAACGGTGGAACAAGATTGTGAGGTTTTTTTTATATTTTACGTATGTATATTAAACGAAAAAGAGGTGACAATGACCCTTTTTATATTCTCAAAAGATCCAAAAAAAAGGGTAAAAGGCATTTGCATTTACGTAGAAACGTTGCTGACCGAGTATTGTACCCAAATCCTCATTTTTTCCTCTCTCTTTTCCTCTCTTGAACGTTTTTGTCGCCTTTGCCAGTCTCCGGCTTATATCATAACAGCCTTTGGGATCCAATCACCTGATCCAGGGCCCCCTTCATCAGGATGCAAGGAAGCTTCCCTCATCTAAATGCTAAATGTTTCAACGACCTCCTTCGCCGGTTTTCCTACTTCACAAAAAGAAGGGCACTCCCGGGACTTTTCCACGACTCATTCCGATGGAAACAAAGCCACTAATTCAATGTTGGGCCAATTGAGGCTAATTCCGAACAAAATAAATCGTCCCTCAGTCAAATTACAAGTCATTACAGCTCCCTCACCGTTCATTAAAATACAATCCTTGTCTCCCAAAGTAAGAAAAAGCTTTAAAAGAAAGCTTCAGGGTATTACAATCACAATTACAAATAATAGTCCAACTTTAATTTAGGAAAAGTTTTTTGTTATTTCATCTCATGCTAAACTTTTCGAAGTTTTTTGAAATTCTTTCCATTTTTTTAAATCGATTGAATTAAATTTAGCTTGATAGCGCGACCTCGAGTCCTAGAGAATGGTCGGGAACACGTTTAAACTCTCGGGTTCAACGGTTTGTCTATAGGCGTGTAATTGGGTCGAGATAACAGCGAAACATCCACTGATAAACCCCTCCGCACTTAAACCCAATGGATAGAAGACTAAACTTGGTCGCAATTTACCTTTAACAATACGCTTTCGATCCTGCCTCCGAAGCTATTAACCCCTTTTCCGAACTCGTTAAGTACTTTTATATCAAGCATTTTTTTAACAACGTTGTCTAAACAAAAAAAAAAGTTTGGTCGAAATTGATCATCGTTAAGTGACATTTCCGAAATCGATGATGACAAATGGTTTTACCTTTATTATAAAAAAAATGTAAGAAAATACCATTTTAACCAGTTCAAAAGTCAAAAAACCCTTCAATTTTATGTTCATTAAAATTTAATTAGTATGAAATTAGGAAATGATCAATTAAAATTTAAAGCCAATTATTCCCAAAAATATTCAAGTCTTGAATAAAAGATTTAACGAGATCACTCTTTTGTATTATAAACGTTCGCATTAATTGGGGTTGTTTGATGTAAAACGTTTCGAAAATATACAAAAGAGGATGAAATTAGTTATAGCGTCGGGATGCAAAAAGACAATCGTGATCAAAGAGTTGGACCTTGGGGGGTGAACAAAAAAAGTGTTGGGGAAAGGGGGGAAGCTTGATTGTTTGTCAAAGTATAGAAGGGAGGACCCTCTCAATTATATCACCCATCACACACCTGTGCCTTTTTCCCTTTGATCCCGTTATCTAACGAGGGTTGCCAATCGCATTTTCTTCCCCGAAAGGCTGCATATATTATATGAGAAATGACGAAAAACAAGCCTCCTTTCATTTTGTATTCATAACCTTTTTAAAAGAGAAGAAAATACATGAAAAAATAAAAGAGCTTACGTATGTTGGAGCTATAAGAAGGATAATACAAGATGGGAGTCACCCTTGGCATTTCCGATCAAGATAAAAAGATTTCAAAATGCTCATGGTGGACATGTCTTACTGGGCAGGGATCAAACTAACGACTTTTATCACATTCACTGTTAATTCTCGAACCCCCCCCCCATTCAAGGAGGGAGTCAAGGAGGGATCGTAGGATGAAAGTGGCCTTTGATCTTTATCGTAAGGGATGTTGGGATGTTCGTGGAAGGTTATGAGAGGTGGTGGAGGTGATGGGATTGTGAGGGGGTGATGTGGAGTAAGTATTTGGTGGTTGTGGAGAGATCTGTTGGGCCCCGAATTTAAGAAAAAGTTTAAAGTGTTCCTCATCTATATCATATTTCTATTTTAAACTGTTAAAACAAAGTATCTAATTAGAATATTCTTGTTGGATTTATAAACTATTGAGTTAAAAACAACAAAAACTACAAATCTAATAGGGCTCTCGAGTATCAAAATCTTGTTTGGTGAGACAACAAGAACAATGCGTCTACTTGGAAATGCAATGTTGTTCTCGGCACAACACTCCTCGTCATCAGAAGTCAATTACAATTGCGGAAACTCCGGGGAGAGAGCCTTGGGTCGGTGAGTCGGTGAAAGGGGAGGAGGGTTCGACAAATATTAGTGCAGTTGCTCGAGCTCACACGCTTTCCGTCTCGGGGCCCTCTCGTTCCCGTCCCCCTTCGCCGTCTACCCTCCTTCCTCTTAAGACGCTCTGATAATCATAACAAGGATAGAGAATCGCTAGGGGAACAAGTTTCGGGAGTCGAACGTCAACTTATGCACCCCTTCTCGATGAATGTTCGACGACAAATAATTCACCCTCCAGGGTCGATTTTCGATAAAAGTTTTCGTATTCGATAAACAAAATAAAAGGGAAGGGAATTCACAAAAAATTATATTAAAATTAAAGAAATTATTCACATATAAATTCAATAAAAAATGAAGATTAATTAAGATTACACTTTAGAAACTTTAATAAAAGTTGCAATCTTGAAACACTAAAACTCTTTTTGAACGGCTGCCCCTTAGAAAAAAAGTCTTCCGAGCGTTTTGGTCCTTATCATTCAGCTTTTTTAAATTATTGTTTCCTTTCAGAGATTTTTCCTCCTGCGGGACTAATTGAAAGAAAAAGCCTTCTCTACTCCTTTCTTTTTAATGAAAAAGAAGAAGAAAAGAACCTATCAATCATTACATTTCAAGTCAAAAATACGTAGCAAAAAGAAATTTTTTTTGAGAGGTTAATTTTATTAAAGTTGAATTCAAAGACTTTTTTTTTGTATTAACACGAGGCATTACAAATTACAAAAAAAAAAAAAAAATCTCATATTACATTACAGTTGCTAGAGAAAGGAAACAAACAAAACAGAAGAAAAATTAATATTGGGGAATAAAAGAGCAAAAAAAAGTAAAAATACAATAAAATTTAAAAGCACAGAATGTGAAGCACAGGCCAGATCAGTTATTCGATATTGTTGAGTTGCTTAACCTCTATGACGCTAAAAATGAACTGTATCAGGCCTGCGCTTCCTTCAGGAAGAACTGCTTTCCCTCCCAGCAATGATTTTAAGGAAGCTGTTCCAAGGGACCAGTGAAAAGCACTTACTAATGAAGTGGGGCAGGGAGTCACCACTGAGCCCACACAAGTCACATACTTTATTAGCATCTAAAATAATATATTGTCCTTGGAGCCAAACCTATCAATCATTAAATTTCAAGTCGAAAATTCGTAGAAAAAAGAATTTTTTTTTCAATTTCTTTTCTTCAAAATAAAAATGCGAAGTTAATTTTATTGAAGTTGAATTCAACGCCATCGTCTTCCTCCTTTCACTTCAGGGGCCTTTTTCGAAAAACGGCTAATTTCCTCAGCTTTGTCCAAAACTCTGCCCTAATTTCCTCGTCTAAAGTGGTAACTGGTAAGGTTTTCAAAATAAAAATTAAGTAAAAATTTTATATATACGTTTTTTTGAGATAAATTTTAAAACATGTTTTAAAAAATTTAAGGAGATGGGAGAGGTTGGGAGGGGTTGATATGGTGAGGGGATTTCGTGTTTTGGATAATCCCCGATTATGGAAAGTACTATGGGTTTTTATCTACCCATTTTTTCCACTGTTTGAACGTTTTAAACCTTTTTGATGATTTAAATGTTTTAGAACGTGTTGTAAATAAAACTTACATTATTATTTTATTTTATGTTTTATTTTTATTTTTTATTTTTTTCGTATTGAAGCTAAAATAATATCCTTGAACATTATTAATTTTAACAATTAATGTTTTTTAGTATAAAAACACTGCTCCGAACTCACCCTTTTTACAACTTTGATTTGAAAAAGTAACCATTTTCTAAATGAAAGACTCCTTTAATTAATCAGAAACAAATTGCATTCTCCTCTTTCCTCTGTACTGTAAAAAAAGCTTTGCTTTTATTCTCTTTTAATTTATTCTTTACTTTACATAATTGGCAAAATATTCCTTTCAAATATTTTTAAAAATATGCTAAAACCAATGTAAGAATGACATTTACGTTTTAGAATGTGTAAATATTTTGTTTTCGTAACGGAAATGGTGGGATCCATGTAAGGGATTACACCCTATCTTCTTTTATTAGGGTTTTTATTGTTTCTTGTACTGTTCCTTTGGGATGGGGCCTTTGTCAATTTTCCATCCCCCACTAGTTTCTCTCCAGCCTCCAATAAGTCTTCCCTCTGACTCAAACAAAATATATATCATTCAAATAACATTGGTTTTAAATTGGATTCAGAAACAAATCTCCGAAGCGTTTATTCAAAAAAGAATAGGTACATCTAACTTTTTGTATAAAAAATACGAAATGTATTTTACGCTAAAAAAAAGGGGGGTCGATGATTTTTTTTTCCAAACGGGTTGGACTGAAATAACGGCAAAGAAGCCCCAAGGGTGTTTTGAAATTGGGCTCGGAGATGGCTCTGAGGTACTGTAAAAATACTCGGTTAATCTGCAATAAAGGAAAATTGTTTGTTTATGGATTTCCACTTATAAAAAACGCCCAGTAAACGTTTTAATTAGTTCCACAATTTTTAATTTTTAATTTTATAAAATTCTAGTGAAATGTTAGGTATTTAGTTTCTGATCATTAGTGTATATTAAAAGGGATTTATATTGTTTTCCAGTGACTGGTAGGTTTGGAAGAGGAATTGTTAATAATAATATTCGTCGGGTATTATTTTGGACCGTCAGTTGCATTGAAGCTGAATAGGTTTTTGGGAAGGGAGAAGGCTTTAATGCCCAATCAACCACAACGGGATCGTCGACGCGGCGAGGACAAAACGTCATTCCCTCACTCGTTGAGTCCTCAAACCCTTCAAGCGTCAAAAACAGTTCGCCAATATGTATGAATTTGAGTGTGTATCACTCTCAAAACCACAACGGAACTCACCCCCCGTTTCCCTTCTCCGTTCCCCTAACCCTTAATCACCGATCCGTAAAATTGTTGGATTGCACAAAACTGCGTGTAATTTAAATTAGAGTGAAACGATGGACGTGGGTGCTGGGTGGACCGTTTTCGCTTTGATATTACATATTTGATATTTTACTCTAAAACAGCTTCAGATAAGAACGAAAAGTTTAATGAGCACCACTTTATGGGTTCGAATGGGACTTGCCAATCATCTAAAACCTGAACTTGCTGGCTTTTATAATCAATTAACAATGTTCGCAACTCAAAGGGGCATTAAAATATTCTAGGACTGTAGGCAGGGAAATTCATCAGAGGAAAGTCCTAGAAACGAAAAGATGAGTCAACCTAGAGTTATGTTTGTCAAATGAGGAAACCTCGTGCGACAAACGATATGGACTTTTATAGTTTAGGTACTTTGTTCAGACGGTTTTGGGATCTAATTGGAAAACATGGTTGGCATATTACTCACGCCTTGTGATTTCATTTCAAACGTTCGCTTCAAATTTGTCGACCCCTCTTTGACAATATTTTCTCTTTGATTATACGCATCCGGGTCTGCAAAAGATGAAAACGGTGAAAAGCTCGTAATTAATGGACGATGTTTGAGGATCCTTCGAATACCTTTACGACTCAAATCCTTCCGGGAATTCGACTCCGGCTTTCGATTGGGAGGACGAAGACGTAATCCCTTTGTTTTCCGATTAATAGTCCAGCGCCGCGGGGTTCGTTATTGTCCGGCGGAAGCCTCTGGAGTTCTGGACACCCGCCGGAGGGACCCCGTGTTAATCCTAGCGAGAGAGGATCGCCGAGGCAAAAACGGTCGGGTGAAAGCACACGTGGGCTAAATGCGAATTCAACAAAGGGGTGACGATTGATTCGGACAACATTGCTGGTAAAGCCTCCCCTAACAATACCATTCCCTTCAACTACTTTTTAACAATGGAAAAAAAGAAGAAAAAAAATCCAAAAGCCTGAACTTTACTTTTGGTTTAACGTATTTTATGAAATGACAATTCTTCATGGAGGCATCCTCAGGGTTTTTGGCTTTATTACCCTTTATTTCCCAGAATTAGTGACATAAAAAGAAGGTTTTTTAATAGATTTTGGCTACTTCAAACTAATCCTTTTCGTCCTAACTAGCAACCAGGCCTCCAAAGATATTAGGAACAAAAATTTATTAGACTAATGTGCCAGTTAAAACATCTGACTAAAAAGGGTCAAAATCAGCTAAAAGAGTTGTAAACACTTTAAAAGAAGCCCAAACCTGTCTAGAAGAGCATATATCGAAATCTGCAAAATACGTAGACAACCAGCTTATGTGGGTCCTTAGAGATCCAAACACGTTAAAAAGAGCCCAAGCAATTTTTTAAAATAGTTATACTTTTGAAAAGAGGTCTAAATCAGCTAAAAAAGGGACCAAAACAACTAAAAATAGGTGCAATAAAGACAATAGTGAATCCCCGGCAATTCTGAATGTTATGAACGTTATCAAAAAATTTATTTGTTTTAGTTAACTCACTTTACTCCTTGGAACAATTTAGTGTTTTGTCAGCACAAAAGCGAGCCGGCAGATGGTTTGGATCTTATTTGCTTACTTAGGAAATAATTAAAGTAGTATTATATTTCACCGTATATTAGTACAAGCAATCTTACAGCCATTGAAATGGTGTTTCTATAATGTTCCTTTCTTTTCCTGAAACTGGTTATCCGTATTTTAATCAAGTTAGTGATAAATTAGATTTAAACATTTTGTTTGCGAGAAAGGCAACAGAACACTTGTTTGTCTAATCCTTGATTACGTCTGGTCGCTAAGGGATTGAGAAAATAAGGGGTGCAAATGAATGACAGGGCCTGATAGGGCTTTTAGTCCGCTTATATTTAAACGATAAACGAATATTTCTGTTTATTTAAGTAATTGCGTCTCGGTTACACCCCTTATCCTGTATTTTATATTTATTTTTATCATTTAAAATGGTATTTTACATTTAGGGGGAAAAATGTTGATGACCGCTTTTTCGGTTGATAATTTACCCGGTTCAATCCTTCTATAAATATTTTTGTTATTTTATCTCTGATGTATGTAAATTTGGGAACATCTCGTTTGTTTTGAGGGAGAAGTAGATAATATCCTTTGTTGTTTACGTTTGGACGATGCGATATTGCTTTCAGGGAATGTGAACCAAATACTGGATCAATTTAGTTTTGTTTTTTCGCCGTTTTTAAACTTTCAGTTAGTTTTAGGTTTATTCTCGAACGAGGCTCACATTTCACAACCTAATGTGATTAACAAGTTTTAACAAAATCATCGAACCCTTAAAGAGCTATTTTATTTAATAGGTATTCGCTGTATGAAAATGTAGTCTCTTTTTGATCTTAAAGTTTGTTTTGAAAGCTTCCAATAAATTATTTACCCGTGTCTGAAATTGCTGGGGTGACTGGGACGCAATAGAGACAAGATTGCACCGATTCCCTTAAGGGTGGGCTCTATTTTCCCGAGGGGGCAGTTTGGAAAACACCACAATTCTTATAAATTGTTGATATCGTCATGACGTCATCTGTTGAATTTCTTATAAATTGTTTATATAACGATGGGTGACCTCGATAAAACGAAAGGGGGTTGGGGGGGTCAAACCTATTGTCACCCTTTGAACGTCATATGGCGCATATAACCGAACACTTCATTATCTAACCCCCTGTAAATCATGACACAACTATGACCTCCTATTATTCATCTCCCGATTGGCCCCATCTCGAGACAATGCGCTCGTTATCTAAAACGATAATTTTGAAAATATTCAAAACATTCTCGAATTTCAACCCTTTAGGGTGAAAATCCCATTGAGGACCAAATATACCGTTTTATGCCATTTTATTTTTTTCACTTTTAATTTTTCAATTAAAACCTTTAAAAATGTCTTTTTTTCAAAAGAATCCGAGAAGACACATTTTCATCTACGATAAAAAATAAAGATCAGAAAAAATTTAAATGTAACCCCTTTTTCTCGTGGAAAAGTTAATTTAACCTCCAGTTTCCTTAACGCTTTCTCACTCTCTCGCTAAAGCCCCTCCCCATCCTTATAAACAGGGCAATGTCCCATTACATTTCATGTTATCACAGCTATATTTTTTATAACTCAGACGTGAATGTTCCCCACAGGGCCTTACCGACCGCCCTATCCCCCTCATCCTGAAGTTTTTAATGGAAACACCCCTTCAGCCCCTTTCCCATCCCTTAAGAATAATATCCGACTTAAATAATTATACGTATTGTAGGCCTTTTTCCTGTTTTAAAATTATTATTTTAATTTTGAGTATACTTTGGGGTTTTCCGGGATTCTAATAGCACCATTTCTCTCAACTAGAGTATAATAAGAAAAGAATAAAATGCACACCTAATTAAAAATAAACGAACAATGAAAAAGCCTTAATTCCGGGCTATTCCAAGATAATCAAACCGAAAAATTTGAAATCTGAACAAAGTTTCTATACTTTCTGAGTCGATTATAGACAACGACAAAAAAATTAATAAAATTATTGAACAATGCATTATAGATAAATTGCGTTTGGCCTTTGTTAATGGTTTACTGACAATACAAACAATTACACGTCAATTCGTATACAGTTCGCGTTGTCCTCCGTCAATATTAACCTAACTCAGGTTAAACAATCTCCCGAATAGTAGGTCACCGAATACCCCGGAGCTCATGTTTTGATCCAGAAGTTTGGACAAACATGAAATTTCGTTTGGAAAAAAATAGAAGCGTATGGAGGGCAGAAGGGTTTTCCTTTTAAAAACGTTGTAAAGGGCGGTCTTTGGAAATTGACGCCCGATAACATGCACGCTTCTACCCTTTTCTTATTTCGTATTCAGAGCCGGACTCCCTCATTTTTACCCATTACCAAAGGCCCATTTGTCTCTCCCGCCTCGACTTTCTCCCCCGCCTCCTCCTTCCCACTTTGTCTTCATTCTTCTCTTCTTTTTTGGGGCTACGCCCCCTTTTTCTTCCTACAAACAAAAATTATTTCCCGAACCCCTCACACCCCAACCTTCTAACTCCTTTTTAGGTCCGTGAAGTCTTTTCTATTCAGATGAAAAACCTCTTTTTAACCATGGGTTTTCTCTCTTTTAATCCCTTTATCTTTTGTTCCTCCTTTTTCCAGGTAAATCTAATTTTGTAAAAATTTTTTTTGACAAGAATTGAAGTTTATTACTCCAGATCCTGTGGAATCGCATTAAAAGGTTGCCCAAGATCCTTATTATTTAATTCTAAGAATTTCTGATTTTTTTAAATAATAAAAATATTGTGAGACAATCTTATTTATCCATTAAAAAGTACCTTAAAAGATGAATGTTTTTCCTGTAACTTTACTTTATTTGCCAAAGTTTGAGAAAATTTATTCTGTTAAAATAATTCATTAGGAATTTTGTATTATACATTCTTGAATAGGACCAAAATAATTTTATTTGTAGCCAAAATACAAAAGGAAGAGTGCCGAACATGAAATAATTTCCCTGAAATTTGTTCCTACCTACGTCAATAACAACCTTCGGAGGGATGGAAAACGCTGAAATTTAAAACGGTTTTACAGAGATCCTCTCCCTCGTCTGACAACCCCCGCGTAAATTATTCAATGAACAGAAACAAGCAAACCATGATCAAGCGGAGTGATTGCTCAGCCTCGGACTGCGGTTTGAATTATAAAACGAGTCTAAAAACAAAATATTTCAAATACATACCGACCTAAAAAAACGGTTATTCGCGATTCGCTAATGAAGGGAATCGTTAAAGCTTAGGCTCAAAAAAGAAAGATTAATTTTGTGAATATTGGCGAAGAAGTTGATTTAGAAAGCACGCTTGATTAATAGTACGGAGAGATAATCACTAAGCAAGAACCTCCCGAACCCATAAATGTAATTAACTTTGTATAAGGCCATTAATCTATTTCTCTACAATTTGATAATTAACCCCAAAGGTCTAATTTTATAGTTTGATTTGTATTCAGGCTTTTTGGGAATAGATTGGGATATCTATCATGTCATCATTGTTGATTTAATATTGAAGATAAAGAGAATTATGTATTACGACAAAATTATTTCAGTGACTGAGAACAGATAGGTAGATATTATTTAGACAGTTTGAATTGTTTTCACCCAGTTTTCAATAGATTTAGATTACGTACTACATAAATATTTGTCATTTAAAAAAATTCCCTTCCTCACCCTTTCTCCCTCTTCCATCCCTTTCCTCCCCACTCCTTCCCCTAAATCTTTAAATAATTGTTCTTATTATATTTAATGATCAGCTAACAAGGTAAAATAATAAAATAATAGCCGTTTTTAACATATTAAAGGGCTTCAGTTGTTTACTTTAGAGTCACCATTTTACTTTAGTGTACCTAAATGCTAAAAGCAAACAGTGGAATTATTTCGATCCTAAATAAATACATACCAAAAGCGTCTTTTATAATAATAATAAATATAAAACTATTGGATTTTTGTTTCTAAAGATTTTATTTAATGGCTTGATTGTTGTAAATTGCTTTACACGTTTTGTGTATAAAAGGCGGAGGCGTTTCTAAAAAGGGATGAGTAGTGGATGGGGGAAAGGTCCTAACACCATTACAGGACCTTGGGGCGAATGTAAAGTGGGGAACAGTTAAATTGAATTCCGTCCGTCTGGCAATCTCTACTTGACACTGCATGCAGCAAGTCGCTACGTGCTCCAAACGAGTGTCCTTCTTACATAAGTAATGCCCCAGTTCAAATTTTATTCAAAGGCCCACCTTTAGAAAACAAACTTGTGGCCTAAAACTTGTTAAAGTTGCCCTGGAAAAAAAGGGGTAACTTTTTCAACTTTAGTTTTCGGATGAAAATAATATTTTAAAGGGAGGGCTTTTCCTTCGATAAATTACCATCAAAAGTTTACCCAAACATGCCAACGAACAACGATTACGCAATCTCAAGGCAATTTGCTTGCCCTTAGCAAACAGAAACCGTGGGGAAATCATGAACTTAAGTTCTGATTGCCCTCACAAATTAGGACAAAAAAATGGAACAATTTTTCTCCCTTTATGGATTCAAAGTCACAATCGGTTCAAGATTCTAAGCGACAACCCATATGGAAGCCACCTAAAGAATTCAAAATTGGAGTATAGACTAAATTGTAAATGATATCAATCTTTTTTTTTTATTTAATAAAACATGAAAAAAATCTTAATTTCATTAAAACAGAAAACGAGATTTACCTGCTGTGTTTAATAAAAAAAACCTTCTTAATTGAAAACCAACATGGAATTAAGGCCAACAAACACATTTCCCTCTCAAAAAATTTGTTTATTTTCATAGAAATATTCGTGAAGATACTGCTCCCTAATTAGTATTCCTCAATCCCATCTCTGCATTCCATAAACACCCATTTAATTCCCTAACGCTGGGATATAAATATTAGAGATAATGGCGACGGAGTTTATTAAGTGTTCGCGTCGTTGAATATTAAATTTTGGATTTAAATTAAAAATATCAAACCTCACCCTATTCTTCGAAGATAATTATAAAACGTTATGTTTAAATCATGTCATATGCGCTGTCACCAAGAATCCCCTTTCGGGAGAGACCTCCCACTAGCGAAATTTGACTCACAAATGTGTGGGCCGAAGCATAAGATTGGGTCTGGGCGTTTGGGATTTCCCTCGGTAATATTAATAAGGGGGTGGGGTCGAGGTGTATATGTGTACAGAAGCGTATAAGACAAATTAAACTTTGCTAGATGTACCATGTTATGAAAATTATTTCCAAAAATAATTATTTAACGATAAAAAATACTCATTGCAGAATATTTAAATTAAAACTTATTCAAGGTCGTGTGAAAATTATTGATTTTCCGCCTGGCCAGACATTTTGGCCTTTCTACTAAAATTTCATATCTGCAACTTCACGATATGCAGGTCCATCTTTGATACTTTTTTTTTCCAAGTGGACAACTTTTAACCCCCCTCTAAAAGAAACATAAAGAAGTGTAGAATACTAATGAAAGTTGTTTGTAAGGGGTTTTCTATGCCAGTTTTGAGTTGGATGGCTCCCAAGTCTTGGAGGGTTTGGCTTGCATATGGCCCATGAAGGGGCGGGTCTCTTAAGCCTCCAGACTTATGTTTTCTCTTCCTACCGGTTACCCTCGTAGTTTAGAACGAAAATATGACACTTGATATTGACCTTCGGAGCGTATAAAAGAGACAGAGGTCCAAAATAAGTAGAGCCTTTTATATACTTGAGAATAAAAAATTCGTTTTAGTATAAAAATTCACTGACTTACATAATTTGAGTTTCTTCAGCCTTCAGGCTTTTAATAAAAATACATTGAAAATAAGCTCATTAAAATTACAAGGTTCCATTAGCGTATAAACTATAGTAGGAGTATCCTTCAAAGTTAATTCGAAAACCATGGAAGGAAACCGTTAATAAAATATTCAAGTCGACGAGTGAGTTGGAAGCTCATTATCGACATTGATAACGTTCGAAGGCACTAAATGAATATTTTCGAGTGTTTCGTTTTATCTTTTTTATTATTTCGGAAAAAGAAAGTCTCCGGTTGCAATGGTTTAAAAAGCATTAATTATTTTTGACATTTTATTGGAAAAAAGGGAGTTTCCTTTGTTGCGGAAATCCTGTTGGAATGATTGGGAACGAGTGTGGATGTCGCACCCCCTAAATCACATTACCCTACAAAGAAAGAAGGGTGGATCTGCTATTGGTTTTTTATAGCCCCCTTTTCATTTTCTGTCTTATCAGGGTTATTAGGGTGACCTCACCCCAAGAGGAATCTCATTTTCGAAGCCTTTTCGAAAATATTTCTGGTCGAGAATCTCAATGTAGAGAAACCGCCTCAAAATTAAACGAAATAGCAATAAAAAGTTCGATTTAAAATTAAAGGATTAATCTTTGGGAAACTTGAAGCTTTTTTTAAAAAAAAGTTTCTAATCCGAGAGCAGAAGTTTCGTCATCGTGTCGCTAATTAGAGAAGTTTCTTCCAAAGCCTCGTCTGACAACGAGGTGTCTGGGCCCAGAGGATTTAAAAAAAGGCATCCTTAACTTTCCTAATTTCTTTTAAAATTTTATTTATGAAACAATTCGATAAATATGTATAGAGTACTTAAGTCTTTATTTTTTATTTTTCATCGGGGAAATTATTCTATAGTGTCCTAAATGACTTATTTGAGTGGTAATGTATGAAACTTAGGAGAACAAACCAAGTTTCCAGATTTTTTATTTTTAAATAAACATTCACGGTTTCGCTCTCTAAATATTTTTTTTTCGCTTCTCCACGCACAGTATTCGGGCTCCCTATAAATTATTGCACAGATCTGTATCTAGTTAAAATAACGGCCATGAATATCCGTTAAAATAAACCTCTGGGTAAAAACCAGGGTTAAATTTTGCCCGCGCCCTTTTTCTCGCCCCTTCTCACTCACTCTTTCGCGGACCCCCTAACCCCCGCCCAGACATAAAGTGTATATCATATGTATGGAGAACTGGATACGGTAGATTGCAATTTTTTTATGACTTTTTTTTCTCTGAAGCGAACAAAGTTTATTTTTCTTTTCGCGTTTCGATTGTCTAAAACGTATCTGATCCGTTCATGTCTTTAAGGACATAGGTCAATAACTTGAGTTCATTAATAGTTCCTGGAAAACCTTTAAAACCTACTAACTAAAAAAAAATCCTGCTATAAATATTAGTTGTCTCGACTAATCTATTATACTACTTTTGAATAAAACCAATAACTTTTTACTCGGGATATTGACAGATGAAGTCAGTTAAAAACCTGAATATGAAATAACAAACATGATTAGGATCAAATTATTCTTGTTAATTTAAGCAACGAATTTTTGAGTGGGGAGAAATCATTATTGTGCCCATTTTAAAGCTAATTTTATTTCGACGATCTCATCATCGCATGAATGTATTAAAAAGGGACAGGGGGTTTGAAATTGGCACGCCTATGGGATAAAGGGGAGGAGGGGCGATAACGTGATTAAAAATTCCTTCGAATAGAAGAGTTTCCAATCTAAAGGTCCGCCCTTAATGAGGTGCCCCATCTGAAAATTTAAATGCATGAGGTTCATCGAATGCGCATTGATTTGCTAATTCGTGCTTTGCGGGACGAACAACTCAATACGCGAAAGCCGCACTATCGCCTCCCGGGGAAAGGAAAAGGCAATCCAATTATAAACGCTGGCCGGGAAAACGCGTGTCGAAATTTATTGTAGTTGGGATGCACGCATTTCCCTCCAATTCGCCCGCAGCGAGTTGGGCGCTCTTCGAAAACGAGGCTCTTGTGTAACGACGGGAAAACGTGTAGTTACACCAAAATGACCCGAGGATAGAAGCATACATCAATTAACGCTTTATCCAACTTTGTACTATTCCACACAACACACATTTTCATCTATTTTACACCAAAAATCATATTCGTGTTGCAATATTTACGATTTTCTTACTCCAATTAATTTTTTTCATTATTGCTTCTTATCTTAAACAGTCAAACTAATATTTTGTTGTTTTAAAATGGGTTGAAAAGGAGAGAAAACATTATTGGATTTCAAAAACAACAGGGGAAATGCAGGCTCGAATTTCAATAAGTAAAGTTAGGTTACTTTGACACTTTCTCCACCCTCTTCTCGAATACGCACTTTGATATTGGAAAAGCCATTTTGTTTTTATCACATTCTCACTTTGGTTGTTTTATCCCCAAACGTATAAATGATCGATTGTTGAATCACGTAGTCGTCTAAAGATCCACGGATTTGTGCGTATGTCTATGACAATAGTTCGAGACCGGTGTTTACATCGGATTGGAGGCGACCTCACGTTTTGTTGACTCAAATATAAGTACGCACAAACAAAAGATAGTTTGTGCACGTGCTTCCCGTTTACAAGATGGGATACAATTGATACAAAACAACTTTTTCGTTCACCTAATCGCCACCTCTTAAGCCCAACAACGTACGATGTATACACGTTACGAAATAGGATGAGGAAAAAGGTTTGGGAAAGCCAATAAGAGGTAATGAAGCGTATACTGAACGTAAGAGATAGTCCGCTATCTTTTCGTCGCCAAAGCCCTTTCCTTAATACCTGCTAAAACATCCTAAAATGTTTACTTTCCTTTAAATCCTCAGTACAAAACTCGAGATTAAAACCAAAAGATTTGATTCATCAGAGACAAATTACCAAGGATAAAAAAAAAATTCTGAAGATAAGAATTCCTCGATAAACAAGGGTTGGGGAGAGTCAAAAAGGTAAAAAATTGTGCACCATTTGTCTTAAAAGTATCATAGACTTAAGGTTGCAGGGTTGAGATATATAATGGGAACTGAGCAATACCCTTCTTCGTTCTCATAATTTATTGAAACTCCCCCCACCCCCCTGTCATGTCCATAAAACTTTTGAATTGAGTTTTTCCACTCTTCCTCCATAGGAAACGAGGAAGGGGCTCATTATTTATTTCCGTCGTAATTGGATTACATATATTCAGGTGCAACATTTAACAGAAGACCACCCCCTTCTTTTACCTTCGGTTTATTTTCCTGGGTTTTACTCCTTTTTTTTTCTCCTCTCCTCCATGCCAAAGTAATGGAAGAGGGGGCGTTTTGAAATTTATATCATGACGTGGGGAAACCGCAGGTTAACGACAGAATAGCTCTAGGCCTTCCAAAGTGATATACATTTATTTTTGTTCGGATTTACGACTTGGCTTGGATATTCAACAAACGTTGCATTTTATAAACCCTCAAGATCGAAATTTCCGTCAATTAACACATCTCGCTGTTATGCTTCTTGGAAAATGGGTTTTCTTCAAAGTGCCGAGGTGTAAAGGACGCCTACAAAGGCGGTAATAATGAATGTTTAGAAGTTCATTAGAGTGACACTATGCGTTAACTGGAGAGGATAGGGTCCGCCTTAGAAAAGCTAATTGCGTCGTAAACACCGAGGGTAAAAACTTTAATTAACACCTAATCACAGCTTCCGTTTCCCCTCTTTTTTTTCTTTACACCTCCAGTACACCTCTCATCAAACTATTTTTTAAGATCAAGGGCCTCTTTCGTTTTAATGAACGTTCTTGAAGCTTTTTTCGTTGTATATAATCAGTTTTTTAGGACTCTTTTCATCTCTTTATCAACTAAAAGATATTTTTTATGAGAAAAACGAGAAAGGTCAAAGAGGACAATCAACCCTCCCATGGAGAAAATGACTCCAATTCACTTTTCTTGGCTGAAATTAAAAGGCTATTAAGAGGCTGTGAAAAATTAACCCCACAATATTATAAAGAAGGAGCCCAACTCTTTTAGATTACAATGTTGCCAGATTGGGCCTATAAAAAAGCTGTCAAATTTGCTATAAGTCACCTAATCTGGCAACACTGGGAAGATCAGTGGCGGATAGGCATCTTACCCAATCCATCCATGGGGAAGATGATAGACGAGTGGGGGAGGTGGTGGTGGCTAGGGGTGAGGGATTAAAAGAGGATTTTGATAGTGCTTACTTTGTGGTTGTGGAGAGGTAGAGCACCAAATTTGTTAAGTTGGTGTATTAGGTTCCTCCTCTGTAACTTATTGTTAAAAATTGATAAAACTTTCTTGTACGTCTACTTAAAATTTGCTAAGCTGAATTAAAGAAGCTTGAATTGAATTTCGGGATTTGAAGGGGAAAAAAGTTGATGGAGAAAGGCCTTAAGAACACATTGGTTCTTTCTGGATTGGGAAGTGAATGTGCTGATCTGGGGACAATAAGCGTATTTCTTCCATCAAGTCTAAAAGAAGAAAGACAACCTAAAACCGCAAAGTTGAGGGTGGATGCTAAGGAGAAAAAACCTCGTCTTTTAGAAGGGTCATTAGGGCTCCCAAAATACCTTCTTCTTATCTCTCCCCGGTTTCCTTTTATCAACTCCGCCCCGATGTTAAGCCCAGGTGGATTTGGGCCTTTTTTCCGACCTCCCTTTTTTTTCCAAGATAAGCAATTTATTATAAATTATTTAAAATGTTTCAACTATTGAAAATTTACCTAAGTAATTAATTATTGTTGAAGTCCGGGGCTTTAAACTTAGATTGAACGTTCCAGCCCCTCACTGAAACTGTAATCGGATTCGGATGATAAAATAAAGGTAGACGAGACCCAAGACAGCCCTTGGAAACCGAACCTATCAGTTATTTATTCAATTGAAAGGGAGTTTTCTGTTAGTGTCCGCACTTACCCATGGTCCTAACAGTTAAAGGATCCCCTCCTACGTTCCCGATAGGCAAAAAAGGTCGGCCAAAGAAAAAGAAGGGGGAGAGAAAAAAAAAACCAGTGAACCCTTTGAGTCGACAAAATAAACACTTTCGGAACACATGAACTGAGATTTTATTCGAAACCCAAGTGCTTTTGAGTCAATTAAATTGGTTTTAAAACACATAAAAAGGATTTATAGGATAAAAACAAATCCTTGTTTCAATCAAATAAAAAAAAACTGTTTACGAGACAATATTTTTAAACATCTATCAGAGATATCTTTGAAGTTTCTTCAATGATTTATTTTATGTTGTAAGAATATCCTCAATTATTGGACAAAAATAAAGATAATTTATAAGCTTTTCTTAATCTCATTAGTCATTACCATCATTTTATCAATTTCAGCCTCAGCAACTTTGGAATCTTAAAGAAAATCTTCAGAATTACCAATATGAACGACTTCCTTTGAAAATTTTAAAAGCATTGAAAATTCAATAAATTTTTCATTTTTTTTTTTATCTTTATAGGCCTTAAAAAAAATGTTTATTTATCGATAATTTAGTTTAAAATTGTTTAAGCTACCTTTCAGTGAACAGAAAATTGATAATATTGATAATTTTCCATTGAATAAGTTTATTTTACATTATCCTTTAAAAATGAGCCTATTAAATATCATAATTAGGCTGATTTACCATTTGAGCATAAATCGAAGTACCCAATCCAACTCTAATTACCGAGGTTATGAGTTTGTCCTGAATAATGTGTAATTACGAATAAAGGATATTGAACTAACACTGAATTTCATGATAACTAAACCTTTGGCTGATTAGTTTCGTCCAACATCCATATTTTCTGTTCTGTTTTATATTGAAACTAGGATATTTGAAATTTCCTTTATACTTTAATGCGTTTATGTAGCTAACAAGCTTGTTTATATCAAACAAAGCGTGTTTATTTTTAAGGCGAAAAAAATGGAAGAAAGAAAAATTAAAAAAGTGCTCTTGACTCTCGAGCCAGAAGATGCTGCATTCTTTACGAAGTTTTCTTCTTATTTCCTTCCTTTTTTTCTCCTTCAAGGAGGGTTTGAGTCGGACAAAGGGCTTTGTAAAAGATCTTAAAAATGAAAAGCTTACCTTGGTCCTTTGGGTAATTATTTTTTCAAAATACGAAGACGATAAAAAAAATAAATAAATAAATAAAAATAAAAAATAAAAGTGGTCTTTTTCAAGTTTTTATTTCGTTAAAAATCTAAAAGGGTAATTAAAAATTGTTTATGTAGTGTGAATAATAAAGGGTAATTCACACGTCAAGTGTTTAAAAAAATTTTAATTTTAGGGATAAGAGGGAAAAAAATCTAAATATGAGAATTCTTATTCAAAAGGCTTCACAGAGGTGAGAGATTCTAATCAGCCGTTTGTATTTGTGGCTTCCGCCCCTCCTGGTCTTTATTGTCGATTCTTCCTCTCCACCGGATCTCTTATCCGTTTCTAATAAATCATCTTCTCGATGGCTTGAATACAAACGGCCTATTTAGCCGTTTCCCCCGGCACCGTTCACGGGTGGAACCTCTGATTTGCTAACTATTTATGAGGACCTCCTGGGACAATTAAAAGTTTTATCAGGGCAGAAAACAGACTCGGACGCATCAATCACCTTTATTACCGGCAAACCACCTTTTATCTCACCTTTTTCCATAGCAATTTTGTAATTAGGACCTATTAGAACAAAGCTATTTCAATTTTCTTACCCGTCTTCTCAAAAACCTTCAAACGGGAAAATAAAACAAAAGCATTTTTAATAATGTTTTCTTATTACTTATCTCATAAAATCAAAATTTTGAGGAAGAAAGAAAAAAACTACATACACATGTAATGAGATTTTTCTTAATATTGCACAGTAAATAGCATTGAACTATATAATTTTTTGTCCATTACCATCACACAGAGAGTAATTACTATAAGAATTACAAAGACAGTGAAAGCACGAAATTATCGAAAAACGATCTTTGAAAATCTCAAAACTGTCACATCCTTTTTAAATTATTTTATAAGTACACAATAATGACTAAAAAGTACAAAGGAAAAAATGGTAAAAAGATCGAAAATATAAGCTAAACGTGCGCTATGGGAACTTCTTTTCAAAAGTTTTCTTTTTTTAAACTAAAATTTTATGTACAATTACCTTATAAATCTTTTACAAAAAGCATCACCTTTTTATAAAATAAATATCACTTAAAAAACGAAGCTCGAAATTCCGCAAACTGTACATTTAAAAATTAATCGTTTCCTCGTTATATACACAATTATTTATAAGTCTATTTACAATTTTGTTTTTTATCTACAACAAAATATACATGCTAAAGAAAAAAAGAAAATTCGAACATCCATGGCTTTTTGTTTCCTTTGGAACGGAATTTGGAAAAGTGCATGGACGTAAAGATTATAATAATTTTTTTTTATTTTACAAAAATATAGTCTTTTTTCTTGGACTAGGGAAGGTAATGGTCGAGACAGGAATTGTAGCTTGGAGACGGTCCTAGTGCGTATCGCTGCCCTCCACAGTCTCCTATTCCCTGCCTGAAACAAAAACAAAAAATTATTTGACTGAAGAATAAGCTCAGAAAGACGAGATTTTTTGAATTTCATACTAAAAATTGTCTCTTGTATATTACTGTACAGGAACACGATTTCATCCTCTGTATATAAAGGACGGAAACGTATCTGGGAGAAGTGAGTATTGGGGTATGTATTCACAATAGAGCTTATATGTTTGTATTCAAAACCAGTGCCGCACACTTCGACTACGTGCCTGATGCAGCCCTCCCCTCACACCTTCACCACTTCGGCATTTCAAGCATTTATTTGCATTTTTATAACACTTTGAATTTAACGTCGATTTTTTCTTTTTGCCCGACCTCAATGTTGTGTTCGCAATTTAATGTTAAACCTCGAAAATTTTATAATCTAAACTTTTAGTGTTGTTTCGTCACATTTACTTTGGGAATTTCTCAGCGAGGTTTAACCGGAAATGGGGCTGCATTTAGTGCGAAACTCCCCCTCATCTTCTAGACTATTAATTGTCAACTCGCCCTCTCCGGGTTACCTTCCACGTCTAATCTACCCCAAAGGAAAACGTATTAAACCAAACAATTTAATTAAACTAATGAAAACTAAAAGTTTCTTCATTTGCGGTTTTTCTCTCACAGTAAACAGCAATAATAAACATCCCAACATAAAAAATAAATAAAAATTAACCTATATTTTTCACGTCGTGAAACCACGCTACTCAAAAACTATAAAACCCCAATTTATTATCCCTTCTTTCTTATATAATGAACATAAGGGTGTAAAATTTGGCCTTAAAAATAACAATAAAGGAATAACGACTTTTTTTATATATCGGACGAGTTATTCTATTGCAAATTAAAAGCTCTCTTTTTACAACCCAAATTTAATATTTTATTTTTATTATTGAAAAAACGAAGAAACGAAATTTCCGAATAAGGAACTTTGACCTTTATAGATAAATCTACTTAGGTGGAAAACCCTTTCTGTAGAGGGGCTTCCTCGGTCCCTTTTATGATCTATAACTTCCAGGAGATGTTTCATCGCCGAGCGGCAATATAATCTCGGCGAGTTTGCGGTCAGTGGCGAAAGAAAGAACAAAATCGTCTGATCCATTTTATAGAAGAAAATTTGATAGATTCTATAAAATGTGAATGAAATAAATGAGTATGGAGGAGGAACATCGTCACTTTTTCAAAATTCGGGGATCTACAGACCTCTCCACAAATACCGAATACCCCATCCCTATCTCCCGTTACCACTCCGAACAAGGTCATGTCCCATAAAGACCAAAGAGTCACTTTGAACCTTCGACCCCTTCTTGACCTCCTCTTCCCAAAATCAGGGGTTCCAGGGTATACTAAAATGCTTTTATTTATTTTTTATATAAAAAGTTGAATAATTACTTCTGTGTAAGTAGTTGTAAATCCACTTTGGAAATAAAAAATTCGGTGCCAAATTTATAAAACCTATCCGGAAGTAATATCGCCTGAAATATATTTTTAGAGTCTCTGAAGGGGCAAGTTGCCAGGGGTGCATCCAAACCCCGGAGGCGATAATGCGTTTTATATGGCCGAAAAACCCCCTTGACAAAGAAAACCGTTTTCCAGCTTAATAGACCTGACCGAAAGAACAATATACGATTATTAACATCCCGTAGAGCAGCCAAACTACTTAATTTTTTTGGGGGTTGATTTTTAAAAAAGACGTTAAAATTATTGTTATATTTACTTTTTATAATAGGTCGGAGTGTGGGCCAAGCTTATGTGGGGAAGGTTGCCAGATTCAAGGGTGCTTCTTCCTTAACCGGAAATCCTGAAGGACGTCTGGCAGAAAAGAGTACCCGAGCAAAAGTAAATCGTTTTGTTTACTCAGGGCGAAGGAAAACCTCCGGAGAAAGTCTCTCTGTTTGTAAATCGTTAATCAATATTCGAAAGCTCTTGTTTATTCAATTCCAAGTAAATGCTACCCCTTTCCCTCTTAATAAAACGTAGGAGCCTTTTTTTGTTTACTTTTGGTTATCTTTCCTTGGTCTATTACAACAATTAGATTTACATACGAGGTTTCCTTTTCCTTAAACCACCACCAAATGTTCCACTTACATTTAAATTGAAAAAGCGCGGAAGCCTCCAAACGGGTCGATGATTACCATATTCAGTTGTATAGCACAAACCTTTTCCACCCCTTCTTTACCACTCCCTCTTCAAGAATCTTTATTTTTTCCTCTTCTCCAGGAAATCCTGCCCTACTTTTAGGAACGGGGATTCCCTGTATAATCGTACAGCCACTTTTACGGCCCTCCCCTCCTTTTTTTTCTAGTCTTCTTCCACCGCCGTTTCTTGTTTGCTATGTAAACATTGTATCTCTGCCCATTCACAAAAACCCCTTAACGTCCTCCTTCAATGCTTTTTATGAAATATTTATGAATGCTTCATACGTCCAATAAAAATCAATGGGTTTTATGTAGATTAAAGTTTAAAATTAACTGTCAGACAACGAACAATTTTTGATTTGTTGTTCATAACTTTTAATACAATAAAGATGTCGAATTTAGAATTTATTTTGGGAAATCGAACTGGGAACGAGGCAAAAGGGGACTGCGAGTTGATTTACGGGCCAAAGCAATTATCGAAAATAGTCTACGAGATGGTTGATATTCGGAAGCTAAAATGATCCTTTATTGTCATAAATAAATGGACGATTTAATAAGGATATAACCTGATTTTGTCTCATTTTCGAATAAATATCAAATCCAAACGGTTGTTGTAACCAAAATTCGATCTTAGTCGAAAAATTAGTGTGAGTCTCAGTTAAAAACATTGCGTTTTCTCAGCTCCCTTTGGATAAAGTGTCCTGAAATTCTCCAAAAATAGTCTTTAATATGATAAGAAGGTTTAATAGAGCTGAGAAAATTCGATTTCCTTTGATTTAAATGCACTTCACGTGATTTTAAGGATTCGCTGGACAGGATATAAAATAATAAATTATCTGAAGAATGAAGTAAAAAAGTACTTAACACTATTTAAATTATATTGCAATTGATGTCCTCTTTGTAAGTTGGATTTACAACGATAATTCAATTGTCGAATGAACCCCTTTCAATATGGAAGAGGGATCAAGGTAAATTTACTTACGCTTCTCTAACTTAGTCGAAAAAGGGAGGCCATTGTCATTACAATTCTCATCAATAATTAGAAGTAAAGTCGAAGAGAAAAAGGGGGCGTCCGGAGTCAAAGGAATCCTTTTACTAGAGCTTCGTTTGATTGGCCTTTTGATGAGAGAGAAAAAAAAACTTCAGGTCTCCTTTGATCTTCGGGCATTCGAGACGATAAGGAAATGACATTTGCTCTCAATTAGTGGATCCAACACCCTTCGGACTTCCAATACTTTCCCCCTTCTATTCCGACAATACTCCAATAACTGGTTAAAAATTGGAAAGCGAAATATCACGTTTTTATTGAAAAAAATCTACTTCAACTGATGAAATTTGAACCTTTTGAACACGATTCAATTGCCTAACGACCAATTAAAACTCCTATGGTTATCACTCATGCTGCTATATTGTATGAATATTAAAAAATAAAATGAAATCTTTATACATAGGTAGGAACTATCTAGAAACTTGGAGCAAACCTATAAAAATAAAGTAGGTAACCTATAAAATTTTAGACCGGATAAAAAATTCCCTTCCTCCAACAAACCTCACTTTCCTGATAGTGCTCACATATTGAGGCATACGAGGTAGATCTTTTTCTCCCTATTTCTTTAATACTTTTTTATTTTAGCGTGTAAATGTGTCCCTTTTTCGACTAAGTTAGAGAACCGTAAGTAAGTTTTAAATGTGTAAACGTGTTTTAGCGTGCCTATCATCCTCCGCGTGTGTTCCGGAGGATGATAGGCCTATTGAGGCTCACGGAGGCTTTCAGCTCAGAGGCTTATATAATCATGATCACGATGATCCCTTGATCACAAAAATATTTTGTTTTATATGAATTTATTTTAAAAAAAAATCACTGTTGAATAATACGAGTATAATATTCTTCGGTCTTTTTCCGGCCAACCCTCTGGACAAACAAAATGTAATATATTTCATTGTCATATGCATGCACAGGAGGGAGGACTTTGGATAAATTTCCCCATCCAAGTCGTTATAATACAGTTTTGACCTAGTTATTGATATATTATAACTTTAAAGGATGATTTGACACACGTGGGAAGAAAAACTTTTAACCTCTAAAAGGGTTTTTTGAAACGCCTAAATGCTTGGTGGGCTTAAAAGGTAAACAGTTTGGAAAATAAGAAGAAGAGAGGGTTGATGTGTGCTGGATGTTGGGAACGCCATCAGTTTTGGGCTCGGGACGACCCTTAATGGCCCCCAGAGGACGAGGACCCCCCTCCCTCAGCCACAACTTCGAATCCAACTACACATCACTTGATTTCCACTCTCTATCTTCGCTTAAACCACTCCATTCTTTACGATTTTCAACTTTATCTTTGGTCGACATCGGTTAACATTTGCTCCTGTTATCGTCATACTTAACACTACAAAATACTCTTGATTTCATTGCTAATTTTTCATCTGTATTAATTTTGGTTGAAAATAAATTAAAGTGAAATCAAGATGGTTCGCTTCAATGGACGTCTACCTTATCACTTTTTTCAGGCTGACGGTGTATAATAAAATAAATCAATTCCGAACATATTTTTGTACAATCTAAACAATACCTAAAGCAAACAGAAATGCATTTCGTGATAAATCCGGTAAGCATGGAAAAGCACGAATGGTCGGAGGGTGTTTTTAACTCTCCCCCCGGCAAACCCCCACGAGAACGGATATTTTGTTTAGCCTAGATGTGTTGTGTTTCGTCGACGACGTATATAAATCAACCCCGCCGTTCCCCCCGTTCATCCATAGCGGTCGGGGGTCGGAACAAAGCGCGCTATCTGTATCTTCCCCCGCTTGCGCCCCAATACTGATATTTACTGCCTCCTTGGTTCGCCCCGTTTCAGACGAAATTAGATAAATAACTTGGCCGCGAAGTCTATCTGTATTTATGAGGTGTCTGTCGTTTGAGTCCCGCATACGTGGCTCGACGAGAATATACTGCGCCGTCGTCTCAAGAATAATGAAACCCCCTCGTCAACATCTTAAAGATAAAACACGACTTTTGCGGAAATTTCAACATTTCGGATGAACTTTTGTGTAAGTAACTCTGAGGGGAAAGCGTTTCGAACCTATGCATTAGTAAAACGGTTAATCAGGGTCCGGCTAGACCCTTTCAGTGGCCCCCTATTAGCCTCAATCACCTCCTATTTATTTATTAAAGATAATTGCGTTCTCATGCTCCCCCAAAACGTTGAATACGTTAGAACTTAACTTCCGCTTTTCTATTTTAAATATTACACTATATACAAGAGGATCTATTAAAGTCAACCTTCACTCAAAGGTATTGGTAGACAAAGAAGATTTTTTTTATTGAATCAAACCTCTATAATTTGTATCTCAAGGGTCCAGTCTTTATATACGAATTATGGAGTGTCAAACTGAAAAAGTACGAATTGTGGAGGTAATATTTTGAACTTTTCAAAAGGCATTATGCGATCAAGAGCTTACCATTAGGAATATAAATATTGATATGAATATAGAGCAGAGGATTTCTGTTCTCATAATCTGATAACAATGGGTTAATCAGCTTGTTTCATTCAACAAGTTATCAAATTTATAAACTTTATTGAAACAATATTATGAATAGTAAGATATTTGTAATTTGTAGCTTTATTCTTGGAAAAGTATCTTTTATTAAATTAGTTGCTTGAATGAAAGTTGACAATAAGGCCGGAGTTAAATAGGGAAAGAGAGGCTTGGAAGTGAAACGGAGTGTAGATTAATAAAGTAAATTGTTGTAAGTTTCAGAGAGTCTTGGAGTTGTCATGTCTAGAGGGCATGGAAGAGAGTCCTCCACCCGACCACCCCCCTCTGGAGCCCAACTTGGGAACTGCAACTCTACAACTAGTCCGACTGCCCTCGTTGTATTAATTATAAAGTTTAAACAAGAGAGGAGTTTGACAAGACGCGAGAGAGTAATGGCCCTAAAAACTCGCTAATAAAGAAAAAGATTATTCGTTTCAGGAGTGTTCGCGATCGAGATGAATGGGCTCCAGCTTTACGGGCGAATCTTTACGACTGACCACACATTGTGAGGTTATAACGGTTTTAAACGTTGTCTCCTTTATGACGCCTATCACGAAAGGAACACCCACTTTTTCCTACACTTCTAATACCTATGCATAATTCCTTCCCATTGCGACAAAAAAGTTTCATAACATTTTAAGCTGTGCAATATCTGTTTAAAAATGATAATATCCTATAAACAAACCCCTTGGGTGTATTATAAACCTATGTACCTTGAAAACTGAGTTATACGCTATAGCCTACATAGTTTAGACCTGAGCGACTGAACCTAAGATGGGAACTCCTTTATACACTTTGTCCTCGACATTATTAGATCATCGATGCTTTGTTACGTAAAATTTTTTTCGATTTTTGTTTCACCGTTGGTAAAAACGTGACGTCAAAGGAGGGGCGAAACTCAATTAGGAGGGTAACTCATTAAAACACGAGTTGTGCCAAGAGAACGTTTCATAATCCTGATAATAACGTTATCGGTCTTAGACCACCCTCTGCTACTTTGAGCGTTCCCTCTCCCCTTTCTTACTTATCTGTGCAGACAAAGGAATGTGTCGAAAATTGCATTGCGTCTCCTCCCTCCGTGACTAAACACATTTGACAGGCTGAATAGGACAATTTTATTATCTGGAGCGTAATTGCTTTCATAAAAGAGCAAGCGATAAACATCCACAGATTTTTATTTTATTATTTTTATTTTAGAGAGAAAATTTTCTATACCATCTAGATTTCAAATGGAAGTTTTAAGCAATTAAAGGACTAAAAGCCTTTTAAAAATATTACATGAAAACGGAAAAAATCAAGTATAGATCAGTATCCGAAAAGTCATCAAGGGTTAAAAACCAAAAGGGGACGGACTGTCAGAGCTTTTTCCACCCTCGGAGGAAAAATAACCTTTCCAACTCCAGGTAATGAAGTTTCCCTGTTGGCCTACACCGATCCGTCATCATTCAATGCGGAAATGGGCCGGGTCATCCGTCACCCGTGGTTTCCCATCCAGCAGATTTGTTTAAATATCGCGTTAACCCAAACTTGATACTTTTTACGGCAAACTTTTTTTTTCATTCTAATAGGGCATTAATGGAACATCTGATACTTACACTACTCGTTCGTTATATGAACATTCGGTTAATTCTGACAAATATTCCTCTATTAATTTAATGCGTAACTTTAGTCGGACCGTAATAGAATAGCTTAGGGATAATCCAGTATCGATCCTTTTATGTAGATTTCCCTTGTATCCCAACGAGTGTCAAGCTCAAATTTATTACAGCAAACAAATTAACTTTTTTTTCAAAATTAATAATTTCACTGAGCCAGAAAAATGACAAACCTTATTCAATTTTCACTGCCAACTTAGCACATAATTAGAGAAAACGGGGGAGTAACTTCAAAATTAATCAACTTTCTACAAATCATAACAAAAAATACGTTTTCTTACATTGCAAATAACTTCAGTTGCTCTTTGGAAAAAAATCCACTTATGTTGTTGTCAATTTAATTATTGATTAAAACTGGTAGAACTTGAACGACAACGGTTTTAACTTTTTTGAGAAAAAAAAAATCATGAATGAATACATTAACTTTTTGCGAGGTAAAATACATTAAAATTTTATTCTGAGGTTTAATAGAAGCGATGTTCGTTTAAAAGATTTTATTTTGTGAATTTTTGTTATTTGAAAAGAAAACAGACCATTAGAGAATTTTAACTTTGAACAAATATTTACATTTCATCCTTTGTGCCTTTTAAAGTAAAAAGGAGGTCTCTTTTGGTTTTAAAATGGGTTGATTTATACCTCGTTTCTGCTATTTTAAACTAATTAAATATGACTCAAGGAAAAAAAATCCCCTACAAAAGAAAAAACACCTTAGGTCAAATTAAAATGTTCTTTGATGGTACTGGGAAAGGTAAAAGAAGGAATTGAATAGAAAAACGAAAGTTTTTTACACCGGAAAGATAAAAAGGTTTATAAGGTTAATTCTCTTTACTTGTTCAACAACGAAAAACTTAATAAATAGAAAT
The DNA here is from genome assembly GCA_018703685.1 of Orius laevigatus. NCBI lineage: Eukaryota > Metazoa > Arthropoda > Insecta > Hemiptera > Anthocoridae > Orius > Orius laevigatus. The sequence goes on along the minus strand of JAGWEN010000061.1, from coordinate 137,977 downwards.
ATAATTAAAAATTAAAATTAAACTATGATATCAAGTTTGGGAAACTAATTTAAAAAACGTTTTCCCAAACTAGGAAGCTATATTTAAAAAAAAATCCCCTCCAAAAAAATAATCGTCCTAGGCCTGGTTCATATTTCATCTTATCTTAAGGATAAGTGACTTAGATGGGCTCTAAACTAAAAGGGTAATAAAACGCCTAATTGGTTTAAGTTTCATTTTATCCGACGATTAACCGGAAGTTTTGTCAGATCTAAAATATGACATGAATTCCTCAAATATTTATGACTATTTTTTTTAAATTAATTGTTTTTTGAATAGCCTAATCACTCTTTGAAAATATGTTAAAAATGAATTCTTCAAAACGAGTTTTGAATAAATAATTTAATTGATGAAAAGGGGAGGAAAAATGACGAAGCGTTCTGAATTGCATGAACGACTAATAAAGTCTTATTCAGAATAAATTAAAAATACATTTTTTAATCATTTTGCTTTCTTTATTTTATTTTTTTTGGTTACTTATGTTTTATAATTAAAATAAAAAAGAATAGTTTAGAACTACAAATTATTATAAACAATAGATATCAAAGGTTTATTTCAAACTGCAGAGATTCTTGACGTTCTCATTACGACTCGAATACTGATTAGAGCGTCTGTCCTGGTATTTGCCAATCGAACGGAGATGACGAGTCAACTTCGAAGTTTAATCAAGAGTTTTTAAAATAAGAAAATTGATCAAACTACCTAGTGAAAATAAGTTAAAAAAAAAATTCCCCCTTTCATACGCTGAAAGGGGGGAGAGAGGGACCTTACTCTATCGACATTTCTATTCCAGATAGCCCCAAGGCCTGTTGGAAATGACCGGAGAATTGCTGTTCAACAGCCTCCCGAAACTGGCGATTCTCCGGGTTTATATTCGTCAATATCTGTTATCGGAAAACTGAACGCTTTTTTTTAACGCTCTCATCGTGATCGCCTTGAAGAATTTTCAGCGAACAGTTCTAACTGCACAAAGAGAAAAGGCTCCGGATGCCCCCCCCTTTTTATTTACTATTTGTTATTCTTTAATTGAAATGTTTAATTTTCTATTTGTATTCTAATGAAAATTTCATTAAAAGAGAGCTCACTCCAGATGTTTGAGACGTATAGGGCTGAAGTATTAGTGGGTTTATGTAGTCTTATGACGGATTCTGTGCTTTATAGGGCGGAGGGATAGGGAAGAATCCTTTAATGAGTTCCGGTGCGAGGGATAAGAGGGCGGGAGGCATGTGTCCGGTTATTTGATTATACGAGACGTGAGCTGTAATTGTAATCTGTTAAATTGAACCAAATTGGTCACTCCCTCTTATTTCCTTGCCAATTATAGTCCGGGTGTTCAGTTGGGGTCGGCCCGGTGGTAGATTACTTCCAGAGGGACGCCTTCAGGTCCCGCTGGGACTTGGGGATAAACATGTTATCCCTTCCCTTGTTAGCCGGATCGCAAATCTTACCTCTGGCTTTAAACGTATTACCGAAAGACGTAATTAAATCAGAATAAACCCTTTTGTCTCGGCATAACATTGCAAATTTAATGACCTGCGAAATAGATATGGGGACGTTTGTGTATTTTCGAGCGCGAATAAAAGAGCCCCATGATGCGTTTTGTCGCAGTCTAGAGCGGGTGTTGATAATGCATAAACTGCCCCTGTAGTTGTTTGTCATTGTTTTCCTGCAACAGATGGCGTGTATTTTCAGAGAGGAAACACCGGCTTCGCTTCCCGGCTCCGCCAGACCATATTTGTGATGATAATGAAGTGTACTGATAGTTAGCGAACGTTCCGAAGATAAATTATGGAGATAACCGACCTGGAGAAAAAGGCCCCTTTCCACCTCCGCCCGTTTTTCCAATCAAGGCTTCATTCAGAAAACAGTTTCGCGGTAATCACTTTTTCCCTCCCGTGACTTGGACCGAATAAACCTAATTCCGAGAGAAAAGAGGCTCAAACCATTATTTGTCTCCGGCCCCTGGTCATTTGTTTCATTCCCTTTTCGCTCTTTCTCTTTATTGTACGGGACGTGCCTTAAAAACAACCAGAGAAGCCAGAAAGACCTCAATTTTGCCTTTAAATATTAGTTTAGTTAGACCTTCAGAGCTTTGTTATTGATCAATTTTATCAAAAGGCAGAAAACAATAATTCTATATTATTTCGGTTCCTATTCTTAAACACTTCTAATAATTGACCTAAAAAAATATTAAAAAAATTAACTTAGCATAGTTCTGATTTATTAAACACTTTCAATGCGGCACGTTTTCATTACGTAACGTTTAAACGTCTGTAACTTCCAAAATGTTTGACCGATTAAGTCGATTTTTATACAGAAAGATAGCTTTTTGAAATAGCTTTCTAATGGTATAAATATTAACAAAATGTGTCAAACATTGTGGTAGTTACAGGCATTTTAAGGTTCAGTCATGATGAATTGAATGTGTTAAATAACTACGTTAAATTTTATGTGTTGTCGGAAGTTGAAAACGGGGTAGGAAATTGAAAAGTAAATTGATGTTAAATTATCAAAGTTGACCCTTTAGATTCCGGGCAAAGAACCGCTTTCAATTTTTATAGGGCGAACGATATCCTGTAGGTCAAGTCGTTTCGAATAAATAAATTTTAAAATGTCTTTTTAAAGAAGTCGATAAAAAATAAATAAAAGTGACACGTCTTTCTAAGGATAAAAAGCGATTCTGTTCTTGTCATTGACGAGTATAACTGCCTCGAGAAATAAATCCCAACTTTCAGACTCCGTATTTTCCAGATTCCCTCGACAAATTCCCTTCTTCCACGAATACAAAACAGGGACCTACAAAGGCTTCATATACACGCACCGATTTTATGACATGTTTTTGCTTTCACTCAGTTTTTAAGGATTAAAAGACAATTTTGGGTTGTTTTTTTGTCCAACGAATTTCTCGATTTAAATTTTTAAAATTTACATTTTGGACCCTTTGAATGCCAAAGGAAGGATATACATACAAATTTGTTTTTGACTCTTTGAGTCCTTCGTTGGCTAATTAGAAAGCTCGACATGAGTTCACGATAAAAGAAGTTACTTTTTGGAGGAAATAACAATTTTTTTTCATTTGATGGTCCAAAAGCTAATTCCATCTTTTTCATTAAAGTCCCTCTTGGAAAAATTAATGAAATGGCTTCTTTTTGGTCTTTTAAATAAATAAGAGGAAGAGAGAAAAAAGGATACAGTAAAATCTAATTAATGCTACCTGTAAACACCTTTTTTTCAGCATTGATGACGCAAGCATTCACGTCACTCACCTGGAAAAATAAAATTTTAAAAATTAGTTAAATGTTACACAATGCAGGAACTTTAAAATTTGTGATATTATTTTAGTAGGATATTTATTTATACGATGTTTATTTTAGCGGATTTCCGGAGGAAAGCAGGCTATTTTTATTTAACAAAGAGGAAGGGAAAATTGGACCTCAGGAAGGATTTGAACCTCCGACCTTTCGCTTTCTTGGTAAATGAGCTACCAAAGCGAAAGGTGGAGGTTCAAATCCTTCCTGAGGCTCAATTTTTTTCCTTAAATTTTTCTTCACTAATTTTCTTTGTTAAATCAAAATTTTAAAAAATGGTTTAACAGCCTCCCTGTTCACTTTATATTTTGTTTTCTTAGTTATTTTTTAGTTTGGATTTGATAAATTAACCTTTTAATTCTGAAAAGGCGCATGATGAATTGCTAGAGTCGAAAATGTGAGTTTCTTAATTGTGCTTGTGTTTTAGAGAGATAGAAGGGTTGAAAATGAAAGAGGATCGGAGGGAAAGAGACGCCATGGGTATTAAATGGAGCCTGGAAAGAACTTCTAACGTCATTTCACCCGGCCCTGTCCCTTTTACACCGAATATCATTTGCTTGCGGAACGCCCCTTTATGGGAATCCGAGTGAAATTTGTTTTTGCTAAAAGGTTCTCTCAGTGACGGTAACGAGATTTTAAGGGGATTCTCACAAACATGCGGTCCTCATAAGATACAAACCGAGGGCTTTTTATTCCACTGTATGAGCAGTAAGAAAAAGCGCTAGTTGGTACATATTGAAAAAAAAGTTATAAATATTTTTAAAAAGCGTCACCGAATAAAGCAAGAGTTTGAGAAAATGGGGGAAAAGATCGGAAAATCCTGTTTGATAAAAAAAGGGTTTAAAGGAGAAGATTGATGGCCACTTGAGTAAGTTGGAAGAATAAAATTGAATAAGTTATTGAAAATACTTGTTCGGAAATGGGGTGGCGGGGTAGGAGCCGTTTTATCACATGTGATGGAATCTGTTCGTGATGCCCCATCCAATAAATAGGCTTAAAAGTCGAAGAAACCGCACGGTTATAACTCGGCTCGAGGGAAAAGAGATGGAAAAAAATTCCACTTTTACCCCCTGCACACGGATCGCACCGGAGGAAACTTTATCGCTCTCATACGAATGGAATTTTAAGCGCGTATGTTCAACTTGTGGGGATGTATCGAAATCAAACTTTTTACTCAGGCTACTTAAAGTGTCGCGTGACGGGCCAAACAACTGATTTCGCTCCCACGGATCCAGGATTAGTTCCCCCCTATCTTTTTCCCCTTTTTTTCCCCTTAAAGTTTCTAGAAAAAAAAGAAACTTTTAAAATAGAGGATCTTTTTGTTTTAATCTTTAATTCGTTTGCAACCCTTAATAGCGTAATTATCTGTTAAAAAAGTAGTTTTTGATCTCGTACTAAAAAGATTTAAAGTCGTTTAATTTGTTCCATATCAATTATTTGATGAAAGGCCGTTAAATCTCCATGAAGGCTTTTTTTATGTTCCCTATTCATAGGAGCACTTAAATGAAGCGATTCTCCCACGCCATTTGAACACGGATTCGGTTGAAAAACGAGATGGAGAAACAGAAGAGTTTCGCCGCGATTGAGTGGGGGATCGATTTCCATTCGTGGGGAGGTTGATTGGCTCAACTGATTGCATCTAAATTTCATGACGTGGCTAGTCCGAAATCCAGAGGATTATGCCAAGTGATTTGCAGCGTATCAATTTTAATCAAGGTGATCAACGCAACCCAGACACCGGTATTAGTTAGTGGTTAGCTAAATATACAAGATATTGCTCTATTTAAATAAAACACTGCTCTGGACAGTCCCGAATTTTCATCAAAAAAAGTTATGAATGAATGAAAGGTTGAAAAGCATAAATCAAACTCCCCCAAAATTCATGGCTTTACAGACGCCTGCCATATCATTTCCCCCAAGCTTACATTACCTCCTTCCACCCTCCCATCCTAACTCTCCCTACAACTCTTCCCACGCTTCCATAACCTCCCCCACCCTACCACCACTTCCCCCAACTCCACTCTTTCCATTGGAGTTGACCACTTTTTCATCACCTTCATCCTGAAAAACGGAGGTTTTTCACAAAATGTAGCTGAAATTATTGCTTCTCAACTCTACCTATAAATAAGTTTAATAAGTAATAAATGTTGGCCAATAAGAAAGTTAACTTTATCTATAATATATTTAATTACAAGAAATTAATGTGTAATTATGTAAATGTCGTTTTACTGACCGCACCCATATCCTCACCCTCGTCCTTTAAGGGGTAAAATTATGGGTTTAATAATGGCCCATATTAAACCTCCCTTGGCCACCTCGACGATTGTTATAAAATCAAATTAAGCAGAAAATGTGGTGCGGAAGTGCCTGGAAGATTTACCTCTGTTTATATGACTGTGAAAACAATCCTTTTTTCCCCGGAAAATAATTATAAAGGGGTGAGTACGATTGTCGAACAAGGGTTGAAAAGGGAGCCTGACATGATCCTCGAAAACTCAATTACTTGGTTCGAAGAGGCTTGGAGACAGTGACAGGCAATCTGAGCCTCCCTTTCCCCACCCATGACTTCTAATCTTCTATTTATATTCGACTTAAGTTTACCTGACTAAAACTACCAAATTCGCGTTAAAAAAACATATTTAATTTTCAAAAAGGTCTAATAATTAGATGGGGGCCCGAAAAAGGGTTTAGAAGTGGGGCTATCTCTTATGTAAATGAGAAAAGCCCTAACCGCCTCTTGGAAAAACAACACCTCATCTCATCCCAGCCTCTGGAGGCCACTTTACTGAAATGTACACTTGAGCCTCTTGTCTACTTTGAGAGGCTAATCGCGATAAACATAACATGATAACGACATAAAAACAACCATATTTTTATTTAATTCTTTTGACTTCTTTCTTTTAAATAAACAATTCAACATTACGACAAAACTGGTCCACTGGTATTGATGGAAATGGCTCTTAATAAGTGATTGACATCCATTGATAGGGACCATTGTGTGACCCGATTTGTCTCGCTGCACTCGTTATCAACGATTCGTATTCACCCTTCTCTATTCTAAAATAGATTCTCCTATATTTCAAAATCAAAACAAAAAAGTCAAAACTTTTAGAGAACAATCCTAATATTGCCAATAAATTGAGCTTTAACAAAAAGGTTACGTAAAATTGATATTTCATAACCTTCTAGTTATGTAACAACACAATTGAAAAAGTTCCAAGTCAACTCCAAACTGTGACCAAACTTCTCATACTCCCAATTTTGTTGACTCATATTGTCCACTGTATGCCTAGTAACATCAAACAAAAAAAAAAAGTTTGTTTTGAAAATGGTTTTATTAAGATGAAAATTGACTAAAATAAACGAAAATCTAAAACGAACCAAACTAACTCTCCTCTGCTTGGTGTGTGGAATGCTGCCGCGTTTCTCTAAATAATATAATAAAACGTAAAAAAAATTTTTTTTTCTGATAGATATTTGTGATTTATAAAGCGATATAACTGTGAGAAAGGATAAATGGATGGGTTTCAGTGGCCATATTCAGTTTTATTTTTTTTTATAGGGCACTTTGTAGAATTATGGCTCCCCTTTTAAATTAGCTTTACATGCAATATTTTCCGGTTGATATCTTCTCTTTTTAAAGTGGCCCCTCGGCCCCTCTTCCGCCACCGTTAAAAACTAAGGGTTGATGTTTGATACCCTCGTAATTTTTGATAGTGTCAGAAAATGTCCGTCGACGTAAAAGCCATTTTTTTAGTTTGTATACGTTTTTTAAGTGGAAAACCGCGTTATGGGTTTTCAGACACGAAAAGGCTGTAATAGGAATACGGATATTGAAATAATGGGGTAAAGTGAGTCGAAGTTGTTATACGAGGGGCGTGTTGCGGCTCATTAGTCAACCCCGAGATTATGACCTCCATGTACCAATACCGGACACCGCAATTTATCATCAAAACACCATTATTTTCTATTAATGTTCATTTTAGTGCGGTAATTATAAAACATGGCATTGTTTCCGAACACGATATCGAGAAGCTAACGAGGAAAATATTGACACGAATTTTCTCGTGATGTGAGAAAAAGGTAGAAGGGTGGGATGGGGATCCCTCGGGATTTTCCGCCGGCAATCTCCCCATACCACGTCTCTTTTCCAAGAGGTCGCGTCACCGTGAATGCAGCCCACTTTTGCTTATCTAACGGGCCGCATTTAGGCCTCCCTAACGCAAGATAAATGACACCACTATCTACTCAGACTGTTCACACAGAAAAAGTGAAGATTAAAAAATCGATTAAGGAAAAAAAAATTTGCAAAATCTGACTATAAATTTAAACGAAATTTATTCTTTAGAAAATCTACAATGGAAGTTTCAAGGGTCGCCATGTGGTCGAGAGCTTTCCGGAGGAAGAAAAAAACAAATTAGTTTATAAAGAGCGAGAGACAATTAGCGTGGCACAGGGGGCAGGACAACTGCGGAAGAGGAGATTCTCAGTTTATTAACTTTAGAAAGATGGGTAAAAGAAAAGGGAAGGCGGCATAGGGACAAACCCGAGTTGAAAAGGAGGCATTAAAAGTTTGAATTATAAAGTTAGTGGGAGGGAAGGCGAAGGACATAAGTTTGAGGAAGGTCCCAGCTGCCCAACACCAGGCATAACTTTCCATCCTCTAACCTCCCACCAAAAATGTCTCACCAAAAACGCCCTCCTTTGATATTTTTCCAAGAAACAACCATCGATAAAACTAAAACTCTTTTTGCGATATAAAAAATATGCTCATAACGTTATTTTTGTCTTTCTCCTTTGATTTATGGAGCGAAGGAAACTTTCCTATTCAAAACAGCAATAAATCACTGAAAATTTACATGCTCATATCAGATTTTAATCTCATCTCTTTGACCACTTAAAAGCAGTTCTTTGTATTTATTGAAAAGAACGGAATTCGTATTTGTAGAAAAAATGAATTGCATCATATCCCTTGGCCCTTTAAATTTCCTGTTCGCAAAAAAAGCAATTCTCAGGAGAAGCTTAATAAAGAGAGGCAATAAAAAAGGGGAAAAATCCAATTCATTTGTTAGTTCAAAGCAAACTTTTAATTCCCCAAACCGTTGAAATTAAATTGAACGTCCTTTTCAATTCACGATTCCAGACTGGAAACTACTAAACTGCAATTAGCGCTCGGTGAGGTACAAAGGGCGTTTTTTGACTCGGGAGGGTATCGAGTTGAAAAGAGGGTGGGCAGAATCTTTCAGACCTCGACACTCCCACCATCCAGAAAACTAAACGTTCTACTCAAACTCGAAGAAAACTTGTTTAAACTTTCAACTTGTTTAACTTCTGCGTATTCACCTTGGACGATTTTTCAAGTTCTTTATGTACTAGTTCATTTTCTGCTTGAACGTTACTAGTTTATTAAGTTTCTTGTTGATATTCGAGTATTTTAAACATAATTTTTAACCATTCAGAAAAATTCTGCGGATATCTATCATTTTGAATTACGGTATTAATGGAAAAAAGTGGTTGGCTGCAGTTAAAGAGGGTTGGAAAATGCTCTCTCTTTAAGCCCCCTTAAAGTAAATTGAATGGCGTAGAAAAAAAAACGAGAAAAAAGGAACGATAAAGGGAACCGTTTATAAGGCGAAGGCCCCCATTGCAGAAGAGGGGCATTATTCGTTTGGCGGTCGAGTATAAAGTATACGTGATATGGTTGAGATGGTCAGAGGGGGCGATTGAGACATGACCAGGGCACTCAAGTGGTGATGTGTGATCATTGTGGCTTACATCACCGGACGTGAAAAGAATCCTTTCCTCTGTTCATTTTCGACCCCTTCTACCTCCAAATTTAGAATATTCAACTTTCAATTTCCCTTTTGTATGTCAGCGGAAAGCCCTTTCAAGTATTAAATAATTCATTATTTAAGAGGTAGCGTTTCAGGAATCCTTCGAAACAAGGAAGTCAATAAAGGTGCCTCCTCCAAAACTTTTCTCCCTCGAGAGTTGTCTACCAAGTCAACAATTTACGACGAATTCCTACAAAACCGATAGAAGTTTCAAAATTAATTAGAATTTTATAGTGTCCTATAACCTGAAAATTAAACCGTTCAAAATAAGCTTGAAACGCTTTTAACTTTCCGTCCCATTTATTTTCAAAAACGAATATAAGTTTTCTTTTCTTATCTCGACTTTTGTCCGGATCGCGGAGCCACTTTAGCTGGAAAAACAACGTCCGGAAAAGTATGTACACAATAATTCCTCCTTTCTCTGTTTGCTTAACCTCACCCCCATCTTCTTTAGAAGTGGGAGTGGATTTCCCTTTGTGCTCGAGGCTTAACAGACTCTCGGACCACCCTTGACCCTCAACTCGTATTAATGCTTTCATCCCATTAATTCTCGAACTCGAATCCCCACTCTAGATTATCGCTGACGTATTTAACTTGTTTTTTGATCTAATTAATGTTTCTCTTCTTTTCAACAAACTTCAATTTAGGTCAAACTTTGAAAATGAATATTCATGAAGGTTCCTCACATCCTATATGTGGTTCCTGTTACTCATAATTGTCATGTAACACCGACTGTTTCGCATTAATCACACCTAAAAGTATTTTAATCATTTCCTTCATTCTATTAAAAGCTTTGATTTAATAATTTATAAAAAAGTCATCTCTAAATTGTAAAATGCGGTATGGAGGAGGAACATCGCAGTACATTCGCAAAATTTTGGGTTCTACAGAGCTCCCCACAAAACCAATTATCCTGTCCCAGCATCCCCACCATCAACCAAACTTCCACCTCCTCCCCCACTCACTGCTGAGAGCATCATCTCCCCTACCCTCCTCGACCGTCACCCGCCTCCCTCAGGCATACTCCATATCGCGACAAATTTCTCCCACCACCCTCACCTGTATCCCACCCTCTATCCTCTCCTTCCAACACGTAACTATTCTCGACAAAACAAAAATGTAGAAATTGCTTCAAAATTGATACATAATTATTGTTATGTTAATATTAATAGTATGTACTTACTGTACATTGTTTAACGAATTGTTAAGATAATTGCTCATAAACAATTTAGCAATCTAATCAACCCATCTATTCAAACTGTAATCGCACGTGGCCAAGGAAGGGATTGGGGGGTTAATTTTGAATTAAATTAATTACATGGCGTCTTAGGATCGATTGGGAAGGTCTTAACTATTTCGAGGCCCTCCAGCGTTTTGAGTTCGCACAACTGTTTGCAATAATCACAATCGGAGAAACCGTTCGTAAAAACAACAAAAGCGGTTATTATTTATATAAAGAAAAGAGGGCGGAAGTGAAGAAAATTGTCAGCGAAGGCACTAAAAAGGACATTTTACGAGCGTGTCGCCGCTCTTTGGTCCCATTTTACGACAAGGTCATATTGCTGCCCGTTTTTCCGTTTCTACTTTACTCCGAAGATCGTCTCCGTTTCCGCTTTTAAGTCTGAAAAAAGGACACAATGGGTCAACTCTTATCGAGGTCAAGGATAGGATAAAGGGTAAATCGCTCGAAATTAAATATATATAGATAAGTATATATTGTAAGAGAGATCCGGGTAATCCGCTTACATGGTCCGTTGCCAGATAACCAATTCCAAGCTATAGAACGGCTTACTAAAGGTTTACTATTGGAGCTTTTTGTCCACCTCCAGGTTAAAGATTTTATTTCAAATTTTACCTAGGGATTTATCTTTAAATATTTCATTTGTTGAATTCTTCTTAACAATTCCGATAAAATCTCTGACATGAGACCCAAAAAAAAACTTTCTAGGATAAACTGCATTCAGAAGTCGAAAAGAACCAAAATCTTGCTATAAAGAGATCTCTTTGCATAAAAAATAAAAATAAAAAAAACGTTGTGGTTTGAAGGTGGATGTTACGCCTACGTCCCTGCCTTCGACTGCTAGACTAGATTGATAAAATGAACAGAGTTAGAAGTTTTGGTTTAAACCGAATATAGTTTCTGTTCAATCTAGTTTGATTAAAGTAGAGGACTTGGGCCTAGTACTCGCGTGACAGTTGCGCTAATTTAAATTCCGAGTCGTAATAGAGGGAAGATGAACTACAGGCTAGAATTTCTCGGCCTTAGGGCAACCTTGTTAGTAACTACTGAGAAAATTACGTGATACAAAGTTAATTCTCGAGGGCAATCGGATCATACTCCAAACTCGCGGCTCTAATCCTCCGTCCCTACATTTACAATCGGAATTAGAAAATTATTAAAATCGATTCAATCAAATTAGTATCAATTCGAAAATGGATTAATCCGTTTAGAATTGTTTGAGGGTGAAAACCGGGGGACACCACTCAAGCCTTCCCCAATGAACCGCTTGTTTTTGTCGGACACGTGCACATTATGCGCCAACACGTGTTCAAACGGCGCTATCCCACTTTACCAACTACACCGTCAACCCTCCTCGGAAACAGCGCAACTTTCCCCATCATTCCCATCATAATTACAAGGGCTCCCCCTACGGTTAAAACGTTCTAAAATAAAATTCAACTTTAATATAGAGAAAACTCGAATTTCCAATACGTGAGTGAAGCTTTTTCGAAATGTATCACGTACGTTACTGGATTATCCGGCTCGTATGTAACATTTACTTCACGTAGAAGCCAATCCTCTGATTACTTCCTTCGAGGAGTTCAACGCTAACTAATTCTGCAGCGGAGAACGTCTTCGACCTCGCCTTCCTCATAACCGATACGTTTCCATTTCCTGAGTCAGCAATTAACAACCAAGAAACGACCGACCCTCAGAAAAACGAGCCAAGTAAAATTTGAAAACTATTTAATTTCAAACTTGAATTTCCACATTTTATGCTAAAATTTAATTTAGTTATACAACTTTTTCAAGTAAAAAAAAAAAAATCAAAATCAAAATGATGCAGATGGTACGGTTTAGAATCGATGTAAGAAGTATTTTAACTTGTAAAATTAATTTAGCGTAATAAATGCTTTTTTATCGTGAAAATCTTTTTACTGAAAGCCCTTTTAGGGACAGTTAAATTTAGACGAAAAAAAAACTCCGGTTCACTTTATCCCGTTATCCCTAATGGAAGGGAACTGGTTTTACAAAATGTCCGAGAGGGATTCAAATGGAATATAAAATTAAGCAAAAGCTTTTGGGGGGAAGGATAAGAGGAAAAAATGTTGAGGCGTCGAAAAATACCCAAGAAGAGGCACTGGTGTCAAGAAGTCACATTTATAAGAAGAAAACCCCTTAAGTCTTAACCCCTAAGTTTGGAAAAAATGTAACACCCTTATTGCTTTTTTCGTCAAATTACTTAATTCCTTCTGAAAGTGGATAAGGGGTGGTAATTGATCGAGAAAATTATTTTTTTCGTCATAAAAAAGGGACGTTTCACACTTGAAGCCCCTATTGATTTAGAGGCTTCTAATCGAGAACAATAGGATTTGACAAGTTCTTTTATAAGGGCTAATACGGGCTGTCTGACGTCTAAAACCTTTAATTTGACATCTGTCGATCTCAATATCCGGCATAAAAAACACCATTTTAACGTTTAAAAAAAAATGAAATAAACCTTTTTAACTTTCTCATTTTAGCTCAAAAAATCTAAATACGCACCTATATTGTGGCCAAAAAAAAATACGTTTTTATGAACAAAAAAGATGTATTAAATTAAGCCCTGTTTTATGTAGGAAATAAATTGAACTTCAATGTAAGGGAGAAAAATATTTTTTTCTCTTTTCATTCTTAGAGGCCATTATAGATCATGTTTTTTCAGAGGTTAAATTGAGTTTTCGAGAGGTTGGGCCGGCGCCTTGACAAAAGGACAACGTTTTCGATCCTTGAGGTAGAAAAGAGGGAGAGAGGAGAAAAAAAAAGAGAAATGGACGGAAAAGATGGAACGAAAGGCTTGTGTAAAGCTTTCAATCACAGCTCTGAGACACGCACACAAATACTTCATTTTTGCGGTTCTTTTCCACCCTCTCGATTTTTTTATTCCTCGAAGCAAAAATTATCTTGGAACGCTTCCAACCGACGGTCTATAACTTGATTTTTGAACCCTAGAGGAATAAAACAATTCACTTCCAGCCTTTTTAATCAAAGTTAATTAAAAAGCTTCTTTTTTTTTCGCAACTCAATAAAGTTATTAAGCTAACATCTTCTGTTTGTCTTGACTTCAATAAAACTAATTGTGTACTCTTGTGAGATGAAAAAATAAGGGAATAATGTCTCAAATAAATGGATAAAACTTACAAGAAAACCGAGGGTGGTCGGTTTACCAAGTTCCAAGGGGTGCATCTAAATAAGGAAATGTAAATTGAGATGAAATAAACCTTATTAGGAATGGGGTAAAAGTTTACAACCTTTAAATCCACTTTCAATACCTTCAGAAGATTGCCTTTTTCCGGATAAATTCTCAAAACGAGTTCCCTTATTCTAAAGGTGGAGGGACAAAGAGAGGGGGATGATTTGGGGAGGTGAAGAAGTTAGGGAGTGTTGGGAAGTTAGGATGGTGGGGGTAGTTTGAATGGTGGGGGTGGTTCAGTACGTGGAGGAAGTAGGTGAGAGAGGTGGAGGAATTCGCCTGGAAGTTATGGGAGATTGAAGGGAGAGGAGGTGAGGGTGTTTGTGAGAGGTGGAGGAAGTTACGGAGGTAAGAGAATGGATGGGGTGGTGGTGGAAATGGTGCAATGGGGGGGGGGTTGGAGGCGATGGGGATGTCGTATTTGGTGATTTTGGAGTTGGTTTTAAATTACCTCTATCGCTAAATTGTATTATTTTTCTTTCCCGTATTAGTTGGAATTTTTGACATTGATAGAATATTTATTTTTAAAAATAGGCATTACTCTTTTTTGCTTTCCGGAATTTTTGCATTTTTAGCTTTTTGCTATCAGATCAAAAGATATGACATGAAAATCAGTTAAAACTTTATAAATAGGAATAAAAAACTTTATTTTTTATTGATATAACAATTAAAGTCGTAATGAAATTAACAAGCTATAATGCTCTTTGCTAAATCAATAAAATGACACGTAATCAAATACTGTCAAAGTGAAACTCGTAATCAATTATACATTTCAATGAAATAGCCCCGTTTTCCCTTCCCACTCGAGAACCATGAACACAATTTACCCTTGAAAATCAGTCCAAACAAAATGAGAAGGTATTGATCCGTAGATAGGTCCTTGCCAGCTGTTTACACTGTCTACCCTTTTGTCCTACATCCCCGGGAGGTGATACAAGCAAATATTTGGCGATAGACTAGTTTCAGAAGGGAAAAAAGAAATATCGCCTAACAATATAAATCTTTAGAACGGTTTTTTAATGTTTAATTTTTGCGACTTTTGACTGGAAAAGACGTGTAAGAAGTGCGGTTTTAATTAAGTCGTGAAACCTGTGACTTTGAAGGGCTAATGAGAAGAGGAAAGCTAAAGGCTTTTGACGGCACTTGGGAATAAAAACTACTTAACGCTAACTTTGAGTATGGATGTTTCAGAGGTCGAGAGGGGCTTTTGAAAACTCTCGCCCATTCCCCTCACTTATAAACTGTTGCCTTTTTACCAAAGAAAAATTTTATTTATTTAATTTGAGAGAAAAATTGTTGTACATACCTACTTAATGCAAGGTGTAAAAGGTTAGCTATGCTAAACTAGATTCAGCAAGCATAAAAGAAGGTTTCGTTTTTCTTTACTATGATCTTTACTATGATTCAATATTTGAAAACTTAAAAAATATAGATTTAACTTTTTTTAACGTCCAATTTATATAATGAACATCTCTGACCTAGTGATCTGCCTCTGGGGAAACGTGATGAAATTATGAAGGCGGATTGCGTGTCGAGGGTACGGAATTATCCGGACGGTTCTCGAAGGAAAAGCGCGAAAAGGAGAAGGGTAAGAGGGGCACTGGAGTTTATTAAACAAAGTCGACTCTCGTGTTCAGAGATCGTTCGGCGGCCCCCCTTTTCACTCCCTCCCGCCTTCCCTTTTTCGCTAAACAGCCCATTATCCCCTTACAGGCATTAAACCTTCCTACCCGGGCTTTTCTATAGAGATAGCCAATCTGCACCTTTCTATTAACGCCTAAACGTAGGCCACTGAATTATACCTTCGTTTTTTATTTTTATCCAATAACGCTTTAAAATTTTTTGTCGTCAACTATGTGGTATTTCTCAGACCCTTAGAGGTCAAGAAGGCTAGTTAAAGGAATATCTAAAAATAAACTTTTGGGTCAATATTTTGAAGAAAGGACGAATTATTATCAACACGGCGCTATGAATAGACCATACCCGCATGACAGCTTCTTTGTGCAGGTAATGTAGAACTAGGTTCTCAGTTTTCCTCCCTAATAATTCCAAGTTTCTGATTATTAAAAAAACAAGATTTATACGATATTTATTCCCCTTTTTGATGGAAAAAAATCCGAGAATAAAATAAAAGGGGAAAAAGCCCATATGAGTCGAGGGACAATGAGGAGTGATGATGCGTCGTTCTATTCATCATTTGAGAGGCTATACGCTCTGTCAGTCCTCCATTTGTCATCCCGACCTCCGGAGTTCTCTTAATAAACAGAGGAAACGTAACGGATTTATTAATTACCTGAGAGTTGTCGAGAGGGACCTTCCGCCGAACCCTTTTCTATTATTAAACAAGATATTAGGACGAGAGAAAAGGGGATTTGACGTTTTCTTCCATCATTCATCCGAGGACCTGAATGAAAATTTCATGAGGGAAAACCCGTTTTACTCGAACATAAATCTCTACTATCTCAAAGTCAAAATATTGATTTTTTTTCCTGTTAAATTAAAAAAAAATTAATGACTGTTGTTAAAAAAAATTGAGAGAAAAACCCTTTTTACATTTTATACAGAACTCAATCAAAAACTTTTTATGAATCCTAAAAGACGCTTACTTCCGCTCCTAAAATAAGGGAGGGCTTTTCCCTTCTTATCCTCCTCTCTAAAATCAACAACTTTTATAAAGAAAAGAGCCGTAAATCAAACAGTTTTTCGAAGATCCAAAATAGAAACTGCGTTATCGCTTTTTTAAAATAGGACAAGTTTTTTAACTTTTAGGGAGGTGGTGGAGGAGGTTGGAAGTTATGATGCAGGTGAGGGAAAGATTTGTAGAGCCCCTAGTTTTTTTATGAGGTTCCCTTTTAGTACTTCATTAAAAAGAATAAAAAAAAAAATAAAAAATAAATAAAAATTACATTTATCACTTTGTCAATTGGATTTAAAAAGAAAAAATATTCAATATGTATTTTATTATTAATAAATATTTATTGTTTTTCTCAAAATGTCCACAGTGAACTTGAATACAAACAATGTAAAGAATTTAATCAATAGATATTGACTTCACCATAATAAAATATTTTAGATACTTCGGGACAAAGATATTCAATTATGTTTAGCCATAATAATATTGGCGGCTTCTTTTTTTCAAGAGGAAAAGAAAAAAGTAGGACATGTTAGTGAAATTCAATTTAAATTCAGATTCCTTCGAGGCAAGGGCCTGTAAGAGAGAGAAAAGTTAATATAAGAGGGACTGGAGGAGGGAGTCTTGGAATTCTTGCTGGGATTCTTATCTCTAATATAAACTCGACTCGTAAATAATTGCGGCCAGTTTTAATAAAAAATGCTAATTTTTATCAGCTATGTTTGCCTTTCGAGTTCTATAGGGTCTTCAATAAAGGGTATTGATATGGTTGTTAACCCTTGAGAAACACGAGGTAGTCAATGGGTCGGCCAAAACTCTTATTTCATGGATCGGTTATTCAATAATCCGCCGGCGGAAAAAGGGGTTTCCGGGGGGTCCTTTGATATCCTTTCAAAAACTCCTAGTTGAATTCATACCCGTTCCTCCATTAACTTTTGAGCTTGTATGTTCACCCAAAAGGGTTCTCTTCAAGGACGTGGAAGCTGAAAAGAAGGCTACCCGTAGAAAATTTTTTTTTTACTCTCTTTCCTTTCGTACCAAATAGGCTCCTTTCAACATCGATTGGCGTAAAAATTCTATTATCCCGTGCCCTTTCGGAAAAAGCACTTGACATTAACTTGAGAAAATTAGAAGAAAAACTACTTTTTTTCCCCCTTGGGTTTATTAAAGTGGAGGAAAACCGGAAGCACAAATAAAAGGCATCCTATTGAAAGCCAAAAGCGCAAAAGCATCTCAATTATTTATTACAATGAGAGAATAAGAGAGATAGAAAAAAAAGTCCTCATTCCTTTTTTTTCAACCGAGTACTGTCTTGGCAGATATCAAGGAGCACGGTAGCGTTCCAGACTTCCAGCCCACCAACAAAACCAGCCTGGAAAGGAAAAACCCATGAAAAGCTTTTAAATTCTGTAAACTTCCAAATTCTGTCCAATACTAATCCCAGGTTTGTTTATAGCTTAAATGGATTCATAGCTAAAATTTGAATGGTGTTTTGGTATAATTTAAACAATGAAAGTCAAATTGAACTTTATGCCGGAACTGGGGTAAAAAGTTGCTCCTTGTTTGTCAGAAATCGTCCTCTCGCTCCCGGTCGTCTTTTGTTTCGTGTATTGTTTTCGGGGGGACAACACGTGGGGCCGGAGGCGCGGGGAGGACGAGTGAGTTCTGAATAATCGTATGGTAATGAAATGTGTAACAGTTCGAAGTGGGAAAGCGGGGGAGGTTCGTGTGTGTGCGCTATACTCGCTTCACTTGGAACCGGCAATATAACAGTGACCCAGAAACGGATTTTACGAGGGTACAATGAGTCTAATGCGCTCCCTCTACCCCTCTTCGACCATCCCCGTCCGCCCTTCTCTAGATCAGGACCACGTATAACCCGCCCGGAGGCTCCACCAATCATAAAACTCATTCAGCCTATCCCTAACCCGACGATTTGCATGCTAATATTTCCTACCCGACCCAGCCTAACTTGTCGAACTTTTATCAATTCGTTAGTTAAATTAAGAGAAAAAAAGAAATATGTAATTGCTTTCCGATACTAGTTTTAATCCTTGACATGTGAATAACATAACTATAACTATTCTCTGGTGATTAGGGTTCGGGTAAAGGCTTTAAGATTCCTCGCTCGGTCCAAAGTCCAAGCGACGGATTAAGGGGCAGGCATTCATGGTTTAATATGTTCAGTGTGTAGGGTTTACTTGACTCTATTTCATTTTAGCTCTAGTAGCTAAAATGAATTGAGCAGCTCGTTGAAAGGAAGTCAAATAAGTTGTCAAATAATAAATACTTTTGAAGAATAAAAAAAAAATTAAATATTAATTTTAACAACTGTATAAACTTCATAAATCGATCTCAGATTTTGTTGATACATCCTGGTCCCGTTGCCAGTCCGATGTCACATTAGACCAGTCAACCGTCCTTATTAATTTTATAAACGCTGAGTGAGAGCTCTACCAGTGCCGCATTAATTATTATTACAACTCCCAGAGAGCTCTTAACTGATACACGTCCACCCAGATAGGAGAGCGAACCCTTTCCCGTCCTATCAACCCCCCGGCATGCAAACCTTTTCATCCCTCTTTTTCCTGAGGGGCTTTTTACGCACCGATGATCCACGTGGAACTCGCTTTTACAAAAAGCCCCTACGTACGACAATTTTTTATTAACATCGTTTTGAATAATGTATCGGACAGGGCGAGAAATTGAACTAGAAGGTTCTAAATTTTTATCGCTTTTTAATTCCAACTGAAAATAAAATCGTCACATTTATGCCCAATTTAAGTATCTAGCTCACCTTGACCAAAACGTTTTCCCTCGTCCGGTCCCAACTTTGTAGGGGTAATCTAGATTCAATCGGCAGCGGGCAGGTAGGTTGCATGCTACTACGGATTTCGAGATTATTGAGTTGTTTTCTCTTTTCCTTTTTAGTTTGTGTTTGTTTTGTGTAGGCTGACAAAAAATTTAACAATACCTATGTATTAATTACTTTTATGGGTTAAAAGAGCTGAATAAATAATAAAACGCTGATTCCATTGAGACTGTTAAAACCCTCCGAAGTGCATTATTACGTGTTAAGTTTTAATGTCTTGGGGATATGTGTCCGGAGGGTTGGGATGGATACGATATCCGGAAATGTTTCTGCCTCGTCCCTTTGGGAGATGAGTCGGAGAGTACGTGATTACCTGGCCCACTGGGATGAGAGTTGACATCACTCCGAGAGTGACTCGGATGATAAAGGTAGAATAGCGGATGATTTAGGGGAGTTGGCTTGAAGCATATTTTGGTAGGGGGGTCCCCCCTGTGGGTTAGTAGCCCATGAAACAAAAGGCATTTAACGCTCGACTGAATCTTACATGGCCCCTCTGGAGCTGGTCCAGTTGTCTCTTGGGCATTGTCTCCGAATTTTTCTTTTCTCGCATACCTGAAACAAAAAAAAAATTATATGAAAAAAGGTTTCTAGATGAGCAAAGATATTAAATTTTTGCATTCATTAGTAGCGCTCCAAGCTAGAGATGCTATGGGGTATCTTAATTGCCTACTTTTCCCTTACAGAGTAATAATGAAACTGAAATTCATTGTTGCCTATTTACTGATTGATAGTTAAGGATAACTGATATTTGAAACAAACTGCATCCATGGCAACCAGGGTTGCCCAGACCCAGGTTTAAATGATCCATTTGAACAGTATCCCCCATTAAAGAAAAATCCCCACATTTGGCAAGTGGCAACACTGACCAAAATGTAGCATAAGGGTCATCATTTGTAGGAGAGGGCCCAAACCAGGGCCCAAATTGCAAACAGGGCTATTTTCAAAGTAGACCAACATGGAGAAAAAATATCCTCATTTGGCAACACTGATTAGCTTGCATTCATGGACAATGAGTTGGGCACTAGAAAATTGAATTCATCGAAAGCTTAAAATTTGTCTATCTTCTATATTTTCAAACGCAAAGATGGCGGAATATAAAGGATTTTCATCGTTTTAATTTATTGCTTTAGATTCTATTTTGGTGTTAATGTGTTAGAAAAAAGATCTAATATTTATGAGATAACATTAGTCATCTGTATATAAGGGTGTTTTTTCTTGAAGGGGAATTTCTCTGTCCCAATGTGTTCTAATTAATTCTTTTTAAAAAAAACCGTCAAGAATATGAATGGTTGGTTGTCAATATAGCCATCAACCGTCATAACAAATCGTCGCGCTGATTGATACGACCGCCGGGGACAAATCTTCCCGTTGATTAATTCAGAGTCACTCATAGCGAGGGGTTTTTTTTCCCTGGGTACTCCCCGAAGGGCGGGGGTGGGACTGGAGAGGGCCCCAGAGGTGGCGGAATTAGGGAGGCCGGGGTGTCGACAGACATTTGTCATCATCAACCTGCTCTTGACAGGGGACCCCACCCTTGGCCCACAAATGGAGGTTCCCGCCTCTCCTTCACCCCCTCCCCTCCCCCGAGCCATTCCTCGTTTCTCCAACACCAACCCTCAAACCTCTAAAACCCGAAAACCGAGCCAGGAATTTCCCTATATCACCCAACCTTCCGTCTTTTAGGTCAAAAGAGAGAAAAAAGAATGAAAAACACAGATTTCACACATTCCTTCTCATCACATTTTTTCTCCTTAATTATAGGAGAAAAAAGCTATTATAAGGTAACTTTCAAATCAATAGGATGTTCGTCACAAATAGCTTAAGTTTTTTAATTTTAAAATTTTCTAACTTATTTGCATTTTATGAAAGATTATTTTTTACAAAAAATTATTCTAATCTTATTATTAAACAAGTTGAGATCCTCTTTGTTCTTCCTTATAAGGCTCAACAATATAAAGCGGAAATGCAAACAATGGCCAGTTTAAACTTCCCTTATGTCCTCCCTCTCTACTACCCCAAAATTTATCTCTAATCCAATCAGTTTTCAAACTTTGTAAATTTGTATTTACCTTTTACAGCCTCGAGGGAAAGTAACCCTTAAGTGAAAGTTAAGCCTAATCTACATCTAGAAGTCCATCCCCCTAAACCTATCCCTTCTCAAAATGTGTATTTAATGGCGAAAGTTTAATCTAATTCAAAGGTTGACTAACATAAGCTGACCTTGCAATATATGCCTTTTAAAGAGGGGGCCCTTTTATGAAACTCGGAAAAGGGATTTCACGAAAATTATCTTCTTATCTTTCCAAACTTTAATTTCGTTTACCATGAAAATATGCCGACGACGAAAAATTATCGTACATCTTTCTTTTCAATGATTCGTGACTAAACATGACCAAGTTTCAACCAAAATGAGAGCACCTGTCTTATATTAAGACCTTAAACACGTTCCTTCCGTGAGTCAAAGCTTATTAACGTTCCTTCTCATATTAAGAACCAATTTAAAAAAAACTCGTTCCGCTATTAAAGGCAGGATATAACCTATTAAATGTTAAATACAGCAGTCTTTTCAAAAATGCTAACACGGTGACTACAATGAAAGCCTTCTTTAAGGCCCTTACTCCCGAAAAAGTTGTGTTTCTGACCCAAAAGGTGGCAGCACATCTGTCAACATTAGTGCATCTCGTGATGACTCTAGAAATAACGAAGAAAAAACCATAAATTAAAATGAGAACTTTCCAAAAAGTCTAATCTCATTTGTCTTTAGGTGGATCGAGTGCCTACATTATATGGGTTAGCCGACGTCCCCTTGACTAGTTAAATCGGTGCAATGTGTCAGTCTAATCCTGGTTCCCCTGGTTAATGAGACAGGATAGGACGGCTTATAGACCGCGTTCCCATTCCTCAGACAACACAAACTACCAAGTCCCCCCCGTCCCCGCCCACGAGAACAATCCATTCCCGCTTGTCCGTCCTGACAGACGGACGCCCGATTAATTATTATTTGCCGTCGATTCCGTTATTTGATAATCCGAAGGGAATTTTCAGGACATTCTCGCCTACCACCGGGGTATTTCACGATATCGATTTCAGTTCAGAAATTTAGGACTAGGATAAATTTTTAAAATATCTCATCTCGGGGAAAACCAATTCCGCTGTGGAAAGCTGAAGACAGTTCATTCTATTGACTGGAGCCTACGCTGAATTCTTCATGAATTCCAAGATGTTTCTTTTTTCAGGTTCAAACGAATTTATATTTTAAGAAAATGAAACCCTATTCAACATTTTTTATGCATCTTTTGCTAGAGAACATTTTTGATGATCAACATACAATAGTGTATCTACCATCTTTTCGTTGTTAATTTTTATGCTAATTTCCTTGTAGCTACCTGTAGGGTCGTTGACACGTGACTTAAAACCGGTAGCGTTAAAACAAGTGCGGGAAACAAACCATAACATGAATGTTAATATCTAAACACAAATAATCATGTCGTTTATATTATGCGTTATCTGGTTCTCATAATGAGTAAGAGGAGAGAAGGGTGTGAGTGCGGGTTTCTAAATTACGTTCGCATTTCCTTCCCCTTCTTCATTATGATAAATTAAACGGCCTTTGATTATCTCAAATGGTTTCTAAAATTTTATTACGCCTTTCCTGGTGGGGAAATAAAAATGAAAATCTCGACATTTTTATGAGGGCGTTTTAAAAATCGAGATTTCTATCTTTAATGAGACCTCCCCCTCTTATAGAGCTTCTCACTTTATCTTGACGACAAATATTAAACATGTTCTCCCGCATCTGCCTTCACGAGGGAACCGAACTTGGCGTCTATGTTATCCATTATTCATAAAATTGCCTGAGACGTATTACATCACGTGAGAATCATGTCGTAAAATCTTACTATGGAGAAACTAGAACTGAAATTTTAAGCGGCCAAATGTTCTGTGGGGGAATATGCCAAAATTTATAATTAAATTTATCCATTCTTAACTCTCCTCGTCCACCCAGTCTCGCTGGGACCAGTTCTATCAGCTCGGTACTGTAATTTTATCAATCATTGGTGATATTATCCTAAAATCCTAGATTTTCTTGTAACCATTTGTAAAATTTTCCTAATTTCTGGTTTTTCCATTTGCCAGACATGTTGTATAGATATGCTTGGTGAATGAAATTAAGTTTTCCAACAAGTTTCGAGGGAAAAGTTAAACGTTTGACTTTTCAAGGATTTATACGATTAGTTTTGAAGTGGAAGATCGCAATTAATAATGTTAATTAAGATAATCTCAAAGGAGGAGGAAGGAAATGGGGTTCTGAAAAGGATGAAATCGGTAGTAAATAGAAGTCTCCAAAGAGATTCGGTTTTAGGTAGAAACCGGCCCCTATAAACTTAGCAGTTTAAGTCCTTCGGATCACTTTTAATCGGTGTAAATAACCTGGGGGCATCAACTTTGAAGGAGAAGCATGACTTTCATTCTCAAAGGATGTAACTCAAACATTGACTCATTTTACTAAATTATGATCCCCGGAGGCGCATTTCATCTGCAAAAGGCCTTTTCCGCCACCCGATTCTCGTATTTCAGTTTAATTGCTTTACCATCAGGTAAATTAACCGAGGTATTCAATCATACACTCACTTTTTGAATAAATTCTTTTTGTTCAGGGAAGCGTGAATTTATGGTGGGGCGTTTTGATGGCTTGAGATGCAGGTACTTTCTCGGGTTTGACGAGTTCGCAGGTGTATGGCGATGGGTTGACAGCTTTGTAGGGGTCTTTTGTATTTTATAGACAAACGATGAGTCTTTTTTTGTCCACCCTTCCTTATAAGGGATTTTGAAGGTAAAATCTGATATAAACCTGTCTTAAGTGGTCGTTTTCAGAATAAGGACGAACAAAACTATCTTAAAAATCTCATCATAGTCTCCTGAAATTTTACTATTTTTAAGGGCATTCTATTTCCCAGGAAAAAAAATACAAGGTGCCAACTAATTATTGTTAAAAAGTATCTTGATGTATTATGAAGCACCCTTCCATGAACGTGTAATTGAAAATATATTGTACACTTTATTATTAATGGTTGTGAAATAAAGAGGCGTTAAACAAAAGCGTACTCGATTAATTTTTTACCCTTCAGAGTTTAGAGGATGAAGAAGGGAAAAAAAAAGAAATCAAGTTTTCAGATTTAACCCTTTCTGAACTCCGTGCCGTAAGTTTTGATTAATTTTCCGAGTGTAACGATTTTAATTGTGCCGGAGTAATGTTGCGAATGATAAGAGGGGAGTAAAGGGATGTGGGCGGAACGGGGACGGGGGGTGTAATCCCAGGTATGGGACTAATATA
Organism: Orius laevigatus; assembly: GCA_018703685.1. Lineage (NCBI taxonomy): Eukaryota > Metazoa > Arthropoda > Insecta > Hemiptera > Anthocoridae > Orius > Orius laevigatus. Next base: position 113,503 of record JAGWEN010000061.1, on the reverse strand, counting down.
CAACTCTCGGTGAGAGTTACTCTGCTTTCTAACTTGCATGTAATTTCACAGTGTTTGGATCCGAGTGTGAGTGTGTAAAGCCCCTTGACTGTGGTCGCATTCGCTTTCCGCATGGACAACTCGGATATACAGCCAAGGCCTACAAGACTTCCACAACGTTAATTGTATATTTACAAAAGTCACATTTTAAATTAAACAACTCCAGTGTCTTTGAACTCAATTAAAGTTTATTTTTAGAGTGATTTAATAAACGAGGAAAAATTATTATCACCGGAAAACAAGTTCCATTTTCACACAAATCTCAGAATATTTTAATAAGTAATAAAAATTTAAAAGAAAGTAGGTACATAAATGTTAAATTATTAATTTGTGGATGAAAACTCTTCTGTAGCCAATGGACCAAATCAGACCAACTTTTAAATTAATTTTTAATAATCTTGGAATCTATGGCTAATTCATTGAAATTCGTTTAAAAAAATTTTTATTTAACGACTTTGTGGATGTGAGAGGTGATTTGCCAGGATGTTGGTGTATAATAAAAAATTCAGATTTTTGGTACAATTCCAATGATAAAATGTCGCTTTAAGTTTTGGGGGTATGAGGTGTTGGAAGTTTACGTAACATAAAAGGACGTTTTCCCTCTAAACCTTCTTGAGAAGATAAAAGGGTTTTGCGTGGGCCAGAGTGAAGAAAAGAAGCTAATGGCAGGGCGCACTCACATGCACTCATCTCTAATGCTGTTCATGAGGAACGTGAAGGTAATCCGCATGACCTCCCTCTTGTCTGCATAATGCCGCCAAATATCCCTCCCTCCCTTACGCGGCGAAGATCTGACTTGAATATCGAAAAATATCCGAGTTCCACGTCACTAGGATGAGGAAAAAAAAACTTTCTTTCTTTTTCCCTAATAGACTTCAGACTTGTGGTTTTCCATAAGTTTCACATTTATCAAAGGAGTATAAAAGCGTTCATAAATCCAAAGGAGTTTGGGAAGTCCTGGCAATTAATCTTTTCAGGGAGAATATCAGGTTACAGCTTTAAGAAAGGAAAAGTCTTGATTTTTCATGACTTTTTTCCTATAGAAAAAAAACCTTATATCGGACCTCAATAAAAGTCAGCCTGATACCTTTAAAATTGTCACCAATTTTTGCTTTTTGTGCTCATTGTTAGACAAAACTTAGACATTTCGTTTTTTTGAAAGGAAATGTTTTGATATTGTCCTTTATGACGAGAAAAATAAATAAAATAGGGTACAAGTCGACAGAGGCTTTCAAGCATGTCGTTAAAAGTTTTAATTAGGCCGAACGGGTACTCAGTGAAAATTGTTCGTCGCAGGGAGAAATTTCGAGGGAAATCATCGTAGCAGACTCCAGTCCCAGCATTAATTGAAAGGGCAAAACCCAAAAGGGTATTATTATAAAACCGGGGCCTCAAAATAGGATTCTGACTTTCAAAAAGGCTTGACCTTGTTGGACATCATGTTCAAATGTATTTTCTCTCTTTAATTGAATTTTTAATAAAATAAAGGAAGGAGGGAAAAAAAAAAGTAGGTTCTGGGAAAACAAAAACTCAGGAAGGGGTGTTTTTTTAATAAAGTCTCCCCTTCTACTAGGGCCTCTGGAACAGAGGTAGTAATACCGTCTCGAAGTTACTGATACATAATTTATTGGAATATCAGGTTTCGAGCGTGATTGGGCCAACCTTATTAAACCAGACCTACCTAGCTCGAATCACATTTTTCCCTTCTCTTTTTTATCCTTTTAATAAAAAAAGAGTGACAAATGCTCTGCATAAAATATTTAATTTAAATTTATAATTGCTTGTTTTTTCATTAAACTTTTTAGCAAAGTGGACCTAAATTAAAAATTAGACTGAAGTTTTTAATGAAGTCAATGGTGACCTTTTTGTGACCTTTTTTGACACGCAGTTTAGTTGAAATTTTTCTCCTACACAACATGGAAGTCAAAAACAATAAAATTAATAGGAGAGGCTCAATACAGCTGGGGGAGAAAGGTTCGGTAAACGTAGAGGCCATCTGTCAGAGGAGAAAGGCCCGGCTAAACGACTTCTCCAATCAGGGGAAGAAAAACAGACGTTAGATGTTATGTAGGAAGGCTAAAAGCCCGAGAAAAGCCCCATTTGTTTACTTTGTCCGAGTTAATGTTGGAAAATTTCACATTTAACCTCCCTCCAGTCTTTATTAAGAGAAAACTTGCAGTTTTCTAAGTTCTGCTGAGATTTAATCTAATTTTGACAAATTGCGAAACCTAGTTATATACAGTTTTTAGAACTAACGACCCCAAAAGAGCGTCAGATGCAGGGTCAGGAAATATGATTAGTGTGTAGAAAGGGAAGCAGACGGAGGAAGAACAAAAGGGAAATTTTCGAGTAAAAGACACGAGGAAATGGTCTGAAAGTTTTCGAAATAGAGAGGACTAATACCAGAAATTGGTTTCCGGTCGATAAGTCGTCCGGGTAATTGCGGGCAGATGTTACCCTGATGAAAAGTTCGAGAGGGAAGCCCTATTTTTCCAATAACTATGCACCAAACTGCATTCACCACTTCCGCATTCGGTTCGCCATCAAAACTAGAAAAAACTTCATTGAAATTTTTTCATAAAGAAATATGAGTTCAGAGTGGTAAATGGCTTCAAGGTCGTTTTTTGAAATTAGCTGGGTGGTGAATTTGGGTGTTGTTCTCAGATAGTCCGCGGGCGTAGCGTATTGATCAGAGAGGCCGTTGAAAGGACTAGGCCCTGTATTATGTTTAATTTAACCCAGGCAAAGCCCTACCCAGATGAGAGGCCGCCCTTTTCCGAACGCTCTCTTTTCCGCAGGGTGGGGTGGAGGTCGGAGGAGCTTAAGTATTTTAAAACAACCCCCTCGACTATCTTTTCGCTTCGCTTATCAACCAGACATTCGCCTCCGCGGTTTCGTCCAATTGTCTAAAATCATCCGAGCTGCGATGAAAGAAGGTAGGGGACAAGATAGAAATCGTTCTTATTATAGGCGAACAATAGCACGACTTTTGAAGGGGAAGCAGATGCGAATCTAGGGAAAAACATCCAAGTCATTCCCTATTCATAAACCTTTTATTAATAACGCTTCTTATTAAAATACAGATTTTACAAACCCTAAAATTCTAGAAGTCTTACAAAAACCACAGGGCCACACAAAAGTTTAAATAATGTTTGTAAACAAAATAATTTATTGAAACGTTATTTTCAACGTCCTTTCTCCCTTTGTTTCCTATAATCCAAAAGCATTATCCTAACTATTGCTATCAATCATGACCTGTGTTTGATCAATTACTCACCGCTTCAATTAACACCGAGATTGGATTTCGAAATTGAAAAATTTCCAATACCTGAAACAGAAAATTTTTTACATAAACATTCAGGAACAAAAACATCAGGATTTAAAAGGGAGTTCGAGCAGAAAAGAGAGAGACCATTACAAATAGTTTATAACCTTTCCAACGCCAGAATATTCGTATATTTAGTGTTACCGTGTGTGGATCGATATTGTGTTTTTCATGCTTTGACATCGACAAGTTAGAAATAATGTAAACACATTTTTTATTTGTATCTGGAACCCGAAACAAGATAATCCCTGATGGAAAAAACAAGTTGAATAAAATAGAATTTTGAGGAACATCTTGAGTTACATCTTTTGAACGGTAAGGTAGCGAAAAAATACGGTTTTCTATGCGTCCCTTTTTTTTTCCCTCACCACCTTTTAAAAAGTGTGACCGGGCATAATGTTCATCCTTCCCCAAAGTAAGAACCTTTCTCCGCATCAGGTTTTATGCATAAGGGCTAACAGGTTTTTGTGTTTATTATATTCTGGAGGATCACGTCCTCGAAATATTCCTTCAGAATCACCTTCGATTATCGACAAAGATGGGATTTTATTCCAGGAAAATATTCAGAGGCACGTACGAAAATCGGCAATTCCTGACCCGTTTTAATCTCCAGTCACATTTAAACATTTTTTTAAAGCAAACCGTTTTTTATTGAGAAAAACTATATAAAAAATATTTAAAGAAATAAAAATTAGTTCGGCCACCTGTCACTCTTTGATAAAAGACGCCGCGGGCGCATCAGATACGCTCTCGACGTTAAATACGTTTTGGATATGACGTTAAGAAAAAATAGTTTGAAGACTTGAATAGGTCGAAGCAATAACCTTCGACGTGACCAATGTGAAGCGTTACAACATAATTGACTTGAGTATTGGAGCATACAGACCACAAGTGTACTTTCCATAAAAGGCCTCAACCTCTAGGCCATACTAAAAAGTGGCTGTGACCGATTTATCATGGAACACGGCAGCATTCCGCCCATCGAAGAGAAACCCTAAATAATTTTGGCATGTAAAGTCTTTCGGTTAATTTAAAACCATGTGACAAGCATCTCGATGCCGCCAAGGAGAGCTTTAAAAACGGGGGCACACCAAGTTCAAGTGAGGAAGTTTATACTACCTTTTTCCGGCTGCTGCAGAAGGCAACGTGGCCACAAACTCTGAATTAGATTGAAATATTTATGCTAAGTGAATCACTTTAACGTCTTAAGTCAATTTTTTTCCCCAACTTTTTTTAAATATTCACATTGATCGGATGTGATTTCTTTTAAGTAAAAAAAAAAGGGTATTCCAAGACTATAATTTGCAGGCGGTGTTAAAAAAAGATGGTGAGATAGGAGGATTGGGAGCGAGGAGGTAATAGCAGGGCTGGTGGACAAAAGGAAGATGTCGGCTTGTTAGCCACCATTAGTCGACCGGACCGAGACAACAATTTTACAAATAACAGCTTTAGATGTTGGGAGTTTAAATGGGGGGCCCCCACACACCTGTTCATATCTGACACCCAAGGCTCCCCCTTTCACTTCAACCAGAATCCTCTTCAAGTTTCTCTTCGCGGATCAGATAAAATCACTTGTTACATCGCTCCTGGCTTTTAGAATGAAAACTTGCAAAGGTACCCTTCTTTTTTTTAAATTGAATGAAAGAACATTATCCGATTTATTTAAAAGGGAGAAAAAAGTGCTTAAAGTCTATTCTTTGTTTTCAGACTCGAGTAGAAAGAAGACGCTATAGGGAATATTGTGCTCACTGGAGTAAATAATGCAAAGACTGACCCTCCTGAGACTTGCTTTCATTTGCTCCAGAATAACAGGGAGAGTTTAAATAAAATAAAAACGAGAAAGGAAGAAAAAGAAGACAAATTAAAACGGCTGGGACCTGACGTTGAGCAATTACAAAGCTGATTTCAGACTTAAATAATTAAATTAGAGAAAGAGGTTTTTACTCTAGAAAAGGAAAGGTCGGAATAATAGAATTGGGAAAACAACGGAATTAAGGTGTATTTTCATGTAAAGAGTATAAAATGAATATTTGATAGTAGAGTGAACGAGGGAAAAGCCCTTGGGTGGAGTGTCGCTCAAACCCCCTTTCCCCTTATAAGAAGCGCCCAAGGGGAAAACGTAGGTTACTTGTGTCTAAACCCTTCTCATTACTCAAAAGACTGATTAACAACGTACTGAATTTTTCAGACTTCAAAATGTTCAACAATAGCTTAATTTTTAACCTGTTTAAAACTTATTTTGAAACTCTAATATTCCTTCCTATTGTTTATAAAGGAAAGCACTTAAACGCGGTTTATATTGTTTAAGTTGAACCTTTTGTGAAATCTACGTTTCACCGGATTTCCACTATTCTTGCGGCTTTCTATAGGCTAATACATCCTTGATTAGTTTAGAGCTGATACATAAATCATACCTTGAAATTAGACCTCAACAAAGCTATTGGAACCATCGATCTGTCATTGTGAACTTGATTGCAAAACGAAATAATTAACCGACCAGAAATACTCATTTCCCAAATATTTTTGGACTCAACTCAAGACAAAGGAATTTCCACCCAAATTATGTTAAACACCTTATTTTTAAAAAAACTATAATTCAGGGGTAATCTGTTTATCGGGGAAAATATTTAACTTTATACAAAATGACTATGTAACTTGACGTATAGGTGGCGATGACCACAAGTGATACAATCTCGGTTAGACCCGATCTTCAAGGTCTTAAGATAATCGGTCACGAAGACTCGAAAAAAGCGATATTTTACAAAATCACAATAGGTATTCTCAGGTCAATATCCGAGGATTATTTATAGAGTTCAAAACGTGTAAAATAATTAAAACCCAATGAATATTTATCGGGCTAAAAAGCGTCCTTTGGACTGGAAAAAAAAACGTTTTTTGATATAGTAGGGGGCAATTTAATTTTCCTAATACCTTCTGACAGGGGCTGTAGGTACTGAAATCCTTTTTGAAACTGCCTCTGATTCTGTCCTCGGAAAGTTAGCGATTCATGAATTAAATATGAATAAAAATAAATAAAAAAATTCTCCGTTCGTCCTACGTGATGTATTTTTAAAAGGGCCCGTTTATGTATAACTATGGCTGGAAATTGTAAAATATTGAAAAGAGGTAAAATGGGTTTTATTTTTATTTTCGGTATTTCCTTCCTAGAACGAGAAAATATAATGGTTTTTTATTAATAATAAAATGGATTTAAAAATTTTTTTTCTCTATTTCATATTGAAAAAACTGATGTTGATGAAATCTTTAAAAACAATAGACACCATAAATTACTAATGATTTTTTCCCCTTTCAAGAGGACCATGATACACAAACGAGCCTAACGACTTGTTTACAGAGCCCCTGTTACCCCTTTTATTCAAAATTAATTTATGAATATCTCTGGTATGACCGTGAAAGGGGAGGTTCGAGTTATGTATTTATGGACATGTAGCCGTTGGAAATTAATGGTAGACTGGTCAAAGTTGTTTGAGGTTTTGTCACAGGGAGAGAAGAAGGGGGTGTGATAGCCAAGCTTGGATATAAATAAGTAACACGTGCTGGTTTCTCGCTATATACCATCGCCCCCTCCCCCCTCACTCTTTTTCACTTCGGCCCCTACAGATTTGTTTTACAACTTCCAAAACTCCACCCTCCTCTTTTAAAACTTCCATAGTCTACCAAAGGGGAACTTGTAATTTCTATCATGTCCTACACCAACTACAATTTTTTATAGCTCCTCCAAGCATACAAAAAATGTGGCTTTTAATAAAATATGAACCTAATTAATTATGGTTGATGAAAACTTGTGATGCGATACTAAAAAATAGCAAACAAAGAAGATTCTTAAGTATATAATTATTTAGCTAAAGTAATTTTTCGTCTAAGGAGGCAGATTTGTGGCTGAGATTTCTTGAGGAGAAGAATAGGGGCTTTCTCATGTGCTAAATCTAAACAACCTCGAAGTGCCATAACAAGTGAGAAATTGCTATAATTTTAACAAGCGACGCTGTTCACATAATCAACAAGCGTTTCCGTCCCCGCCACAGCTCACATTAAGCCCCCCTTTTCGCCCCACCCTCCACGAGACGCTACGTTGACGCTCCGTGATGCGATGTGAATAAATTGCCCACGAAACTTTAATACGTTCTTAACCGTCACTCTGGTAATTTGTGAAGATGTCCACAAAAATTAATTTCCACTGATTAGGTCGTTACGTTTACCCCCCAAAATAGCTAGCTTTTGTGGAAATCAGTTTTGAGACCATGTGTCACCATACTAAGTGGTCAGAAGTCTTAGAGAAAACTGTTGGTCCACTCTAGCTGGCACAGTATATCGCATAAGCCATCGAATTCATGAAGTTCTAAAGACTTCTCAGGCTATTCTTCCTAGATAAAAAGATTGAAGATGAATATCATTTTGAAATGTCTTTAGGTTGCCCTACATAGTGCTGATAATGGATTGTTCCGGTCAATAAAAAGAGGCTAGTCCCCATTCTTTTCTTGTTTCTTCGTCGAATATAATGTTGAGTTTCATTTTAGAAAAAATTGACTTTTTCTCTCTTTTTTTCGTCCTACGCGAGGACAAAAAAAACAAATTGTTTTTTAACGAGTCTCTTTTATTTTGATAATAAAATCCTAAACAAAGGTTTACACTAGAAGGGGCAATTTTAATAAAAGAGGGGAGGCCTCGGTGTCGGGACTTTGTGGAAAACTTTTGAATGTTGTAATGTGATGAGTGTCAGACGTCAAGGCACCGCCGACTCATAACACCCTCTCCCACAGACCCCCCTCAGCATCCTCCCATGCCTCTTTGTCCACCACTTTTGTCAGTACCTACGCGCCTCTTTCTTTCAAAAGTTTTCACAGAGGAATCAATTAAAAACCACCCTCTTGAATTTCTCATCTTTTCCCTCTCGCTTTGCCACTAACACCCCTTTTATTTCAATCTTTTTAAACGCGTTAACCATTTTGTTTGTTTAAAAAACGTTATCCCTAAAATAATCTTCTTTTCTAAATGTTTACTCTGAATTTATAACCTTCACTCAACCTTATAGGTGTTTTTCCATTACGGATTGGGATAAACGAGAAAAAAAGGCTCGTGTCTTTTATTTAGAACATGTTACTTGAGTTTCTTCTAGATGAAATCCTTCCAACATGGAAAAGGGAGCCAAGAATTTAATCTTTTTCTCCGTCAGCAAATAGTGCCAGAGAGAGAAGAAGCTTTTTCAATTTGTTACCTCGTTTTGCTTGAGACAGGTCGGAAAGTTTGTAAACCATACTCTTATATTTAAACTATAAGACATTTTCTCAATCAAAAAAGTTTGGTCCCAAATGAAAACGAATGAAAGAAAACGATTTTTTAAAAATATTTGGATTTAAAAGTAGTTTAAAGGGACTGAAAAGTGTTGTTAAGGAAGCTCAGAGATAAATGTAATGTGAAAAGTTTAGGTTAAGTAGTAATACAAGTCCCTTCTACATTAAGGGTCCAACGTAATCTCATCACGTCTTAGTTTTTGCACATTTTCCCCTTATCGTTTTTCTACTCCGGAATATGGATTTTAATCCAAGAGGCCTAGATTCAACCTTTTTGATTTATTAAAGTAATTAACCTGAGGGGGAGTCCTACTCCGCCCAATAGAAGATCAGTAACCTGGATACCAGTTGGCACACTACCAACAGTATTAAGTGTTCCCATTGTTATTAAACCCTAATTGAGTTGGAACCTGACCTAGATTATAATTTATCGTCTATGAAAGTTTTTGCACACATTTTTTTTCTGTCTTGAAAAAATAAAAGAGGCCAAAATAAATTGTTTTCCTTCGTTTTTCCAACGATTTTTAAAGTAGAAAAATTTGTTTTTAGATTGGAATTAATTTTTTCAGAAATCAGATATTTTTAAAAATAAACTAGGTGTATTATAACGATAGTTTGAAGGGGTTCCAAACATGTCATTTTTCTGCTCTGATACATCCATGTAATCGATTAAACGTATTACAGTGGTCGGCCAAAAGGAAAAAAGGATTCGACATCTAGCATCCCCTACATAGAAACAAAAGACCCTCTTTGTTGAAACGCTTGTTTTCACTGTTTGAATGTCATGTTCAAAAAGTTGCCGAGTTCTACAGAGCTGCATATCCTCCCCCTTTGAAAAGGTTAATTTTAGGGAGGTTTTGCATAATAAATTATTGTGTGGGTTTTTTGTTTGAAATAGCCTCGAGTGTAGGGAAAATAAAAAGGAAAACCATTCGGAATCCTAATAAGGGGAGTACATGAAAGAAACTCAAGTTGAAGCCTTCTCGAAAAAGTCGAATGCGTACAAGCCGAACGGAGGGAGTTGAAGCAACTTCAAGCTTCAACAAACCCATCTCACAGATTAGCGGCCTCGTTAAAACTTTTGATTACGCCGATGGATTTCAACTGAACCCCCCTCCTCCCCTACCCTACTTCCACTCTTTCACAACCCTCATCTTTAGGAAGGGTTTTAAATAGTTTTGAACCGGTCCGAACAAGATAAAACGCTCGAACCTCTTAGTATGATGAATTTTCTCCTAAATGCCTCTTGTATGGAGTTCACCAATTTAATATCTCAATCTTTCCCTATTCAAAATGTTCAGAGCACTAATTTTTTCATCGAAATCACTTTTTAAGTAGAATGAGAAATTAAATGAAACTACTTACATTATTCATTATTAAGAAAAATCTTGTTTTAATAGGGGGAGGTCACGTGAAGTAAAAGGGGTTGGAAATCACGAACGACCTCCTGGGTTGACCAAGAACCCCTTCCTTTTAAAAGTCACCCCTTTCTCATAACTTTACCCCCATCCCACCATCACGGAATGACTTATGTACTAAAATACATCATTTCACTCCCTCTCTGGTTTAGCCTCCGTGATTTATGACGTTGATTAATAGGGCGTTTAATGATTCAGCGGAATGGTGTTAATATTAATAATGCGGTCGTAAATGCATATTCATGCGAAATGTGCATTTTTTTTTAAATTATAAAAACAAAGTTCAGCGACCCTTTAATTTCTTGAACTTTTGAAAGCTTTTTTGTGTTTATTCGGTTTGTTGGATAGTTCGGTTGCCAAGGGAATGCGAGGGTTCTCCCCTTTGATTCAAACTGTCCTCGTCGAGTTTCATGATGGGGTGACTTTAAATAGGTGATCCTAACAAGCGATCACTCCCCTGTAATTTTCTTCATCCCCCTTCTCTCATTAACTGGAATCAATTAAGGAAAATACGGGTCTAAATTTCGACCATTTTATTTTAAAACCCTCGTATTATGATTAAACGTTATATCCCAGAAATTCAAATAAAGTGCCTTCATTAGGAAACCCAATTTCCGTGAAACTACTCGTAAGTAAACACGAAAGTCGATAAGGGTTTGAACGGAAGGTTGCAACTTGAGTGTAATCGAGTGATTGATCCAATTTACAGGTCTTTAGACACACTTCAAAACACCGATATAAAAGCGATAGAAAAAAAAAATTTATCCTCTCTCTTTTAAACTAGAAAAGTTATTTTTCTCCAGGCTTGAAAATTAGGATGCTCGTGTGGAAAGATAATGGGAGGATTACCAACGTGTGCCTCCATAAAAACCCCCATTACCAGGTGATTCCTCCGAAAATTGTAACACGCGAGGAAAGCCCATTGTCTATAAAATAAGTCGTGACTATTTCCTAGTCATTTAGAAAACAAACTCTTTTCAAATGACATATAACATTAGCTAGCCGGATTGTCTATTACTGTTGATAGAAAAAAAAAATTGTCTGGAGATAGAAGGCGCTTTATAACATTCTGGACAATTCTCTCCAGCATAGCCTACAAGTTATGACTAAGGTTACCAAAAAATCTGGATGGGGGACTAAGCAAATGAACCGATTTTTGGTCAAAAACATACAATAATAAAAAAATCCACTAAAAAATCTAGTCGAGACGACGTTATTTCCACTCAAAAACCACGCAAATTGACTGTTTTTTCGTCCAATAACACTTAAAACAACGCAAAATGACCATTTTTCCATCACAAAACGTAAAATGTGTAGGTAACCACTGATTTCCAATTCTCAATTTCAGCAGGTCAGTCATTATTGCGCACAAGTTGCACACAGTAGGTAATTATAAATTAACACAAAAAAAAATAAATAAATAAAGCACATCGGATAATTTAAAAAAAAAAGGGAAGTTTACATCGCTCCTAAGTGAAAATCTTGAAAAAACAATTTTTCGCTTTGATTTTTATTTTGCAAACTTTTTGTGTTTGTTTTCGTTGTTTTATTCGCCTCCCTTAACTTTTATACAGCATGGGGGAAGCAAACAGTACGTCATAACGAGTTTTGTTTTACGTCCGATGAAAAAAGGTCAAGGGAGAGTTCCGGTAGTAATATCGGGGAGTTCCCTTTATGCATTAACCACGGCATGTTGATCCCTATAGAACATAGAACATTTCGAATATTAATTAAAATATTTATTTAAAAACTCTCTTAAATAGGCAATTTGTCGGGTTTTAAGTTGCAATTAAGAAGATGACGGGACGCAGTTAGGAGCCTTAGTCAGCTCGTTATCTTAAGTGCTGCGTAAAGTTGACATAACAAAATTTTTCGAGAAAAAATTAATTTTTTACCATGCACCAAATTAATTTAAAAAAGCCAATTAAGCTCCCTATAATTTATATATGTTGATAAAATTTGATAAATGTCACTAAGCGAATAATTACTCTTGTCCACGAAACCCATTTTAATTTATCATCATTTGATAGCTGGAATTATTAAACAAAAACTCAGGGGATCAAATATTAACGAACGTTGTTTTAGGCTCTAATGAGACTGGAAATTCCCTACATTTGCATTAACAAATATAAGCGTAATATTCCTGAGCTCCTTGTAATTATAGTTTAATATCTTATTAAAAGGGGGCATTCTATTTGCATAAAACAAGTCGAATATAAAAAAGGAAAGGGAAGTTTAATTGTCGATCGTTGCGATATTGCGATAGGGTCCAGATAAACCTTCCAAGATACGACTTAATTGGTCCGAGCTAATCTAAAGAGGCTTAGTAGAAGGCTTGTAAACTGGTTAATTACATTATTCGTTCCCCCTGGGGCCACATATGTTAAAACCTTGTTATAGAAAATTATACTCTCATTAAAAAATTTTAAAAGGGGATTTGATTGTCAAAAGAAAATTAGAGGTAATTATGATTAAATTGTGAGAATATTGACAAAGCTTATCATTTTTTTTAAAGAGTTAACATTTTAAAAAAACTGAATAATCAAAAAGTCGACTTCAACAGTTTAAAAGTGGAGGCTCGTTCTATTTTTTAGCAGAAAAAAATTACAGCTAAGGGAATTCATTATGAGAAGAATGTTTCCACAAAAGTCGTTAATGAAAACGGTTTCATTAATAAGAGATTACAGTTTTAATAAGCGACGCTTATACAGTGAAAGTGAGTTTGGGAAAGAAGGAAAGGGGGGTTGATTCTAAAAAATGCTGAGGGCAGTTTTTGGGGTAAAGAAAGAAAACAAGGGGTTGCCTTTGGTGATGTCACGCCCCCTTGCGCCCCAATTAATTACAGTTTAGGCCCTCCGGCTTTTCGAAACATCGTGATCACTTTTTTTTTTATTTCCTCCTTACTTCAAACAATTTATATTCTGCGGTATTCTCGACTTTTATTAAAAATTCCTTGGTTATTGAATACGAAATTTTATTTTTCGATGGGAGCCAATCATGACGAGGACCTTGTCAAAATTTCATTATGGAAAGTTCGGAAATGAGACATTTTTCGATTTTCAGTACAGTATTAAAGTTCCAGAATATTCCTATGAAAGTGAAGATTATAACCTTCAAGGTATTACCAACCTGTCGGAATTATTTTTTTAATAGATTTCCAGTACGTATTCGGTTCTGTAAAATGAATACCTATAACACAAAATAGTTTTCACTTTGGAGGAAAAGGGTTCATTAATTCAGGACATCAAAGCAATCGCCTCGGGCGTCGGGATCGCTGCCCATTTTCAATCAAGAAAATGGAAAAGCGCCCCAATACCCTCCTGCCCATTGCCCAATTGAATTTCAATTTCTCTTATTATTCCCTTGTTTATTCTAATTTATTCGTTAAAAGTTCGTTTTCCGTATTAATTATTTTTCAGTTTAATTTTGAAATACACGCATTGTCCAATTTTGGGAATTGGTTTAGTAGTCTGTAGAACCCAGGATTTTTGAGAAAGTTTGTGTTATTTTAAAAAAGATTTTAAGGATTTAAGTGTGAAAGGAAAAAAAGAAGTTTGGGATCTAGAGGTCAGTTACCACAAGCCAGATCCTATCTCCAGTACATTGTAGTTTGCCGGCAATATCGAAATTGCACCACTTACAACCTTTAAGACGAGTCACGTTGTGGAAGAAGAAAAAAAAACGCTCGGGCAATAACTAGGTGATAATGGACGGTCTGTGGAACGCCCTGAGACCTTGTTAAGGACCGAGAAGAAAATTACACGCGAGAAAAACCTTTTTAAGACATAAAACAAATCCTCTATCCTTCCTTCGTAAACTCGTAATAAAAACGACCTTTTTCATCAATGAATAACTTTATTACGCCTCCATTGTGATTTGATTAATTAAATATTTATGGAGTTATACAATTTGTCAGTCATAAAAGTGTAAATCTTCCTGTTGGCTGACAAAATCTAAAACAGCTCATACGCAAGGTTTTTCTCTTCGTTTCAATATGCACCTTTTTTTTTGTCATTCGTAAATCTATAAATCCTTCTATGTCAAATAAACGTGTTGAAAACCCTTTTACTTTTATACGGTCCGACCGATATTCGTATATTTTATTTTGGCCCTGACATATTTTTTCTTTCTCTCTTATTTACAGACGGGAAGTTGAGTCATCTCAATAAAAATCATAAGCCTGACAAATCATTCTGTAAAATTAAACGTGAAAGATTGGGAGGGGGTGAAAGATTTGTGACACAAACGTCCGATTAGCCGGGGATGTAAGAAATGACTGATGGAAGGGGGGAGGGGACCAGAAAATCATTAGAGAGTTCCTTTTGTAGGCCTGAAAGAGGAAGATAGGAAATGAAGGATGACTAGGAGGGAGGTGAACGATTTAAAAGTAACAGCCTTTCCTACCACCCCTTTTTTCATTAATTTTATAGTTTGACGCCTGATACACACGAAATTAAATTATTAAATGGGTTCCTCAAAAGTGCATTCTAGCGGATCGCACTGATAATCTCGTGATACAAAACGTGAACATGAAAACAGTTGATATGATACAGGTTAGGCAACCTTTTTGGTTCTAAGCCGAAAAAAATAAATTATATAAAGTATAAAAATCTGTAAATTTTCAACAACTTATATGTAGAAAAATGTGTGGAAATAATTTTTTTTTTTAATAAATGAATAATTCGTTAACATACCTTTATTAAAAATATAATGTGTAATATTTTTCACAATCTTCCTGGTATTACTATGTATTTATTTATTTATTTTATTAATTAATTTTTGCATTACTTTGAGTTTTTCCCTAATCATTATACTGTCATAATGTCTCATAATGTGAACCAGATTCCGAATAAAATCGATAGAAAAATTAGCATTTTAATGAACCCTTCAGTTTTAATAATTATTGAGTTAAAAAATTTCCCGTAGGACGGATAATCAAGCCGGATAACGGGATTGGCAAAACTAATATATTATATAGGCCTTTTTTATTTTGGTCTGAACAAAATATACAAGACCGGCAGACATTTATTAATTAGAATTAGCCCGGGAGTCGGACAATTACAGGCAATTATGCGCAATTAAAGCCCATTAGTCTGACTGATAACAGAACGTAAATTACGAAGGAGCTCAGCAAACACGGTCCTCCTATTATCCTGGGCTTCTTTTTACACGGACAAATGGCATTTTTACACGTGTACGTTTCCCCTTCCGATGCATATTTTGTCCCTTTCTCTTTCATTTTCTTGTCACCCCCCGCCGGCGATGAGATATCGGAATGCGACTGAGGGATGTGTTCCCGAGCGTGAACAGCACTTTTTTTTATGTTGGCTGAGTACTTTGTAGGGTTTTTTTTTCTCCTCTACCCGACCTCGGGCCGTACCTTTGAAAATAAAGGGAGTCAGTGATCCGGGAAATTAGATGAAAGGCCCCATGTCAAACATCATAGCGTAATTACATTTTATGTGATGTACGAATGAGTGACACTTAAAAAGTTCACCAATAGGAACGAAATGTTTGAAAATGACAGACTGGAAATATACAGGGTGGAAACTTACTAGTGTCCCCCCAGGTTAACTCGAAAACGGTTAACGATAGAGAAAAAAGTTAAATTGTAACTCACCTTTATTTTTGATGTAGTTTCTGAATCTTTTAAGTTATTTTCGTTTTCGTCCCGGAGAGCCAAGATAATTTTTCTATCTCGCTTGGACGAAGGAGCAGAAAAAAAAGTTAAATCATAACCCCCCCTATTTTGGCCCAAAAAAGCAAAATATGATGACCGCTTTGACCCTGCTCTTGAACTGTAGTTAAAACGAGCGAAAATTCATTTTTTTGAAAGTTGACTAAAACGATATGGATTCCCATGTGAAATGGCATGAGGAATGCAATGGAATAATTTAAAAAAAATCTAGGACCATTATTTCTTGAGTTATCACCAAAAAACCACTGAAAAACCACTTTAAAGTAAGGAAACTGCCTGAGGAAAACTTTCCTCACCAAAAACAGCATCAAATTCGAACTGAGCACCCCAAAAAACCAGGAGAAATCAATTTTTAAGAAGATTTGAAATGAAAAAATTTTTTTTCTTCCTCTCAGTGATTTTGGGCAGGAATTGACATAAATCGGCATATTTTACGACTGAATGTAGAATAAAAAAATTTTCCTTCCCTACTTTGGTCGATTTCTTCCCAATTGACAAAATACAAGAAAGAAAATAATTTTGGCATTCAACTTTCGTAAACTCATAAAATATGCCGATTTTTGTCGAATTTCTCCCCAAAATCACTAAAAAGAAGAAAAAAAAATTTTCATTTTAAATCTTCTTAAAAATTGATTTCTCTAGGTTTTTTTGGGGTGCTCAGTTCGAATTTAATGTTGTTTTGGCCGGGAAAAATTTTCCTTAGGTAGTTTTCTTACTTTAAAGTGGTTTTTTTGTGATAACTCAAGAAATAATGGTCCTAGATTTTTTTAAATTATTCCATTGCATTCCTCATGCCATTTCACATGGGAATCCATATCGTTTTAGTCAACTTTCAAAAAAATGAATTTTCGCTCGTTTTAACTACAGTTTAAGAGCAGTTTCAAAGCGGTCATCATATTTTGCTTTTTTGGGCCAAAATAGGGGGGGTTTTGATTTAACTTTTTTTTCTGCTCCTTCGTCCAAGCGAGATAGAAAAATTATTTTGGCTCTCCGGGACGAAAACGAAAATAACTTAATAGATTCAGAAACTACATCAAAAATAAAGGTGAGTTACCATTTAACTTTTTTCTCTATCGTTAACCGTTTTCGATTTAACCTGGGGGGACACTAGTAAGTTTCCACCCTGTATAAATCGAACTAACTACAATCATTCCTAAAATTAAAATTTTATTGAATTTCTTGGAACAAATAATAATTAGAGTACGTTTCAATTTTTGTTTTGTTTCGATGAAGTCAAAATAAAAGAACTAACAATTTTAATTTAATATTCTTAAGTATTACTCGATCACCAGGAAAATGGGAAGGAGAGCCATAAAAACAAATTACCACAGAAGGAAATGATAACGGTTACACCTAATTAACTTCCAGACACCCAAATAAAGATATCGAATGGTTTGGTTAAGATAAATATCTTCGATGCTTATCTTTTTAAACGTGTGAAGACACCTCAAAGAATTTTAAAAACTGCCTTACGGCAGCAAGGCTCAAGAGGAAGATTTCTTTTCTTCTCCCTTGAATTATCTCATCTCTCCTCAAGAGAGGATGGATGAGAGAAAAGATAAGTACATTGTTGATAGTGATTTACCCCATTGTAACAATTTTATTTAAAACCTTTATTTTCAACTTTACCCTTGCTTACCCCATTTCTTGGAATTATGACTTTTATTTACCCAATATCATAATAATCCTATTTGAATTCGCAGAGCCTTGTCAAAAGCTACAGAGACTTTTCCCGGACTTAGGACCGGGCTCGGGAGTTTAACTCCAGAAAGCCGATAAACACAAAATTTAATATTATTAAAGTATCTACTATTATACTATACTGTATATTATTATTTAAATATATAATCTGCGCCCATTGCCAAAGGTAGATTTCAAAGAGAAGAATTTACTGCAAGTCTGAGTGTTTTTTATTTTATTTTTTATGAGTAGATTAATACCAGAGGAGATGGCGTTGGATGATAAGGAAAGCGTAAAAGCTCATAGTGAGAGGAAGAGATTTTTAGGGGAGAGAAAAACTGTCATGAAATGGAAACCAAGACGTGATGTGGACAATTCATTTGGGTTAACCCTTTCAACCCCACATCCTCCCCTTCATTTCGTGTCAAATTAAGAACATTCCCAACAAAATAGACCAAAATAAAACCCAAAAAATTTATTCTCTTTAACACTTTATTTCAAAATTATTAATTAATCAAAACTCTAATCATGCATTTTTTTTTCTTTATTAAAAATGTCTCGTAAATAAAGAGTGAACTGTCAAAAATTTAATTAAAATAAGATTCAAAAGGATATAAATAAATCTTTTGAGAAAATTTGTTTTTCAAGATTTCCTCAGATTAACCTTTCAACTTCTTGTCTTTCAATCTTGACAATTCTCAGATTATCTTCGCCCGGTGAATTTTTTTCTTTTAAATTACTTTTTTTACTCAAGCCTCATTTAAAGAATCGTATCTTTTCTGGTTAAAGATAAGATTCTTTATATTTTTTTGTGAAAAATTTATTAACAATTTTCTTTATATTGGCTGTTTAAAGAGGGAGTTGGGAAATAAATCTAAGAGAAACCAATCGAGGGGAACGATTTTAAATATCCAGACGTAATTAATCTTTACTCTTATAGGGGAAGCTTTTCAATTTAAGGGGAGGAAATCTCAAAGATATACGAAAACAGAGTAAACTTTTGGTCATATTTATTGCGAGCCCTGTATCAACACCCTTCTTATGTACGACTCCCTTGAGGTTTCCGGATAAATAGGAAAACGAAAGATTCCTGTGATTTAGTGTGCGACTTAATCAGTTTTGGGGGTAAAGGGGCGGGGGAGTTGGTTTTATCAAAGTTGGCAACTTCTAAATGAGTCAAATGTTGAACTAAAATGTGTAGTCACGTACGTTAGGGTAAATATTCTAAAGGCTTATTTTCGTGACCCGATTTCGAGCAATCAACGAAGTGAGGACAACAAAGCGATATTTACTAAAAATGGCGTGGTGAAAATGGACAAAGTAAATTGTCCGCGCGAGGGTTTGGATGATGTAGGTGAGGAGGATACGACCCAGGAACGACACAACCGTACAATTATCCGGAAAAATGCTTGGTCCGATGCCAACCTCTAATTCGCCCCTCCCCAACCCATCCTTTTTTTGTTCCGACCCTTTCTTTTCGCTTTATATTTTCATACAGTCCGTTGATATCAACGGAAAATTATTTCACCATTTAGGCCTCTGGATGCGAACCTAATATTTTTCAGTGTTGATATTTTTTAGCTACTTTCTGCCTTTGTGTGTCTGATTAGCCGCCTAAAAGAATAACAATCAGCCATTCAGAGACCATCAGAGAATTTTTTTTTCTTTACATCAATGGGTAAATTTTAGGAAATTTAAATTCAGAGGTGCCACGCTCCTTCAGACGAGCGTTGATGGCTGACATGGAGGAGAAAGCTAAAAACTCTGCCTAGTGCATAAAATCGCTAAGCCATTCGTTAGCACTCAAAAATGGACTTGAGTGTTCATTGCTGGTTCAGATGCACGAGGTGTGATTTAATGACAGAATGTTTAAACAAACACAAAGTCTAGGTAAGTCTTTTCTAAATTATTCTTACGATCAAATTCTGTACAAACGTAGATTTGATAGTGTACAGGCTGGGCAATGATTTGAATTTTTTTTCGTTTAGGATCCAATCTTGGGTTTAATGAAATGATTGCTTCTAATATTGTTCAAGGGTGTGTATATTTTTAGTTCTTTTGAAGTGAAAAAGAAACCTACAAAGACCAATAAGAAGATTTTCCGGTCGGGTTAGTACTCATTTTCGGCTAATGATCTCAACGAAACTCATCTTTGTTCGCCGGAGCGAATCCATCGGGGCGTGCGTGTGTTCAAACGGGGAAGCCTCGTCGAAAATGTGCGGAAAGGTAAATGGTAGTCCGGAGGGGCGGTAGGGGGAATCACACATCGGAAATTCAAGGCTTGGAGAGGAAGGTCGAAGGGAAATACGTTGAATATGGATCAATGAACAGAACCCGGAGCTGGAAGGCTGCATCAGAAATCCTCTTTTCAAACTCAAGTGACAGCGACTTATCCTCGAAAGGGTGGGGGGAGGGGAGAAGGGGGAGGCGTTTTTGTTCTGACTGATGACTCTTCCCCCGCAGAACGCCGGAAAAATACTCACAACTTAAAACCACGAGTAAAACATTTTAAAACAAAATTTCCCTTTTCTCCATCCCCCCTTTTTTTCTCACGCTAATTAAAACGAGGTATTTAGGCTTTTTAAAACAAAAAAAAAAAGCAATTAGTTGACGAGTCCAAACGAAACCAATTTTTTCTTTAACAAAACATCTACATTTTTCTAACGAAAATTACGCTTCTTTTTTAATAAATTAGGCTTCAATTTACGTTTTCATATCAAAGGATGAAAAAAGCGATTAGCTATTCAAAAATTTCTTCAAAAGATAATTGAGTTCTCTTTTGTACCTGAATATATTTTTAGCATAATATGTAAATGTGTGAACATCCATGTTGCTACACACAAAAAATACACATTTGGTTGGATTCGCTTGAACTCAGATATGGAACTCAGTTTCTAATTAACCTTCAATGAATTTAGGGCACCAGTGATACCACAAAGAAAATAGGTCCTATTTTGAGAAGCTCCAGTATTTTAAGGAAATTAGGTAAAATTCTGCAGGTAATATTGTGAAAACCTTACTACTTTCGGTTTAAAAGGGTCCAAAACAGCATCTTGAATTCTATAGCAGGAATTAGAGTCGTGTGTAGGTGATTTAAATATTGATGAGTGGATCAATGCTTTGTTTTATTTTACTTTTCCTCCGAAGTTAAATTGTGGAAGCATAATTTTGGTCAAGTCAATGAGGTCATTCTGAGAATAGTAAGGGGTATAAGTAATGGGAGTCCATTTCTAATAGTGCGGTCAGGGCGTACCTATTTCGGTGATTTACCGCTTTTACTCTGTGGCCCTTTCCCAAACTTGGATTATGCTCATTCACCCCGATAACAAGAAGGGGCGGTTGTTCGGCTTTACGAATCCTTCGCCTCCGTCTTTATAAAGAGGATTCAACAAGCTAACAATCGAATCCATGACCTCCCCTTTTACTTTCTCAAAATGTAACTTTGATTGAGATAACCCCCTGAAAACGCCCCTTTAATATTCTGTTAAGGGGGAAAATGCCCACAATGCTTCTCGGGTATTATATTCTAATGTAAAAGAAAGGGGCCCTTTTAAAAGAGCCTGTATTTCACTTATTTGTTTAAGGATCAGCCTTGAATTAAGCCCAAGGAGAAACGGCCCGCACAAAAAGGAGGGAGTTGTATAATAGAAAAAAGGGGAGAAAATCTTGTAGATCCCCTTTTGTTTTTACTTCTCACTCCCTTCACTTCAAAAATTTGTAAATAAATAATATTGTCCTCATACTTTATCATAACGTTTTCAAATTGTTGTTTCATTAATAATCGTTAGTTCCATTTGAAAAACGAGACGAGTTGTAGGGTTCGAATTTCAAACGTGTAATCAGCACTAATCAAAGCAGTGTAATAATTACATTTGAGGAACAACCCGTCTAGCCGGGATGGGGTCCATTAAATCCCGAAAAAGGACACAACACCAAAAACAAATATTTACATTTTAATTAACCTATACAATTACAGTTTTCATTAAAACTAATTGTTTTTGCTTTCCGAGACGCACTCTCATTATGAAAATTCTTCATTTAAGGAAGGATAATTTCATTAAATTAATTTTAAAATTTGGAATTGAGGAGGTAATAAACTCGAGTTTATCAAAATTTTTGGGGCTCTTTTCAAAATTAGGTATTTGGAAATGTTCAGTGAAGGTCAAGTGAGTTGGAAACTCAAAATACAAGGAATGTGAGCGATATTAAAATTAATGATACTTAAGATCATCGTTCTCCTAGTTTTTATCAGAAAAATAAAAGAAAAGGCCAACTACAAGCATGCTGATGTCACTAATGACGTTAGTCATCATGCACTAATGCTAATTGTAAGTTCAACTACAATATTTTTTGTTTACTTTTAGCGAATTTCTTGAGGATTTTTTAGAAAAATTTTCATTTGATTAGCATTCATATTGAGCTTTAATATGTGAAAAGCTATTTATCGTGAATGAGAAATTTGAATTTATTCCTTTATATGCTCCATGGATGTATACAAGATGGAAAATCATTTTGATAATTTTGAATATACTAATCCCTAAGAGGCCTTTTCAATGGAAGAGGTGGAAATTGCCACAGTGGAAATGCAATAATCTAAAACCGGTCCATGAGAGGAGGGTTTGAAAATTGGCTCCGCTTTCGAGGTGTGCGGAGTCGTTTGAAAATAAATCTTAAGGGATTCCAGGAGGGCTGAAAAGAAGAGAGAATGAGGGCTTTCGGGATCATAAGGGCAAACCTTACCTACTACCTGCTCGGAAAACATAGAAGCCCCTCTAAAAAAAAAGAAAGGGAAAAATATTTTATGGCTCCCTCTGGTAAATAGGTTAGGTTCGTTAGGAAAGTGATTTGTTGTCCCAGGGCCATCTGACACATAATTAAACATTTCTTTAAAAAAAAATCATCTCGTATATTTTATCAAAACTTTTTTTATCTCAAATTTACATAACTATTTACACATTGTCAATTATTTACAATATTCGATTTTTATAGCCTTATTAAATAGAATACAATAAATATGACTAGAACAGTGACTTGTGGCCCTGCGGCTGCGATGTTGAGATCCAGGCTCTACTTATTTCCATTTTTAAAATATTCAAACATTTTTTTTTAATTTAAATTTGTGTAAAAAGGATTTTAAAAAATTCTACAAAAAAAAAAACATTCATGCAGCTAAGTATTGCTAATGCAAATGGACGTAAAGTAAAAATAAAAGGAGGCCACTTATAACAAATTGGGAAAAAAATTTTAGCATAAAATAATAAAATTATCACAGATAATTTCCAGTTATTCACCATCGACAGACCTGGAACATAAGAAAACGAAAATAATTAAGAAAAATGAAAAAGTTTTTGAGAAAGTTTCTTAAAAGTAATTTTGTTAGGGCTTTTGTCTAGATCGTTGGGGTTGTTTTGATCTTGGACCTCAATAGATGTTTTCTACTATCCGGTATGGTATCAATGTAGAAAACGCCCATTGATTTTTCCTCGTTGTACACAATAGGCGAGCTCAAAACTTCCAACTTAACTTTTGATGAAGAAAAAGTAGCGTTAAAACTTTATCTCGGTCACGTTTCTCAAAAACAGGAAGAACGGAGAAATCCTTATATGAAAGGGAGAATATTAAAAAAAAAATTCTTTAGATTAGCAACCGATATAGCCCATGTGGGCCGGGGCTAGGTGAATCAAAGTACGCAGGGATCAGACCTAAATGGGGCCTAAAAGGGTCTAGAATGAAAGAAAGAAAAGGAAAAGGATCTCAAGTGGTCAAACCAAAAATGATGGAGCTTGCGACTTTAAATTTTCAGGGTTCCTTTTTGTCCATTTAAGGAGATCTGTGCCAGTCAAATTACAAATACAGTCTAAAAACGACCAAACACATTCAAACCATTACAGAATTACCATACTCGGTTCAAAACTTTTCAATTCTTGACTGAATACTTGGAAAAAATTCTCGTACCCACATTCACTGGGAAAGTTGAATGAAAACCCAACAAAATAAAATGAAGCCCTTTGAAAATAATCACCATTACCAAGTGGAATTTTTTAGAGAATTTTACCGCTACGAATTTTATTGTTAAACGGGCGTTGAAAACAAATTGTGGAAAACGAGAATGCCTTTTCTTCTCAAAGAAGGAGGGGTTGAAAAATAAGCCCGCTCCGCTTCATCCTTGAACTTCTGGGAAACTTCAAGTTTAAAAGGGTTGAGAGGGGGCAGTTTAATTGCTATTCTCTCTTGTATATAGTATTTCGCTAGTGGTAAGCCTTGAGGTGTATTGAGTTTGTTAAGTGACAATGTCAAAGGCACTCTATTAAATTACTTCGAAACTCCTCGAGAGCGAATATAACTTTTGAACAAAGATACAACATAGAAATCTAGTTTCTGTGGCCGGAACGACTATAAAAAAAATGAAAATTTAAATTTCATATTCTGTTTAATAGTCCCAGGTAGGCATATAGAGGCGGAATAATAGATCTACCTCTCTCATCTGCCGTTATTCACCTTCGAACCTCGGATGCTTCCTTATTTGAATATTATCGCGCTCGCAATGTATCTTCGGTACAATTCACAATGGACAATTTTCCCTCATATCGACCCTTTGCGTATTTCCATTTTTTTAAACATTGAAACACCTTAATGAGATGCACGTATGATTAAATTTAAAAAATGATAAACGCTACCCAATTAACAACGTAATAAGGGCCAATTAATTTTTTTTTCTTTTTAAACTTTAAACAAGACGTCGGAAAAAAAGAATAATAAATCCTAATTGTTATCCGATAACGTATTCTATTTGTATCCCACGGTGATTATTCCCAAAAGACCAATATTTTCGTTACCCGCTACTCTAACGAGTTCTCATAAAAGTTAATATACAGTTACGTATATTTTAGATCTAGGATATTCTGGTAACTATAGAGCGAAAAGTTGGTGCTTTGAAGCGTACAATCTGCCAGGGCTTTAACCCTCTAAAAGTGAACTCGTCCTTATTAAGGATGAGGCCGTCTTGTTTCGATTGATTAATATATAAATTAAGCATCCATCTTGGTATGTCAAAGCCTTCTGTTGGCTCTAATGGCCCTCCATCGGCTGTCCTCAGGTCAACATGATATATGCATGTCGCCCTTACGTTACACGAAACCGAGGCTTGTCTAATGTCCCGCTCAAGTGGATAATTTTCGAATATCAAAGGCTTATTTACTCGAGTAACTTTAGATCGTGCCTCAACCCTAAACGCGTTTTAATTGCGAACTCTAAACCTTAATAACGAAATTAATTTTTTTTTGTTTGATTTACAAAAAAAATTAAGGCCGAAAATAATTGTACGTCATTAAATATACCGTTAATTGAGAAAGACAATAGCTTATGCAAACTAAGCTTTCTCAAGGATGATTACCTTTAATTTGTACGGCATTACTTTAAATAACGCTATTTAATTCATTAACAATGGAAACATAACGACTCTTCAATAAAGAACATTAAGGCCTAAGTCTACAATTCAAATAAAACAAAAACTCGGTTTAAAAACTCTTTGTCGCAAACTAATAAATAAAAATGGCAACTTTGAGGGCTTTATCTGTTAGCATCGTATAAAGCTCTCACGATATTTGATATAAACTGAAACCATCCTAAAAACCTATAGGTAGCTAAACTAGCCAAACCAGCAAAGCCATCCAATCCAGCTAAACAAGCCTAACCAACCCAAACCGCCCAACCCCGCAAAACCACTCCAATAACCCAAACCAGAAAAACCGGCCAAACCAGCCAAACCATCCAAACCAGGCCAAGCCACAAAAACCGGATAAACCACCCGAACTACCTACCCAAACTAGCCAAACCGGCCAAACTGCCCAAAACAGACGAACTATCCAAACCACCAAAGATACTCAAGTCAACTTAACCACCCGAACTACTCAGACCAGCCAAACCAACCAGTCAGGGAAGCTGATATGATAACTTTTTTCGGCTACTGTAAAAGAGGTTTTACCCCACAGAATTTTTTCATTCTATTTTTGTTCCGTTTTTATTAGAATTCGTCATAATTAAAAATTAGAGTGGTTGGAATGAGCAATAAACGAGTAATCGGTTCTAATTGCTTTTTCGTTTGAACAGAAGTAAAGAAAGCGTTCGAAATAGGGGTGAGCGGAACGAAGAGGGGGTTGAAAAGACTCGGATTCTTTGCATTGGTCAGGAATTAAAAGGGGTTTTCTGGCCTTGGGTATTGGTGTAATTCCTTTGTGAAACAGGAATGCCCTTCCAATAAACCCACCCTCACGCCTTCGCTTCCCAGACCATTTATTAAGACTCTCAAAACTTTGTTAAAAAAATTTCAAGTTTAGGAATTGTCAAGCGTTTATTTTTTTCCACCGGAGGGTTCTTGATTGCGTCTAATAACAATTTCCCTTATTGTTATTGTGAATTTCATTACCGAGAAAAGGGGGCGAAGCTAATCCTGTCTCTAGGGTCGAGCTTAAAGTTTTAACCTACGCTCTTGTTCCCTTTCTAGGACGGATTAATTCAATTCCAAGTAAACCTAGACTAGTTATCGCATTATTGCTGATTAAATTAATTTTAATTAAGAAAAAATGGCAAGTCAGAAAGTAATAACATCAAAAAGGTTAAAAATTGAAATGAGTTCAATTTCATTCTACCGGATCAACCAAAAGAAAATATTTGGCAAGTTTGTTTTTTTTTTTTCATTGAAAAGGCAATGGCTTCTTTGCTTTTTCATAAGAGTTGACAAGAAGCGAATCAAAGATTAGGATTAACATAAAGCCCAAAAATGACATTTCATGTTGTCATTGAGATATAATACTGTTTATGAATGTTCGAGGAATCGTTTTCAACTTTTGTTACTTTAGAACCTTGTCCCACGAAATTTTAATGAATTTCAGCGAGAGTAATTTTCGTCCCTTTGTTTAAGAATGTCAACGTTGCTTTTATAAAATTAAAAGGGCTTCAAAGAGAAATTTTTTTTTAAAGGATGGTATTGAGAGATTATTATGGGGTTTGATGTATAAATTTTAAGTCGGAAGAGGGGGTCAGGATGATAAATCGTATGTGGTGGAACAAGAAAATGAGCGGGGGCATTGTCAACGAGTCCGGCCTTTATTTTTAGTCCGAACACGACTATAATGAACAGAGGGAATAACAAAGTGATATATAATTGATGTCGGGTTGGGTCTCCACACCGGGGATTTGTCTGCTACTCTAACAAGTCTATGGAATACGGACAGGAGCAGTTTATCATTTTGGAGAGGAGGAGAGAAAAAAAAGAGGGAGCCGAGAAGGGAACGGTTGTTTTTATACCACTTCTTATGAGTGGATCCCGAACGACTTGGATGAAAAACAAGACCGACTGTGGGAGATTAGTCTTAAACCACACGTGACGTTTAAATTATTACTCGAATTCGATGATAAAAAAGCTAATTAAAAACCCTAGATGAAAATTTTATCACACCACATTAGAGCTCTACCTGTTTCTCTCGTATCTAAAAAATCTATACTTATATAAGGAAAAAACGACTTCAGGATCGTATTTTCATTCCAAAAACCATATAAAACCAAGTTTTGATAAAAATCGAAGGGGGTGACGAAATGAAAACGTTCATTTTTCCTACACAAAGGATTTTTATAAGCAAATATTAGAACTTGGTGTAAAGAGTCTTTTCTTATCGGAAAAGGTTCAAACTCGAGCCCAAAAGAGGTCAAAAACTGTCTGCTTGTAAATAAAGGGTCAAATGTTGTCCAACAAGAGTCTTTTCTTGTCAAAAGGGTCAAAATCAGTATAGAAAGGGTCTTTTGGTCAAAAATGGGTTTAAATCTGCCTTAAGTCTTTTCTTATCAAAAATTGTCAAAATCTGCCTCATAAGAGCCTTTTCTTGTCGATAGTTTAAAAATCAGGCTGAAAAGATACTTTTCTTGTCAAAAAGGATCAAAAGGCCAAATGTAACAAGGACTTAAAAATCTTTGGAAATGCGTAAAATCACGCACAATGCGTACCATCTGGTCATCCTGATAAAAAACTAAGGAAAAAATTTGCATTTGCTAGAAAAGAAAAAAAAATTAAAGTGAAAAACACGAAAAACCGCTTTAGGTTACACGATTTTTCGATATAGGTCTGAAACTAGTAGTCCTGCAGGAAAGAGCAATTTGTTGTAAAAGAAAGAGGAAAAAAATTATTGTAGCTCCTTTTTTTAACGTTTTCATCGAAAGGTATTGAGATAGTAAAAGCAATTTACGATACTTTCTATTTTACGAGTTGAAGGGACGCGCCCGTGCCGTCGGGTCCGGTTTTAGTCGATTCATTCTTCAACGGATCCGGTTATAACACATCCAAGAATAATCGGGTTATAACGGGTGCAGTCGACTGTAAATTGCTACCTCTTTCTCCCCCGCAGCCCCTCCTAGGCCTGTCGTTGTCTCAGCAATTACTGTAAAACCAGTTAAGGCTAGATTAGCTTGTCTAAACCCCGAAAGCTCCAGGAGCTCGCTAATTTCCTCGACCTCCGACTATCATCTTCTTTAGGAAATTATTAGGCAATACGAACTGAATAATTTTGTATTATTAAAAAAATACCGGTTATACCTTTTTTTTGGTCGAAAAGAGGGTTTGGATGAAATTAATGAGAACTTCCCCGGTAGAAACCGATGGCTGTCCATAAATTTGCATTAATCTTAATGCGAAATTATCTCCCAACTTTTCTGTTTGTTTGATAATAAATTTTGAAAAAAAAAAGAGTTCCCTTTGACCAATTTGCATTTTCCAGTATGAAAAGTGTTCTGAGAAAATTATATTATTTTTAAAAACGTTTTCTTGTGATTTATAGTTGACTTGAGAATGGGAGTGATATAGGGAGGATAAAAAAAAGTTTGGCAGGCTGGGAAGCAGATGGTGATGGTACCCTAGTTAGTGGCTATTATGCGAGGAGGGGCATTGAGAAATAAACTCAAACCTCACGACAAATCACCACCTGGCACGGGATCTCAGCCACAAATTTCCGGCGACATTCCCCACCTTCCGAGGGTTTCGAGTCTCAAGGAAAAAAGGTAATGCAATGAGATCCTTGGCTATTGTGCTATTTGAAAGGAACGGTTAAGGTTGTTTCCCCAGTCACCGTCCGTCTTTTTCAATTGAAGGAAAAGAAAAAAAGGTTGACAATTCGAAATGAAAGTTATCTATTTTTCCTTTCCGGTTCCTTTTCAGACTAAATATAAAGCTAATTTAAAAAGGTTTGAAAATTTACCTGTGGTATGTTAGTCGCTATGCCCAAAGAGGTTGAGGTTGGAGAAAATTCGTGACGAGCTTCGGCTGTCCGTCTTGAGGAGCGTAGAC
Source organism: Orius laevigatus (assembly GCA_018703685.1). NCBI lineage: Eukaryota > Metazoa > Arthropoda > Insecta > Hemiptera > Anthocoridae > Orius > Orius laevigatus. The sequence continues at coordinate 84,699 of JAGWEN010000061.1, read as the reverse complement.
GCGGACTCTGGGTCCTCGGGTCGGATCCGGCATCGCGAAACGAAGCTTCTGCCAGAAAAGCGAGTCTCCCCATTGCAAACAGGTGCTTGTCTTTAAATAAAGTCTGAGCTCTACGTCGACTTCCGCAGGTGTCAAATCGCCCACAAGGACGACAATGAGACGTCGACGCCTGTCCTTGAGGACTTCGTGAAGGGCCGTTTTGAACTCGAAGCGGCACCATTCCGAATTGAGGAAGTTTCTTGACAGGATCACGATTGTACGTTTCGTTGATTCGACGGCTTCTAAGATAGTGTCAGCGACATATGAGCTGACATTGAAATCTCTATAGTGGAGCAATAGACGAAACTGCGATTCTAATTTCGGCGCTAAAACTTGATTGACGAATCCTTCGTCTTTGACGCAGTAGCTCACGTAGGCGTCGAAAAGTCTTTCGTGATCTTCTTCATAGCCGCTTGTCTTATAACACATTCTGAGCCCACATCGTGAATAAACCCAAACTCTTAATTCGTGTCTGTACGCGAAAAGTCCACAGACTAGTCCGATACTTAAAATAAAAGCGATGAAAGTCAAAAGGAGCAATGGGAGGTAGTCTTGAATGACTTGACGGTCAACGATCCCTCTCGAACCACCCGCATAAAGGGAGCACCATGTCGAATTGAACTCTTTTAGGGTGGGGCCCAGCATATGAGTCCTATTATCAATTACACACGCTATGTGCTTATAATCGATAACTTTAGCGTAATTAGCACGCACCCACGTGCTCATTTCATGCATATATTTACAATCGCATGACCATTGATTGCCAGCTAATCCAATTTCGACGAGATACGGATTGGCGGAAAATACGGAAACTTGAAATTTATACAGCCTGTTATCGTCCAATCGTATAACTTGCAAAGACGTCAAACTAAGGAACGTTCTGTTGTCGATAAAGTGGATCATATTCCCTTGGAGGTAGAGCTCTTTCAGGTTGGTTAAACTTGTCAGTTCCGATCCAAGTAACTCTTTGATAAAATTACCCTCGAGATGTAATGCGGTGAGTCGTCGCAATCCGGTGAACGTGTGATTGTAAATCGCCGCTATATTTGAATGATTGGCGTAAAGGACTTTTAAATTTTTCCTTCCGATAAAAGAATGGCTTGTCAACTCACCGAAGTTGTTACCGTCGAGATAAACCTCAGTGGCGTCCATCGGTATGCTGGAGGGCATTTGCGTGTAACCGCTCGCCGAGCAATCCACGATATTCGCGGCCCATGATTGATCGTGGTAGCAGGTACAGTTTTGAGGGCACGTCATTTCACAATCGCAAGCGTCAAAATCACAACAGGTGCAGAGGGCGAAGCAATGAGTCTTATAAGAACAAAGGAAAACTGCTGAGTCGGCCTCGACCAAGGGGACATAAAGTCGATCTCTACTGTACAAGAGATTACAATATATACTGTCCAAGTCCATTACCCTCGGATGCTGTCGAAGATGGTCCAAGTTATTGATCCTTTGAAGCCATTCCATTGTACAATCGCATTGGAAGGGGTTGCCTCCGATATAAAACTCTGGCAGGGGGCGGGTCTCCTCGACCGGGGTTAAATGTAAAGCGTTCAGTTCCATCTCCTCTATCTGATTCGCGTATAAATCAACCCGTGATAGATTTGTTTTCTTTATAAAAGTGTGAGGCTCGACAGTCGTGATAAGGTTGTCGTTCATAAATAACAATTCGATACTATCTGGAATCGACGTCGCCGTCACTTTAGTCAGTTTATTGAAACTCACGTCCAAAGTCTGTATTTTGAGTTCGGCGCCCAAGTTATAACGATTACCGAGCTCTTCTATCTCGTTTTTATGAATATCGAGCCATTGGATCCCTTGGGGTAAATAGGCGTAGTCGAACTTGTCTAATCTGTTATCTGAAATATTAAGCCAGAGTAAGCTCGGAATATCCGACAAAAGGCCACTAATGTCTGCTAACAAGTTGGCGTCGAGGCGGACAGCTTGAAGTTTCGAATTACTTTCAAAAGCACCACTTTGAATTTTGTATATTTTGTTGCGTGACAAGTTAAGGATTTCGAGGGAGGGAAGATCGGCGAACGTACTTTTGCTGATGTTTGAAATCTGATTTCCGATGAGGCGGAGCCCGTACAAGTTGCTCATGCCGACAAAGCCGGGCTTATCGAGATTCGAGATATTATTCTCGCCCAAATCGACCGTCCTCAAAAGCCTCATGTTTCGAAGGGCGAGCGGGACCGATTTCAATTTGTTCCCGTTCAAATTCAAGTCTCTTAAACCGGTGCAATTTCGAAACGCGGCCTGGTGCATATCTTCCAAAAGGTTATTATCCAAAGATAACAGGCTTAACACACATAGGCCGTTAAACGAGTAGGCATCGAGGTAGGTAATCTTATTGTAAGATAACACTAATGTATGCAAATTATTCATAGGGATGAACGTGTCCGGGGGAATGGCTTCGATTAAATTATGCTCCAAGTTAAGGATTTGTAACGTGTATAAATCGTGAAACAAGGAAGGCTCAAGTTTTGTGATTTTATTATGCGAGAGGTTCAGGAGGACAAGCCTTATAAGCCCGGAAAACGTTCCGCTGTTTATCCACGCGCTCGTCAGCTGATTCCTCGAGATGTCTAAGTCGAGGAGCTGATTTAAATTCGAAAACAATCCTGGAGATAAAAGGCTGATTGAATTGTTTTGCAAATAAATTTCTTTTATCGATTCCGCCGAGTCTCGAAACAAATCCGAGGGCAAAGCTACAACTTTGTTGCTGGACAAATCGAATCTGACTAACTGTTTGAGGCCGGTAAGTGCTCGTTCACGGACCATCGTTATTTCGTTATCGTGAAGGTAAAGTTCTTTTAATCTCCTTAACGAACTAAAACCGTTCATGGGTAACATAGCAAAGTGATTACCTGATGCGTCTAATATTTGAATATCCATATTGCATGGGCTTGGGGGAGGCTTTTCATGTTCTACTTGCCCTGCTTCGTCATCCTGACTGCTAATTAAGGGCTGAGGGGGTGGCGTCTTTTCACGGAAACCGAGTTCACTTATATCATCTAACCTGTTACCACTAACGTTCAAGCTCATCAAATTCGCCATCGGGCAAAAGACATTTTCAGGAAAAGAATAGATGTTGTTTAAAGCGAGATCGAGACGTTCTAGTTGCTTTACATCTTCAAACGTGTTGCTGTTTAATTGAAGGCTTAATGAAGACCAATCCGTATTGTGAGTCCTTAAAGTGAAGTTTCGTAAATTTTCTAAGCCAAAGAGGGCTCCTGGAACGAGTTTCGTCACTTTGCAGTACTCTAAGACGAGTTCGCGTAGTCGGACTAAATGAGAAAAACTTTTCTCGTCGAGGGTGCTTTTCGACATCAAAGTCGGGTCGCATCGTATCCTCAAAGCGATCGTATGTTCGGTCGGTATGACGCTGAAGTTGGTCGTGTCGAGTTCGGAATTGATGGTGCGAAGGGTGCACGAAAGGGAGACTTCGTCGTCCGGCTCGCGGACCCACCATTGACAATCATCCGGAGCGTCGTAACTCAAACTAGTCGTATTTTCCTGGCCGAGGGCGTTTCGGCTCAAAAGCCACAAGACGATGAGTAAAAACGCCCGCATCACGATTCACACGATCATCGTTCGATTTTCCTTTCCACCACGAATACGCGCGCACTTATTTTTCTTTTCTACAATACCGAGTTGTCCGGCTTCTCTACCGAGACTGAATCCGTCTATTCACGAGCTCTACTCTAATACTGACGAGAGGAGACCGACTGAGACTGCGTCCCCTTCCTCTCCAACCCCCCACCCCTCTCGCCCTTTACCAACACAAACCGGGCCCCTCCTCGATAAGTTAATAGCCGCTACCTCGTTAACCGACACATGCGAGATCATTCAACTAAAACTTGTTATTAAAATCGTTAACGAGGTAAGTAATAGTGAATGGACAACCAATCGCTAAAGGCATCGAACCATTTCAATACATTTTTGATTTATGCCCAACAGCTTCTATTAATTTTTAATCCTCTCTCTAACTCGTTTTAATAAATTCATTTTAAGTTAACAGCTAAGCTTTATTGAAAACCGCTCTATTAATTTCAAAATAATAATGCGATCATAAAAACCTTGGTCCATCCAGCTTCCTCCCACTAAACCAATGACTTTTTCTACACATTAGGATCGAAAATTTGTGTTAGTTTTGAAATCTGGACTAAATGCAAAAGTTGAAGATTGAATTGGTTCTCCGCTGATTGAACACGTTTTGTGATGGGAGTTAAATTAACGCCACAATTGGTTTTAGTTAGGCTTGGAGCCGTTCGTTGTGATTTCATTCGCCATTTTGAAATCGCCGTAACTAGAAAACCTAATTAAAAACCAAAATTAAAATTTCAGCCCCAAACCATAACAATTTTTAATATAGCGAATATTCTTGTAAGGCCAAAGACTTCTTTTTACACTTTTGGATTATTCCATTTCCAAATTAAAACTTACGATTTGGACAAAATGAAGAACAGTATACCAATTTTAAGCTCATACAACGTTTTTTAGCTGCAATAAATAAGCCAAATGGACTCTACTTTTTATTTAAAAATTTCCCATAGTCAACGCTCATACGAAAGGTCATTGCGGCTCATTTAATTTCGACCAACAACCTTTAAAGGTGACAAAGAACATTTTTTCTCGGTTTATTTATTTATTTTTTTCGCGAATTTTATTGTATTATTTTTTGAACTTTTCCTCTTTTTTTCTGACATTTTAGACAGCCTATTTAATTAAATTGAGGATTCTTTTCAGGAGTGATACTATTAACGAGGACCCTGGCATCAAACGAAAAAGGAGGGTAAAAGATTAGAGTCGTCTCGTTAATTAAAAATGTTTTGTTTTTATCTCATCCACGTTTTCTTTTTTTCTCGTGATATAAATAAAATTTATAGAAGAAAAAAAACTTTATACTCCTAGATATAAAAATTCAAATAAAATTTTTTTATATTTTTCCTTATTTTTTATTTTTTCAAGGGGGTTTTGTAAGACAGGAGTGAGTTGCCACACTGTATACATCATCATCCCGTGAGAAAGTCTATGACAGTTACGGGTCCCTAAGGTGACGTTGAGATGTTTCCTAAAGCAGGTGCACGAATTTTCTGCACCCCTTCAACATTTCACCCCTAACGTCTTTTACTCCCAGCCTACCTGAAAATTTACATATTTATAAAAAAAATTAATTAATTTTATTTAAATTACCCACATTTAAAAAGTTACTAAAAGGGTTTTTAGAGCAAGAAATTAAATGGAATCATTAAAAAAATTCTGGTCTACCCAAGTAGGGACACCATTTCCTCCCCTATTTTGAATCTTGAACCCAAAATTAATTGCCTTTCTTGAACAACTATGCGTTTTCAGTTATGACAGAGGGGGAGGTTATTGGTCTAATATATTCGTCCTTACCCTAAGAAACAGGCGGTGTATTTTGAGATGTACATAAAATGAGGGGGATATTTTAAGAGCGGTTGTTTCATTTTAGGGTTGCTTAGATTTATAGAAATAGTTTCCTCGTAATGTGAGTTTTGAACCATAAAATTATATTGCTGTAATTAATATTTTATATTAGTCATATTTTAAATTTGATTTAAATTTTTACGACGTGGAATATTATTTTTGGAATGCCTAGCTTTTTTTTTGGTTTAGGGCCCTAAAAAAATGGTGAAGGATCTTTAAGAACCCGTAATAAATAAGAAAAAGGTCGGATTAGAAATAAAGAAGACGATGAATACGAGGGAGACCAACAAAAACGGATGTAAACACATAAATAAGTAGGGAAACCTCATGGGCTACCTGAACTCCGGGGAAAAAACGGTGTGGGAAGAAGAAACGAAGGCAGGTGTTAGGGACCAACAATGACCGTAAAAAAGTACCCATCAATCTTTCGGGTGAGGACACAATGTGAAGGAGGCCACAATACAAGTCGCTATTTACCCAGGGCCAGATGTCAACCTCCTTTTGTCCTTAGAAAGGGACAAATTGATTACCGACGCTGATCGAAAATTTATTTTGTTCAAGCATATTTTTTTGCTGGTCATAGTCGAAAGATAGAACAATGGAAACCTTTTTGTTGAGAAATCCACTTCGAAAACAGGCAACCTTGTCCTAGTGTCCAAATACTAAGGACTTGAATCTCACGGATTTGATCATATTTACACCAAAAACATATGAAAAAATTGAAAAAGTTAAGTTGTCAATAATTTTGTTGTTTTTGTCTTATATAAGTTTGAGGTGACTAATGAAATAGGGAAGTTTGAATCTGGGCCTAAAGGGGGATAAAAAAAATGTTTGTTTATTTAATAATGAGCTCATAGAGGGTCGGAAAAGGCTTTTACCTAGAAACGTTCTTAATTTATCCAACTACGAGGGACCCCAGTGGATTCCCACACCGCAATTTCCGCATCCCTTTTCGCCCACATGCAATTCTCCCACCCCTTAATTAAACGGTGTTCTTCTTACGGTCAGGCATAAAGGTCGAAACATATGAAAGAACCCAAGGGCTTATTAACTTCCCAACTTTCCCTCCCGTTTCTCCGTGTTAATTATTTTTTATAGAGCAGTATCCGGTTATTGGGCGGAATTTAGAGCCTTTTACTCGCCCCCGCAAAATCGTGTTTTCTTCGGATAAACACTTTTTCGAGGGCCGAAAACAAAAAGGGGCTTGCGGTCAAGACCCTTAAACTTTCCAGCTCCGTGTCTCGATGTTACTTGAGCCAATTAGACTTAAAACAAGACCCGTAGGGAGCTAAACGAGGGGGAAAAAGAAAAAATTTACCCCAGCTACAGTACCTCATTTTATAAATTAAACTGGATACAGAACGTTCCAACATCACCAAATGTGCCCAAATATAAACTATTTGTAAGAATTTTAAGAGATATGCCAATGCATTCCTTGGGTGTGGGGTAGTCATCATTCGTAAATTTTTAGGACCAAAAAGGAGAAAAACCTACCTTGATATTTTAACTAGCCACTATACGACGATTTGAAAAGAAAAGGGATCGTTTAAAAATCGAATAAATATGCAAAGCACATAAAAAAAGGTCTGATTTATTCTCGAAGCAGTTATCATCAGTTTAATTGACAATTCGGTTCAATAGTCCAATTTAAGCAGCATTAAATTAGCATTTTAATTTACAACAATAAATAACGAATGATTCGAATCGTAAGAATTTTTTTTCTTCCTTTTTTTTATATAGGAAAGGGTAAAAAAGGAATAGTCAAAATTCTCCCATTATCAATCTGGCTTCCCAAAATGAGAATCTCGATCGATCGATACCAAAATTATCTCGAGTCGGCATCAAAAAGGATATTTTATTCACCGGGACAGATTCCCTATTAAAGCAAAGCCTTCTAACTAACAAGTGGCGAGATAAGAATCCTAGAAAAACCGTGGAAGAACGGAAAAAAAGAAATAAAAAAGGGCAGTTAACTCTGGAGATAAACCAAAACCAGTGGCCCGGAAGGTTTCCACTAATTTCACGAATTCAAGGGATTTCGCCTTCCCTTATTAGGTCGAAACCCAGGCCATCAAGTTGAAACAAACATTCCTTTCCATATCTACACCCTCAAGTCTTTTTCGGACTCTAGGAATCTTTGATTTCAAATATTTGAAACCGAAATATGTTAACAGTTGGAAAATTCCATAATAGCTACATGATAATGTTGAATTCTGACTGGATCTTCAAATTCCATTGTAAGCATAATTTAAATTATTCAATAATAAAGAACATTGGTTCAGGTTCTCGTTAGGGTAGGGGGAAAAGGTTGGGGAAATGAGGGAAGGTTTTTCTTCCGTTAGGGTAGGTAAGGAGATGGATGGAGTATGAGGGAGGTGATAGGAGAGTATTGGAGGTGGTGGAAGGTTGGGGAGGGCCGAGGATGTTAGAGAAGGTGATGGGAGGTGTTGGAATATTTGGTGGTGGGAGGTGGTGAAAGATGGAGGGAGTTTGGGGAAGGTTAGGTAGGGGAGAGTCAAGGAGGCATTAAGAGGTGGGGGAGGTTGGAGGACGGTTTAATTTTAAACTTTACCTAGATATCGTAAATGATAAGTAGATAGGCGTAGAGTTCAGCAAAAATAGTTTTTTTTTTCTTCTTCCCCACTGTAAATTAGCAAAAGTGCTCTTTCAGTTTGTGGATATGAAAAAAATGAACGAAAGTCGTAACTGGTATATTACGAGTCATAAAATTAAAGAAAAAGTCATAAAAAGTAGTCGGAAACGATTATTGGAAAAGTTACAACCGGTCACGACCCTTTCACATTAAAATGTAAATTCGATTAAAATTTTACGTATTGTTTGGTAAAGTTATAAAAGTAAAATAGGATGAAGGGAACCTCGACTGACCCTAGGAAGTGGACCCTTCGAACTTCTAATTGTATATTGCGACCAATATATCAAACTTGTTTGAAAACCGCACCGACATTAATAGCACCCAAGGGGCCTCCAAGTCAAAATGTGGTTACGTTTAATGTGAGTTTCATGAAACAAGGAGCCCTCCAGAACCCAAATCCGGCCTATTGAGATTTTCAGACTACGTGACTCCTTTTCACCCTTCATTAAAAAACACAATCGATATCTCATTAACAAACCAATCAGATATTCATGAAAAATTAATATTATATTTCAAGAGAAAAAATTAAATGCTCAAAAATATTCACTACAGCACGTGCTCAGGGTGTAACAGTGTCGAAAGAACATGTAATTATTTATCAATACTAAGTTTTTCGTCAAATGTTGAATTTTGTCCTGTTTTTGGACCAATCACTCTAAATTTAAATTTTTAACAAGTTTATAAAATTGGTCTATTTGCGATAAACTTGAATTATTTCAAAACGAAAGCTTTTCCGGCCAATAGCAACAAAAATTGGGTTGAAACTTCATCAGATTTTTAATTTTGAGTAGGTAACTATTACAAAGTAAGGGCCTATGCAAATTGATTTTATTTTTACTTTTCTTCCTGCCTATTTAATTATTTTGAAGTTAATTACGTAATTAATATTTTTTCCATTAAGGGGAATTGAAACGGATGATGGGGAAATTCGAGAGTTTAATTCATTTCTTGGAGAGTTTAAAGTGTCCTGGGAAGGGGTGGGGGGAAGTAAAAAACGGAAAACGGAAGTGGGAATTAACGGAAAGTTCATTAAAGAATTGAAAGTAAGGTAGGGGTCCCCTTCGAGACAAGAAAACTTTTTAATGCGATTTATTGGATTCCAATGTCTGAAAATAGGAATTTTTTTTTCCTCCACCGCAAGTTTAGATTTCATACAAGATGAAAACAATTAGTAGCGATTTTGTTTTCCTTTTTTTCCACCAGCAGGATTTTTTTGTTGCCATTTTTAAAAAAAATAAAGTTTGAAAAGCAATTTGCGAGGTGGATAGAAAAAGGGTGTAATTGAGCAATAAATAAAGGACGGGAAAAACCAGGGCGGACGTCAAATGTAATTCATTTACGTGTATGTATTATGTATTTGGTGGGAGGAAGGGGATAGGTTTGGATAGCATGGGGGAAGGGGGTTTCACCGAAATAAAGTCAGAGGCGAAAGCTATTGGACAACTGCACCCAAAAACCAATGAATAATTTATCCAGCAAAGAAGGTGCCGTAGAAGGGAAAAGAATGGGAAACTCTTAAGATATAAATTATAAAACGTCTTCAAAAAAAGGCAACAACAAAGACAACGGATACGATTTGCCAACTATTGATCACACACTCCTTGAAAGAATTTTCCTTATTTTTAAAGTTTAAAAAATTGATAATTTTTGGGAGGTAATGCACTTGTAATTTTCTTCCCAAATTGTTAAATATGAGTACGGGTGTCGAGTAATAGCCGGGAGGGAAAATATACAGGTAGGTACATAAAATGAAATATGCTTTATGATCTTGTTCCACCCGGGTTAGCAAAAGTCCCCCTCGTACACACCCCTTTCTGGGCCCTTTACCGCCAAAACTCCCACCACTTTTATTAAACGAATTGCGGCTTCTCTGCGGCTCGTGAAAGGACGAACGATGATACGGAAGGGGGAGGGAAGAGCGGTGAAATTCATATTTGTTGCATGCGACTTATAAATTTGACGTGGCTGGTTGAAGGGGATAAAAAGGGAGAAGGGAAAGAAAGTAAAGTCGGTAAGAAATGAAGAGAACGGAATGGGTCGTACATCATAGCCAAAGCCTGAATTCCACCCCCACACACCCACCACCCGTCTCCCCACCATCTATGACTTTGAGGTAAATTAACCCAACTCCCTTCAGGGATCAACCTCGGAATAACCGCATGAATAATTGAAAAAAATATTATCCTAACGTATCAAATATTGTTTATTTCTCCTTTAAAACACTATAAACATAATAAATCAAGATTAGATTTCTCTCTTAATTCTTTGAGCACTAACTTTCTTTTTAAGAAAGTTGAAATACTCGAATTCCCTATCATGTTGTGTTCTACTAGAAGTGGAGGACAATTTTTATCCCTCTTTTTGAGTTGTCCGTTTTATATCGAAAAAACATGGCGTTGCTTATTGGCTTATAAAAAAAAATTATGAGCAATATTTTTATCCTATTTCACCCTCCGCAGAACGATAAGGGAGTAGAAAAATAGTAAATTTATAGTTAAGATTTCCAATAAACTACGATTTTCACGCCCCTTTTTTCTTTTATTCTATTTAATTCCGTTTAGGCGAAGGGGATTATTGGCTTTTTTGTGAGAAATATCGGATTAGTCATGGGCCAAAGGGCGTAGAAATTGTTTCTCGTCGGAGTCCTTAGAGGACCGAGGGGTCCTTATGGGCTTCCATTTGTCCGGGATTTGTACCGCAGCTGGGGCCAGGCCATCAATCAATCCCAAGCCTCATAATGGACATATCGCCCCTAGAATTTGACTTCAAGAAACTTTACCCTTTTATTTCTATTCTCGAAAAAACCAAATGGGTATTCCGATTTTATTCAACTACTCAAACATGTAATTAAAAATTGAAATATGTAGTGAGGTCTTTAGTCCCTCGTTTCGTATTTTCAGATTTCCTTAATATTATGTATCTACCTACAAATTATGGCCACAAAAATTTACCAAGGGAACAAACTGTTAGCCGCAAAGTGTGTAATCGATGTAAAGGCTTTATTCAACCATAATATAAATAAAATGCCGAATAATAAACACTTATACCAAATATTTCAATGCAGACAAACCCTGTCAAGTTTTTTTTTCTCCAGTTCTAAAGGTTATTTTATTTTGATTTAATCCGAAGCTTTTTCTTGAAAAGGGTCGGATGTTGTAATGAAGATGAAAGGGGGATAAGTGAAAGAGTGGTAATGACTTTTCGGTCGCTCCAGGGCCACTTAATCCGATTACAGGTTTTTCTATTTTGGCGGACTCAGGAAGGAAGGTTCCCTCGGGATCTCCAAAGGATTACTAATTAAATGCCAGACTGACCACCACGCCGACAAAAAAATAAAGTTTAGATTCAATCATAAAAACTCTTTGTTTTTAAAAGCTTCTATTTGAAAAGTTAACAGCAAAAAATTACACAACCCTTTAACTTCTTTTCCTCGCTAAAATTTTTTTTCCCTACTAGGAAAGAACTTTTTAAGTCTTTGATCATTCGTATAGAACCAAAGTCACATTCAAAAGTAGCAACATATTTTGTTTCTTCACAAATAAGGCAAATAAAACTTGGATTTCTGAGAGCGAGAGAAAGAGACGTATCCATTATTTAAAAATCATGTCAAGCCTCATTGAATACGTCAGCATTTTTTATTTGTCACCCTATTTCCCCTTGCAAGTTCAATGGTAACAATCGATCAGAAGTTTAAAGCCGGAATGAAAGGGGGCATGAGAAAGTGCAGTAGGTATTAGTTCAAAGTGTTTGACAATGAGTTCCTTTTTTTTAAACCCGCACTGGTGACATTATTCCGGGGCCGATTGTACTCCGAAACCATTGTGTCGCCCCCAATGTCTGTGGCGGACTGGCATTTACGAGTCTTTATTATCAGAGGGCGTTACGCCGTTGCTAAGGAGGCTTATGATTTTTTAAAGGTCACACGGTTTCCCATAACATCAATCATGTATTATTATTATAAGTTTGTGGTCCACACAACACACAGGGATTTATAAAACATCTGGGAAACCGGTGGTATGGAGGAGGAACCCCATAACTCGAACTTTCTCAAAAAGAACATCCCCATCTCCCAATACCTCCCCCAACCCTTCCATCACTTCACCATCTCCCCCAACATCAACCACCTCCCCCACTCTCCCTGGTCCTCCCCTACCCTAGTCCTAGGTCAAGTTCTTTTAAGGAACACAAACTTCCTATTCATACAGCAAAAGTGCCATGACCTTTTTAGTAGCAGTGCACAATTTATTTGTGCTTCTATGCAGTAATATTCTATTAGTACGAAATAACGCAGTTTAATGACTCCAGGGTCGGGAAAAAAACCGAAGAGGATTATTCCTATTGCCATAAATCCGTTTTCTAATGGTATAGGGAACCGAGCCAGGATTAACATCTGATATGAAACTAGATTAATGGTAATGTAGGTATCGATCCTCGAACGGTGTAGTTTTATACAGACACAACCATTTTGGCCATACGCCAGAATGCAAATTCAGGTCGGCATCAAGTCGAAAGGGAAGTTGAAACATATTTACTCAAGTATAGACCCAGAAGAATAAAAAGAAACGTTATAAATAGGAAACGTGCTTATTATCAGCGCCTTTGGAAAGAAGAAATTGAACTTTATGAACTTGTTGTGTCTGCAAAGGCATAAATATCATTTATACGTCACGGCCTAGACTGAAACATTAAAACTAACTGCGGCTCCCGTAGATTCTTTCCGCCGTTCCATAACTACCCTCCTCGTATATCATACTTCAGTTAAAATTCACCATAACACATCCCTCCCCCTAAATAGTACATTCCTATTCTATTAATGTACCCTATAAATCTAGAAATGGTTATTTACCGGAAAGTAAATTATCGACCGTAATGTTTATAGCGAACACAAATCTTTTAAAAAAATATTGAGTATTTTTGTTATCTTTTATGGCTAAAAATGGGATTTTCATCTTTGGAGAAGAGATGTTTTTGGTCGAAAAGGGACGGAAGGCTCATTAGGATTCTATTAGGGGGTTACCGTCGACGTTCTTCCACCAACGGGGGAGATATATGCCTAAGGCAAAGCCTTGTAAACTGCCTAAGCATATAAAAGTCTCTGAACCAAAGAAACCTTTTGATACTATTCTTCTATATTGAACCTTTTTCAATTTCAAAACGGCCGAAATAAACGTAAGAAAGGAAGTACACACAACCAGTGCAGGGGCGGAGTGGCCCACGTTAGAACCTAGTAAGATTTAGATTAAGAACAACTTCTTTCCAATTTTTCTTACCTCTATAAAAGTGAGTATTCTTCGATCTTAAGATGATTTAGATTATTCAAATACCATTAACTAATTAAAAAAAGTTTTTTCTTCGTGGCTAATTCCTTAGCGTTTAATTGCCAAAGTTAATTATGACTAATTACGAATGTGGTTCTCCGAGGCGGATAGTCTTCATCCCTTACCTGATCCGTCTCGAAACCCTTTTATTCTTAATGGTTTTTCATTCTAATTATATCCCTTCACCACCATTGTATTTTTTTTTTACTCTTGAAAAACATGAAAAGGAACTTTATAACGTCAAAAACAAATTAGTTTATTTTCAAGCCACTCACAATCGATTGATTTTCCTCGAACCAAAATGGAGGGAAATTGACATGAATTACGATTTTTCAAATATTTAATTAATTCATTAGATTTTTATCCAGAACAAATAAAATCAACTATCCCAAAAAAAGTTCTAAACTACGTTGAAAATTAAAAAATTAAATCTTCCCATGTCATGGAAAAATTTAAAAAAAGTCATCCACAGTATTCAATTAAGCTTATTGCACTATTAATTTTTGGTACTTTAAAACAGTGGAGGGGTCATGCTGTGAGGTCACAAATTGTAGGATTTAATTAAAAAGGTAAACATCATAAATATGACAGAGCCAACACGCTACTATCCCGCAGGCCGAAATCCTCAAATTGAAATAACAAAAGTAACAAAGGGTAAAATGAAAAAAATAATAAAAGTTAGGTTCCGGATTATTAATAAATTTTTCATTTAAAAACTTGATTAAAACTGTGTTTTTTTTCCCAGATACTTCATTAACTTGTTTAATTGATTATGTTTTAAAATATTTCATCAGCTAAAAATAAGTTGTTTTTTTTTCTAGTTATTCACATTTTATATTTTCCGAGTCCAAAGGGACATCACTGTATTATAAAGGGTGGTAATAGCCTTGTTATTATAGCTCACGTATAAGCGAAATATACACTTTTATACCCGGCTCGCCATACGGTCCCGGTTGTGAATACTAATTTCCCGTTAATTTATTAGGTCGTTTTACAAAAAAATTAACAAGGACCCTCTCGGGTGCTCTAAAATGAATTATTTAAAACTTTTATCTCCGTTTATAATTCGAGACGGGGGGTTAAAAAAAAATTGAGAAATTAAAACGAGTGGGCTAAAAAACCCAAAAAAATTAATTCTATTCCCTTTATAAAACTTAAGTGTTTTCAAAAGGTTTTCTCTGGTAAAGGTGAAGAATGAAACAAGTTTAATAAAAGCTACTTGCTACAAGAAACTTAATAAAAGGGAATTCACCTCAAGACCAGAAACAAGAACAAATTATAAATCATTTTCGAGCCTCTTTCTTCCCCAAATTATGCGAAATTTAATCAAAAACTTAAAAGAAAAGTGGTCATTTCAAGAATACCTCTTTTAACTTACAATCTTCAAAGGGACTTTTTTGTTTGCTTCATTTTTTAACTAATAATTTTTAAAAATTATCAAGCACCAATATGTCAAGATTTTTTTTTAAAACCATGTCGTTTTAATAATTAGAATTTATGTTAATTTAATTGTTGTAGCGTGCGCCTTGAGGGCGTTCGTGGTCAAAGATAATCATTTGGAAATCACTCCTTTTAATTTAATTATGAACCTCTTTCGGACGTTTAAAGCCCAGATTTATGGCTGGAAGGGAAAAAAAGTATTAAAAAATAGTTGCGTGCATAGGAAAATGGAACGAAATTGAAAAGTTAAAACCAATATTAATTTGAGATATTGGAAAAAGACCTTGGCAATTTCCATAATCATAGATTTCCCTTGGGTTACTAGAGTATATTTGTTGAACTATTCTTGACTTTTGAGAGAGACATCGTTGTGTTTTTTTTCTTTGTTCTTTTTGTTGGCTTTTAATTGTGATAGAGTAGAGCCAAGTTTGTTCTTCAGTGCGGTCGGGGTAATAGAAGTTGGATCAGGTTATCCAAGGAACAAATTAGTTAATGACCGTCGGACAAATGGGGAGGACTCTCCGACGATTCTCCCCTTCGGGATTTAATCTTCGCCCAACTCACAGAAAATGTAATGAAAAGAGCGATAATAGGTTTTATTTTTCAGAGCGGGTTGGCGGAAAAAAAAGGGAAAAAAGGGGGGTTGGGAAGAGTTGTAATGATTGGGAACCTACAATTTCGGACGTTTACAATTCCCTGAAAGATGAAGTTAAAAAAAAATTTGGAAAAGGGGAAAAACACACGGATTGCGGTCGGTAAAATAAATTTAAGGGAGGAAAAAAATTACTGTGGAAACGTGACTAAAAAAAGATTGGGACAATAATAAAATAAAAATGCTTTTTTTCTTTTTTAATTTATAAAAGGAGCTTTTCACTTGTTTTTGATTATTATTTATTATATTAACGGAGCTATTATATTTAATAAGATATAATGTGTGCAGATTTAGAACTTTTTTGTGACAAATTAAGCTTTTTATAGAGAGTACATTAACCTTGTCAACCATTAAAGACCTCCTTAGGCAGATTTTGATCTTTTTTTGAAAATAAGGACTTTTAGAGCATTCTTTGATGACGAAGACTCATTTCAGGCAAAGATATTATGTTCTATTTTAACTATTTTCGATCCTGCTCGTCCGAGGTTTTCTTACCATTGCCACTAAATTGGAAGTTGGAGCTGTTTTAAAGCAACTTCAAGATTCTACCTTTTTCGATGTGGAAAAACCCTTTTAAGGAAGATTTTGGACTTTGACGATTTGAAAAGACCCTCTCTAGGGAGATATTTAACCTTTCTCAATCTATGAAGTCCCTTTTAAGGCATTTTTAATATCATCAGCAAGGTTCTTGACATTGCTATTGAAAAAATAAATAAAACAAACGAAAGTTTTGACTTCAGTTTGCAATTATGAGGATAAAATTGGATAAGGCTAATATCAGTTATCAGTTTTCTGTATTGTTTACTTCCTTCGTGGAACATTTACATAGAACGTAACTTCCTCGATATAATTCGGTTTGTTCCTCCGACAGCCAATATCCGGACGGAATATCGCCCTCTCCCGTTCAAGTCAGTTTACATAGCGGCGCGTATCATCGCAAATATTCCTCGGACCTTTTTTTCTCCCCCTACTTCCCCCCTTAAACTGTTTTTCTTCACCGCACTCCCCACCCGGGTGACTTTTCTAAGTAAACACCGAATCCGACTGTTTGAATAAACACATTCAGAAATCGAGCTTGGGGAAACTTGAGTTACGCTTCGGCTTTCGAGAAACGCTCGGTGTACGAGAGGGAAAATTATGAATTATTCATACTTATCAAATATGTTTATGAATTTCACTATTCTGATGTTTAACATTTCAACTAAGTTACGTCCCGCCGAGAATTCTCTTTCATCGCTTAACGGATACCATTCATTTCGCTTCAATTCACATCACAAGAATGCCAACTTCACTTCTTCTAATCATCAGAAAAAGAACCAATTTTAGCCCTAAAAAAACTTTACTTTGTTTTTCACGTGAAATGGTAGAAAAAAACCGACATTTCTCTGAAAAGGGCTTCCCATTTGAGGACCAATTAGTAAGATCCAAGTTGTAAGCCGCTTAATGGAAGACTTACCGGAAACTTTTCTTCCTTTGCTGTGTCCAAGGGGGGTAAAATACCTTTTTCAGAGTAAATGAACAAACCAAAAGAGTTAAACTTTTATTAGAAACGTGTCTTATTAATTATAAACCTTCGTTGTAAAATAAATCTTTAACTCAATAAAAGCATCCGTCCTAAATTTCAAAGGTAATAAACGTTTTATTGTCTTGAGAAAATATTTTTGTTAAGTGTTTTGATAAAAAGGGACTTGAAGAGTCAATATGTTATCAAGGGAGCTGATAAATAGTTCGATATGGGGTGGCTAATGGGGCGAACGGATTTCTTCTAAGACTTGGCAAAGCTACCAACTCAAATATTGTACATTATGACCTGGCTTATATTGATATTACGTTTTTCACTCATTTTTATTAACTACAAAAAAAGATAAATTAAAAAAATTTCTTGTAAGTTACTGCAGCCGGTATTAAACGGCACAAGTGCTGCCTCGTAAATCACAGTGATCCATAAGGGGCGAGATCCATGTCTCAGACAATATTGTCTTGGCAATAAAACTTCGAGATTTCTTCAGCACTCTTCTCTTTTTTTGTTTAAATCAATCCTTTTTTTTAATTTTTACTGACAATATCGAAGCTCCTTATCTTTATTGTTTCCGGGTAATGTTCCTCAGGTTTAAATTAGACCGTTCCAAGCCATTAATAATTTGATATCAAAGTTTAAGTTGGGAATAACTTTGTTGGCTATTGCAGAATTCCAAATGTAAATTGAATAAAACGTCAAAAAATTTCTCATTTTTACGAAATAAATTGGATCTTTCTTGAATTTGATCTTTTTAGGAGTAAATTTTTCGATGTTAAGAGATTCTCAAAGCACTAATTACAAGGCTGAAATTAAGATGAGCCTACATATAATTAAACAAAGAGCCAGTTAATAACAGGAATAACGTTTCCAAAAGACAAGGAGCGTCAAAGTTGGAAAGGAAATTAACATCGTTTGTTAAGTTTTATGCTTCAAACCTTCCTCGCGTTTTCTTCATTTCGATATTTAAACGAACAGAGTGGAATATTCGCCCGGGGAAACATGCTTGGTATCATATTCATTTACATTCTTGCGAAACATAAAATGTAAATAGGCCTAGTTTTATCCGAACCCTTTTCTACTTATCAGCGAATTCGTAACCAAAGTAAACACTCGGGTTAATTTCATTCGAAATTACTTTTGTTTCAAACGACTTTCTTGTAAAATTTCCTCCTGAAAAAGTTACCAAATATCGTTTAAACTTTACGAATTTCATGTATGTTCATAAAAGGGTAGTTTTTCGATGTAGAATCTTGGCGAAACTGCAAAACAGGTCTGAAGGGAGAACAATCAACGGCTTAGCTCGAGAATTAGGAGCGCTGAGGGGGATAACGAATGATTAGTGCCTTAAGGACCTGTTCATTGCAGGCTATTCTACCCGAGCCGAGTGAAATATAACAAAGAACCTAAAAGATTTTCTTTAGTGGAACTCTTGAATTAAAACAGGCTTTTATGGCACTTAAATAAAGGACTAGAAGTCATTTTATCGCCCTCCGTGTGCTTCTTCATGCATTCTTAAAATTTCGAAAACCTTTTCTCAAAATTTGTTACTCTGCAGACCTCTCCACAAAAACCAAAGCCCTCCAATCAACCATCTCACACCATTTTTCATTACACGTTCCCCTTCTCTCATTTATACACTTTTCTCACAGTTAAAATTCGTTAGCTTTCTGGTTATGGATTTTTTAGACCCCTTGGATTCACTTCAACTGGGCATTCCCCTTTTGAAGGGAAGCCACAGAACTCTCAAAGTAATCAAAGTGAGCAATGAACGCCATGAAATGACTCTGAAATATTGCAGGTCTTATCCTAGTTAGGTTTAAGCCTTTCTTCCCACCTGTGCTGCTAAGTTGCTAAACAGTAAAAACAAACAAAAGAGGGGAAGCGAGTGTTTTTAGGAAAAACATCCTTCCCGTAAAGAAAAAGAGTTTTTGGCTTAGGCACGAGGAGGATTAAAGGACTTTTACTTAAAAACCAACTCACGTCCTTTCTAACTCAGCATGTCGGATACACATACAAAGCAGTCTCTTAAGATAAAACGATTCAATATACGTCATAGTTAAATGAAGGGTTAAGTTTGAAGGGAATCGTGTGTTTTCGGGGTGAAATGCTGAGGGTTCGAGATTGAGGGCTTCCAGGGTTTCGGATTGAGCTGTCCAGATAGGGAGGAGATAAAATAAATAGTAGCAATAGCGTAGAGGCTTTCTTGATGCTCAGAGAGGTATTGACAGGGCCCAAAGCCAACTTCGCCTCCCCTTTTAGTATTTATCTAACTTAACCAAACTTTAATACATCGCGTAAAACCTGGGAATAAGAAAGGAACAAATTAAACTTTCATGTGTTTACGAGGGAAGAAGGTTCATGAGTCTTGTTTCATTTCGTTTACGCCCCGAGGGCACCTATTTCTTTGTTTTTCCAAAACAAGAGAATAGGACGTTCTTATTAGAAAGAAGGGGAAATCATTCTTTTTGTTTAAAAAAAAAACACTCATATTAATGTTTACTTTTGTGGTAAAAACAAATACAAGAGGGAGAAACGTTTTTCGCTTAAATGACCTTGAGGGTATCGATGCAGCAGAAATCTAAATGGACCCTTGGACGATGAAGGTTTTGTAGAGGGACAGAGGTTTGTATCGTCTTAGGGGAAGGAACTTTACGATCTTAGCACCCTCCAGTACAGTAACATCTTCCCAACTGGTAATCCTGATATACCACCCAGAAACACTACACCAATCCCCAATCTCCCACCATTGTTGTTAATGTCATTGTAATGTAAGACGCTTTGAGCATTCGGAAAACGTCCACTCTAGATTCCTCTCTTAGATTTCCACTCCCTATTTCTTTTATTTGTCAACAATATTTTATTTAAACTTTAAAAAAATAAACGAATTGAAGGTTTTAAAAACTATGTTAATTACACAAAGTCGCACTTTGTCCCCTTTTAGTTTATGAGAACGAACAGCTCAGGTTAATTCAACTTTTCTCATTTGGAAAAGTATAAGAAGAGCACCGGAGATTTTCCGATTGGGCTCTCGAGATCGTAGGAGAACTTTTTCCTAAATTATGGCAAATAAAAACAACTTTGAAATAAAAACTTTAGCCTTTGAGTAACTTTTAGAATTTTTTTTCCTTTTTCTTAAATCTTTCTTACTGTAAGTACATTGAAGTAAATAATATTTACTTTGCATTGGAAGACCCTTTTTCCGCTTACCCTAAAGATTTAAATAAAACTGGAGGGGACATCCCTAAGCCAAAAACCTTCCATAACGCCAGTATGTTTGACTTAATTTCTAAAGGCGTATAGCCAATAGAAATTTAAAAAAATGTAAAATTCAACAAACAAACCTTTCATTATCACAAAAATTTCTTGGAGGCCTTCATAAAAATTTAAAAAAATAATCCTGGATTTTGAATATTTTGAGAAAAACGAGTTGGTAATAAACGTGTGAAAACTGGGGCATAGATTTTATTATTGTTGGAAAAGTTGAGGGCGAAAGAGGTCATTTATTTTCTTTTATTGTTATAGTATGTCTCCCTGGTCCTCGGATTTAATTTCTTCCCGTTTGGTCCATAGCCTGTAATATACACCCCTTCATGGGGAATTTTTTTCCCCTCCATCCAGTCTGTGTTTTATCGTAAGAGGGTGGCCGTTGTCACCATCTGCCCCGGGCACTTTATCCCACTTCAATATCTTCCGCCCCCTCACCTACCCGCGTTCTCTCGGCCACGGAACGTTTAAATGTTATTGTTCTTTGACCTCGACGTCATCAGTCACGTGACAGAAACGCGTTGAGTCACTAACTTTCTTCTCTCACCTCGCAGACCATTGGTTAATACGTGTGGAAAGCCGTAATTTCTCCCCTTTAACAACGGCAAAGAGGGTTCATGATTTACGAGGGTACTATATACAACTCCAACACTTTCCTGCAGCTAAAACTACTTAAAATTGCTTTTTTTCCCCACTGAATCGTAAAAAGTAAAAACATCGTGGCCCCAAAAATATCAAAGTATTGTTAGGAAATATGACATATATGTATAGTTCGGCCATAATTAATAAATACTCTAAATTCTTTCTAAATTTATTACAGTATCAATGTGGATCTTGCTAGGAGAGTGTACCTAGGAAGCCAACGAGTTTCTAATTACAACACCACCTCCCTCGCATTTATTCCCAGGAACTTCTTTCTTGACAAGCAGTCCGAGGCGATGAGAAGTGAGAACCAAAGTTTAGTTCTAAAATGCAAAAGGAAAAGTGGAAATTTTCATTTTGGAGGACAAATTTTTTAAACTTCCTGTACAATTACAAAGCTTCCTACGGGAGTACGTTACTCTATCTCTGATCTAGCCTTAATAGTAGTAAACAAAAGTATTCCCTTAACTTCTCCTAAGCCCATAAGTTAAGACAGCTTAAATCCATTTAGACTAGTTAATCTAGTTAGCCTAGTTCGTGACTGCAACGCAATGTTAAACTTTTTTAATAGCATGGAAATCAGAAAAAATGCCTTCTTATCTTTAAAAATGGAAAGTTAAATCCCGGAAGGGAGATATTGTGTTAGACATATAAAAAAGAGAAATTTATTATAGGAAGAAATAAGTAGAGAAGATATCACCGTCTGAGTGATGTGCTCACCTTGAGGGGCGTCCTAAACTCCTACTAAAAACGTAATCCTCTTCAACGGAAGTGATTTATTCTTTTATATTTTTCAAAGGGCAATGCAGTTTTTAACGGATCATCTTCAGAGGCTCACTTTATTCATAAAAATTGCGTTTATATGAGACAATTTGTCAATGTTGGTTGAAAAAAAAATTTTTTTTTATAAAATATTCTCTTGAAAGTTTCGGCTTTAGGCTTAAATTAAGAGGAAAAAACCATCAAGAGTAACTAAATAATGGACAAGGATGTTTATAACTTGGAAAGTGTAGGTAATGTAGACGAGGGCGATGGGTATGAAAGAATAGGGTGTGAGGGTAAAGGGTTGCGAAACTAGGGGGTTGTTAAAAAGTGGGTCTTAAGAGCGTTTGGTCATTAGGTCGGCAAGTCGTCATAAAAAGTGTCGATCCCGAAAAGTTCTAGCAGCTTTTTTTTCCCCTCTCAAAATAAAATCGCACTAAGAAAAAAAAATAGCCCGATACCACCCCGCTTATCATTATTTAATTTGATTAATGAGATGTCAGTTATAATGAGATTAGAGGATCTCAGCCTTTCCAGTGTCTTGGTGTAATGGATATTTGATAAGCTCAAACCAGCACAAAGGTTTCTTGTTCCTTACAAACTATAATTTACACATTTACGTAACAACGGGGGCCCCGCGACGTACCCATCCTACATATTCATCAGGAGCCTCGCTTTCATCCCACCGCGTCCCTCCCGCCGCCATTTTCCCCTACCCTAATACGTCTTTTATTCTCAAATAATAGCTAGTCGCCTAAAAAAGGAGACAATATACGACCTGGACAATTTGTCTATCGATCTGTATGATTTAGAAGCACAAATTGGAGGAAGGAATGACAAAGACTACACTTTTTTGTTACAAGTTTTAAAGACTGCAAAGGAACAGACAAATAAACCCTCTTGGTTTATGCATAAAATAGCCAGATCACTCCTTAGCCTTAATAAAGGTCGATATACAGAGTTGTTCGGTTTGGCATTTCAAAGCATTACGTTAAATAACAATAAACTGAGTAAAACCCACTTGTTAGGGTTTTTTTATCTCTTGGATTTTTTTAACGGATTTTTGTCCTCCACAAAAATCACGTTTTTTCCCATAAAACCGTTAATATCTGAACTTCTCTTTGATTATTTTGATTTTCTGCTGCAGATTTGGAATTAGCGTTAAAATTTACAAGACACAACATAGCTTTTAGCCATTCCTGATAACCAGAATGTCCATTTTTATAGCCATAAGCACAGATAAAAGGGCACCCATGACTGGAAGGCGCCCCTATCCTAATCAATGCATTTTCGCTTTCCTTTGGGAACGCCTAGGTACTAATCTTGAAAGCCAAACACTGATAGCCTGATAACCTGATCTTCAAAGTCAAACCATCCATGGAACGAACATTTCCATTATTCACTCTTGTTTGAGAACAACAACATGCTGGAAGACCCTTTAATGTTTTAGGGCTTCTTGGTCCCCAGGAAACATTTGCTTGCCACAAGTTGGAGTGTAAGAAAGTTTAATAGACGACAAAAAAAAATAAATTACATCGCCAGATGGTTTCTTCCCTTCCGTCTTCAATTGCACTCATTTGTGGCGGTTGATTAGGTCCATCTATTAGAGAAGGGAGAAGAACTGTTTAATGTTACCATCAAT
The DNA here is from genome assembly GCA_018703685.1 of Orius laevigatus. NCBI lineage: Eukaryota > Metazoa > Arthropoda > Insecta > Hemiptera > Anthocoridae > Orius > Orius laevigatus. The sequence continues at coordinate 61,311 of JAGWEN010000061.1, read as the reverse complement.
TGATTAATCTTCAGTAATGAGTTTCACTCCTTAGATCTCTTTCAGTTGCTATGCACTTACTCAAAACCCCTTAAGTGCGGACATTTGGAAAATTCAACGTTTTCATTAAGGATGCTTGAATAAAATATCAATGCGACATGTTGTGTGTTTTAATTATGGTTAATTAATAATAATTTATTAGGGAAAGCCGGCATAAGATAATTGGTTATACGCCATAACGTGTGGAAGCCTGGCGTTATACTATGTTAGGGCCTTAATCAAATTACCAACAACGGAGTTAACTCCGATATACTGAGGAAAGGGAGAGCGAGACACGCTGTTTCTGCCTATTATTAACTCTACCCAGGAGCTTATGTTTATCCGAGACGTTTATAATGGATTTCACGGTCGGAAAAACTGGAAGCCTCCGTTTTCCGAGGGAAGCCCCAGGGCGTACATCGTTTCTGTTTTAGAAGAAGGGGTTTTAAACAATAACTATCCATGAAGAGTCTCATTGTTCCATAGACTAAGTGGGAGCGTGTCTCGCCCCTCCGACCCCCTCAGGAAGGAAATTCCAAGACAGAAAAGAGGGAGCTAAGCTTGATTAATTATTGTTAAATTGTGCTAACGATGACGTCACTGTTTTTGTCGGTCCTTCCGAGAATTGTATTAGCATTCATAACACGAAAAGGAGTAAACTAGGGTAAATTTTAGAATCTTCCCGACCAACTTTAGTCCTTCTCCCCTACCACGATTTTTCAAGGTAATTTTAAAAACGCGTCGGTGCGGATTTTAAGAGCAAAGCCTTCACGAAGTTTGTGCTTGACTTACGATGAGGAAGGCTTTAGGGCCGAAAGCGGACTCTCCTTACATAAAATAGTTCAAAGTTTAAGGCCTAATGGCAAAAGCAATTTTCAGCCAAGTAATTTCCATTTTCAATCTTTTTTTTTAAGTTAAAGGGTTATAATTTTTTTTTTCCATTAATGTTTTTATTACGAAAATTACTTTTATTTGGAATCTCTGGAACTAACAAGCAGATTCTGTCAATCTCATTTGCTTAGAATCATATTTTTTACGACCTAAGGTTATAAAACGGGAAGGAAGTCCCCTTTACAGATAATATTCCGTTATTAGGCTTTGAAAAGTGAACTTTCTCAAAATTCAAGTTATGACTGAGTGGGGGTAAGCGGGAGGAAGGTTGGGGGTGGTAGGGGAAATGATTGGAACGTAGGAAGAGATGAGGATGGTTTGATGTTATTGGAGAGGTCTGTAGAGCCCCCACTTTTTGAGAAGGTTTGAGCTATGGGGTTCCTCCTCCATAACACCGGTTTTTTATCTAGGGTGTATGGAATATCAATTTTTAGAGGACCGATATAAAAAATATTTTAGGTTGAAAATTCACAGGATCGAAGCGAGAAAACTAAAAGCCTTACGCAAAGTTGACGCAAGCCGAAACGTAAATATTAGCAGATACGTCCTTGTTTATCCTTTTAGGGCCAAGTCAGCTTTTCAGTATTAATTTTTTCCCCTCACTCAAATGTCCATGAGGGAACAATGAAATATTTCTGGTGGCAAACACAACTTCCTGCGTGTGTCTAACTGGTTCCTTTTTAAAAATTGATAATCATAGGATTCGAAAAGGAGAAAAAGAAAAAAAATTATGAATGGTGATGGAGGTTGAAGAATTTCGTGCCGTAAAAAATGTAATATGGAACATACAAAAAAAAATTGGGGTCGGAGAATAACCGGAGGCTTTGCGGTTGAGCAATGATGATCATCCTTTTGTGTTTGCCGCGAAGGGTAGTGTATCATTAACAGCAACATAATTCAAAGCTTGTTAGCACCACCTGTCCACAAAGCGATTCCCGCAGACCCTTTTAAAAAGCCGAAATTAAGTGAATTTAATAGCCCACAAAAATCCAATTTCTCCCGCATAAAATTTCGATCAAAGGCGTTCGGATTAGCCTTCTTAGTCCATAAAATGTGACGGAAGCGAAATAGGGATCCGAGCGGCGTTAAATAGCCTCCCCCCTCTTTATTTGACACCTTTCACTGTCAAGTTTATTCCCTAGTTTAGTGTCACGGCGGTTTATTGGCTCACAGTTTGACATAATGAATTGGGCAGGCGTCCCCCCTACTCCGACCCCCCCACCTCAACGTCACGCCCGTCCGTCACACCTTCACCGCTTGATCTACCACCTGCCCTCGTTATCCTATCAACATCTATTTAGCCAGAAAAGGAAAATAACCAGTCATTATCCACATAGTTCTTATTCTTCACCTCCAGGCGCTTACCCAAAACCTGATTTATCGTACAAGCCCCATCTTTTGATCTAAACATTAATTTTTAGACATCATTTCACTTTTAAAGTTAAAAAAATGATCGGACCTCCATTTTAGGATGTCTAAAAAACTTAAATATCCTAACTTTGCCTTTATGGGGAATGACTTGTAAGGTGTGCTGAGGGGGGTAGGGAGGGTAATGGGAGAGTGGTGGAGTTGGTGATGTGGGCTGTAAGAGTTATGGGAGAAGATTGGGGATGTGATGAGAATAGGTGGTGTTGAGGACGGTGAGGAAAGTGAAAGGAGGATGTGCGAAGGTAGAGGAGGTCTGGAATGTGAGGGAAGTTGCGGAGATGTGGTGAGGAGGCGGGAAGAGTCCCGAATTTTTGAGGAAGTTCCAGTTATGACCTACCTTCTCTATACCGAATTTTCCTCCATCAGCTTTTTGGCTTTTTAATAGAAAATTCTTTCCTATAATTCATGAAATATTATACTTTTAACTAGGTACCATTGAAAATGTAGAATTATTTATAGCTATCCTACTAGATAGATAGTTGCTATACACCCCGTCTGGTATTATTCAAGTGAATTACACAGAGAACAATCAGTTTGTCTATTACAGATAAATTTCGCATGGAGATCACAAGAGAGCCTAATTAGATTTCAGAATCGGCCCCTTTGTAATGGTCACATCAGCAGCACACAATCTTGCATTTTGGAACTGTTTGATCCACGCTATCCCGAAACCCCAAAGGAACCGTACTTATTGTTAGTAGCATTCCCAATTCAAAACGTTAATTTGAAAATGTTTAAAGGCAAAAAACTTTACAACATGAATCAAAATGAGGTGACGCTGAGATTTTAATATGGTCGGATAAACCTTAAAAGATTAGGCGTGGAAGAAAGCACGTTCTGTTTTTCTCTCCCGCTAAGATAAAACGTCTGCCTGCATTATACACAAACGAGCATCCCTCGCAGACATCTTTAAAAAAAGAGCCCGAGCGTTATCCCGCTTCGCCGACCGTGAATAATTATTCGGGAAAGGAAACGCGAAGTAACAGCGAAAATAAGTCCCATTCGTTTTGAATTCATAATAAACATATAGGGAAGGGTGAAGGGGGGGTGGCGGGCATAGGGCATGCATATTACATGAGGGGTGGATCTGTTTAAAATGTTTCTACTGGGAGGAAGGCGGGTTTGCCGGTGTCTTCTGGGGCCGCATGTTGCTACTTAACCGTCGTCTGGGGCTTTCCGACAAACAAGACGCTTTCCGACAGAAAAAAGTTGCAAAATCTTTGACCTACCTAGAAACCTGAATATAAATATGTACATTAAATCTTGAGATCATAATTTTCCGATTCTAGCATTGTTTTATAAAAATAAAAAAAAGTCCTTTTTCAGAGAACCGGAAGCCAATTTATAATTCAAGCCATGAATAAATCAAACCGAGAGATGAAGGGAATCTTATAAAACGTCTCGTCCATTACGTGACACTATTCAATATTAGTTCCTTCTTTTTATTTCTTTTAAAAATACATCCTGAATCTTAATTTTAATAAGCGATAGTACTAATCCAACACTTTTCAGTCTCAAAATTAAGCACTGAAAAAGTCTCAATTTTCCAAAATTAGCTTGTTTTCGAAAAAAATAATCAAATTTCTAATCTTATACCCAATTAAATTAAAAGCAAATAAAATTTTTATTATTTTTCTGGCTGACAATGACACATTCCGAGAATTATATATTGACTATAAACTTGGGGAGAGAAAATAATGTCCGTAAAAATGGATATCGGAAGTTTGACGGATGAGGCAATTAATATAAGTTGACAAGGCTTCGGCGCCTTGCGTATTTCATCCCCTTGGGGCAATTTCAGAGGAGGGCATTTGTATGTATAGCTTGACACAAGATACGCATGCCAAATAGAAACCTCCTTGTCTATTGCACGTCTCTTTTCTTTTCTACTGCCCCTCACTATTCCACCCCTACACTTTAGATCCTTGTCTCACCCTTTTTTTCCTTCTTTTGAGCCTTCGTTCTTTGTCGTAATCATCATTTTGCGTTTCAACGAGATCTTTGTTCCTGGTTAAATATTTTTAAAAAACCTTTCATGAGAATTTTTTTTTCACTCCTGTATGGTTTTTTGTTGTGTTTAACAAAATCTAGATTTATTATCATAAAACAAATATGAAAAATTCAAGGAACGTGTGGTCCTGTGGGGAGGAGGAATCCATGGAAAAAATAAATTCCGGAGCATAAAAAATGTAATCCTGACGCATCTGCAACGCATGTCCCTAGTTAAGGGAAATATTTGGTGGGGGGGCGAGGGAAGACAAATAAGCGTTTTTATCTATCTTACAAGGATGTACATTATTGGAAGGCGGGTTGTATGAATAATTTATGCTGTGTTGACACTCCGGAGGAGCTTCTTGTTATCGCAGGTCACGTCGTAAGAAAAAGATGGTCTAATCAATTTTCTAAAATGTCGCCTGACCCTATTTAAAACTAAATCCTTCAATTTTTAGGTTGGTAACGAATTGACGCGAACGGGGTCGACTTAATTTTTGATCAAAACTGAATGAAAATTTCTGGCTCTGCAGATCTTTTGACCAATCCTTAGCCCTCATTAATTGATTTGAACTTACCCATCATGAAAAGGCTTTTAGCTGTGCAGCAAATGAAATCATCCCTTGTTTTGATGATATTTTTTAATGGTTGGTACCCGGCAGACATCATTTTTAACGTCATTAAATTTTTTTCATTTATCTGAACAAACATCTAGGCCATCTTTGACAGTAGTTTTCCCAACGATTAAATAGTAGTTAGGACTCGAAGCTCGGGGCGGAAACCGTTGCGGTCTTTAATGGCTTTATCAAAACTCGAAAAGGATGGGAACGAAGTGTCGTCGAGTTTCCAGGTGAAAAGTACGACGGGTCTCTTTAGAAGGAGAGTTTAATGACAAGGAGACTCATAATGAGCCCAGACTTCCTCCCACTTCTCATTTCCTCGGACCGGAAACCGCTTCCTCCCCTTATTGACGAAAAAAAGTCCTCACGACTTACAAACTTAAAAATATTTGTCGAAAGGAAAAACCTCGTGTTTAACATTGATCAATGTTGACAAATTAGTGTCAATTAGTTCGCTACAGGGACATCTGGTTTGAACTCTGATCAAACAACCCCGTTATTGATCTAATTAAATATACTCTCGTAATTGAATATCATTTAAGTGTATATTAACACCGAGGAAGATAGATCGGCCATTATTCAGAGAAATTCCATATCCAGACAAATAGATGTGAATACGGCAGTGTTATTAACACATAAATAACACTCTCCCTACGGCCTTCCCACAAATGGAACATTGTCTCTCTAAAAAAAGGGTTGTAAATAACAATTATTGAGTGTATATTCAAAATTACACTGCAGACGTATAAAATACAAAGAGAGAGGGAAAAAAAATTAATGAAAAATTTGAGCGGAAGAGCCCATGCTGAGTTGAAAATCGGTTTTAGATTGATTGCGTTATTTGGGAGGGTGTGAAGGTTTTTCGTCATTGTGCTGCCCGAAATTGTGCCTCTATTAAACTGCGCGTGATGTGTTCTGGTCGGGAGGGGAAATTAATCTAAAGGAGGCATGAGGTAGACAATAAGGTTCTCCCCTTTCTATTGGTTAGAAACCACCCGAGCTTTACTCTGTAAGGTAACACTTTGGAGGTGTTTGAGGCCGGGAGGGGGATTTTGCTTAATTGAGTCACTATACGTTGAGACAATCCGGTCGCGAGAGTGATTAGAGCTTTCATTCTACTCCTAAACTTACCTATTATGTATTAATTTGCCTTTAATAGAAACCTTAATCTCAGCACATCATTTTTAGATGAAAAGAGAGAGATCTAAATAATATCAGCCTATTTTAGCTCATTCACAAAGCTACCAATTTTTCATTATTTCAATACTTGACTTTGGGGTCTAAACCGAAAAGACCAACTGGACATGAGTAAAGCCGATTATAAGCCCACAATATGTTTTTAGAAAAACTTTTTGATATCTCACTAACATCGACAAAACAGGAGTATTATTTTCGATTAAAAGGGGGACGAAAATCTGCTAAGAGGAATGACAGAAACGAGTTTGTCTGCTAACGATCAACGGAAGGGTTGGGACCTTCGAAAGTGTGGGGTGTTTTGGTGGGGTGTCGTTATTAAAGTGTTTGGGGGTAGTCCCCCCTGCTGCGAAGGAAATGACCAAGTGTTCAGCCGACACATAATTATGCTCCGTCATATCCAAAAGCCGAAGCTGTCCCACACATCCACTTCTTCCTGTACAACTTCGTGATTGAATTCCGTTCAGAAAGATTTTTTTTATATATGTATTGAAAAGAAAAAAATTAAAGATTTTTTTTTATGTTTAGATAGAGATGGAAGTTTGAAAAGGAATAATTATGGGTTTCCAAGCTGTGATGCGTTGTGGCACCGGATGTTCTCTCTTAATAACGCATGAAATTGCGAGCATCACAACCCGAATCCTCTCTTGATCATTACCAGAGGCGAAACTCCCTTTTCCATCCCCATACAACTTTCATTTCACCCTTTGTTTTATGTATTTTATAATTAAACCTTCCTTATTTCAAACATGGAAAAGTTGTCCAAATACGCGCCTTCTCTTTGTCACAAAGGGAATCCTGTTTGTCTTCGCTCGCGGAGACTGTTTCATTTTCATCAAGTGTGTTAAAAGTTGGATTACGTTCCAATGTTTGGACATCTTTGTACTTTTCCGTGTAAAAAGAGACCGAACTCTTTGTAAAGAAATTGATCTTTCTCGTCATTGGGAACATCTCTCCCAACAAACGGAAACCTTGTTCTTTGTTCTTCTCCTTCGATCAGTTAATCACACTATGTCCCTTTGAAGAGTTCAAACGAATTTTCACTTTTGTATTCATTAATTGGAAACAAAACCTTTTTTTAGTCTTTTGTTTCAAACTTCACTGTTCAAAGCATTTTTTTTTTAAATCGCCCATTTTACGATCAATTCCATTAAGGGTATCTCGATGTGATCTATCTCGATGATCGAATCTCTTGAACACGGTTTGGTCTCCCCCCCAAAAAATGACATTTCAATTCAAAATTGTTTAAAAGTCTAAAATTTCTCTCTATTTTTAACAGAAAACCTTTTTTTCTTTTAAAAATTTTGAACAAAAGGAAAGTTTTTGAATAAGACGTTTCCCTGCAGCGAGGGGTGAAATTAGGTTTGCTCCAGATAGCAAAAATCTAGTAAATGAGTTGAGCTTTGAAATGAGGCACCCAGGGTTTCCTTACAACGGCCATTTTTACATAGAAATGTTTTTGAATCTAGGACGGCTGAGCTTTAATCCCCCTCCGGAGATCAGTTATAATTGAGACCGAGATTATCAGCTCTAATTCTTTGTAAATTATTGATCTTTTATTGTCTCCTTTTGTTTTCCTCTTTGTTAAAAAAAAAAGGATAAAAAGGAAACCTTTTGTATTTTACACTGTTCTATTTACAAGGGAAACTCGTATTTTCTCCTTTTTAAAATTTTTTAAATAATTTTCCTAGTTCATGCAGATTTAAAAAAAAAACTCTCCATCTCCACCAACCTCCCTCTACAGTCTACCTCCACCCCCCCTTCTCCCTCCAACCACTCCCACTACCTCACCCCCCCCCCACTCACCCATCTGGACCCTTACCCTCCCGCACACAGTAAATATGTACATAATACAATTAGTTAATATCAACCATTATTATAATTATATGATAAAGAGAGAGAAAAACAATTTATTTAAATAGATATGATAAAAATCCAGGTGCGAAAAAGAGCGTTTATAAATTTTATTGATGGTTTCATTTAAAAGCTATTAGGGGAAAAAGGCGTGAAAAAGATTCCAAAACGAGTTAGTGGAATCGTAAATAATAATCCACAAGTTTACTAACGAGTCTTAAAGGCCACGCTGGCCAAATACCTATCAGTTGCAATAAGATGCTACAGGGAAAAAATATGGCTTTATGAAAGACAATTTTTTTAACGTCGTATTATTGGATTTTAATGGGATATTGCTCCTTATGGTAATGTGAGGTTAGGCTAAACCTGAAAGGCTTTAAGGTCATGACGGCGGGGTATTTTAATTTTTAAAAAATTATTAAATTTTTGATGTCAATTTAAAGGCGTTTTCCGTGCTTAAAAAAAACAAGTTGGCCCCTCGGTGTCATTATAAGTGAAACTTCGTCGTTTGGAGAGGTCTAGCGAGAGGTCTGCTGGCAATTTCTAATTACTTTTTGGGGACAGCTGACGGCATAATGTTTTAAAAAAGCAGACAATCTTTCCTGATTACTTCCTTCTTTTTTCTTTTTTTTTCTTCTTTTTTTCACAATTGAGACAAACTCGGGGAATTCTTAAATAAGAGGTTTTTAAAAAAGGAGAAAAAAATAGAATTTTAATCAAACAGATGAGACCTATTGATCAGTAAAAATTGGAATTCTTTGTCACATTGATGAGATTTTTCATTTTCTGGGAATGATTTTTGTTTCAAAATCAGTTAAGGATTTTTAAGAATCCATTTTCCTTCTTTTTGGTAAATAAAGTGAGTCAATAGCCTTTTGGCTCAAACAAGGAATAATTTATAGAGGTAACTCGGAGTGTGGACTTTCGTAATTTTTTTTTCTCCCTCTCTTCCTGCCTTTCTCCCTTTCGAATACGGTAGTTTTGCGATTTTTGTTCCGGGGGGCCGAAGCCTGTTTACGCTTGGGGCCTTCACTTGTTTGCCTCTGCGCAAATGAATATGGATCCTTCTTCCGTAAAACGAGAACAATAAGTGTTGAGCAAACATGAAGAGCGGTTTACACAGTTTCCAATTACCGGAGGACAATGTCCCGTTTCTACAAAGGGTTCCGCCGAGGGAGTACGAGGGGTTTTTTTATTTCTATTCTTCATCGTACGGAAGGGGAAAAAAAGAAACAAAACGCACAGGTAAAAATACAATTCGGAATAATCACAGGGTCGAATCGAAAATAAAAACTTAGGAAAATACAATTTATTTAACTTATTATTTATTAATTATGGTCTCATTTGTCCCATGACACTAGGGGCCCTTTTAATAAGACTTCGTTCCTATATGTACATACTACGAAAAGGGCACATTTTAACTTGATTTTTGACCCTTTTTGGACACTAGGGACCCTTTTAAGTAGATGCCTGTTCTTTCCCTACAAATAGGACCCTTTTGGACACTTTCCTTTTTGGACACTAGGGATTTTAAAAAAAAATTTAAATTTTGTTTCTATTCGACAAAAAGGGCTCTTTTAACTTGATTTTTGACCCTTTTTAACTTGAGTTTTCATCCTTTTTGGACACTAGGGGCCCTTTTAACTAGATACTTTTTGTTTACGACAAATAGGGCAATTTTTAGTTAGATTTTTTGGCCCTTTTGGTCACTAGGGGCCTTTTTAACAAGATTTTGTTTCTTTACGACGAAAAGGGCCCTTTTAACTTGATTTTTGATACTTTTTGGACAAAAGGGACCCTGTTAACTAGATGCTGTTCTTTACCAATAGGACATTTTTTAGCTAGATTTTTACTCTTTTTCGCCATTAAGGCCCCTTTTAACTAGATGCTATTCTCTTGCGACAAATAGGGCCCTTTTTTTCGCTTGGTTTTTTATCTTTTTTGGACACGAGGGGCCCACCAACAGATTCTTTTCTCTTTTAATTTTTTTTTAAATGCATTTTGGACCCTAGAAGCTCTTTTAAACCATTTTATGTCTTTTTGTATACTCCCAAGAGAGGGGGGTTGGTTATGAGAATTTTTTACCTATCCTACCCAGCCTAAGACTAGGCCTCTAGAGTCCAGGGAAAAAAGTGAGGTAACTTTTTTGAGGAATTTCCGTCAGGGTAGACTCCAGAAAAATGCTTTTTATTCCCAAGGAAACTCGGAAGGAAGACAAACGTTTTGGATTACGCTAAATAATTTATTCAAAGGTGCGAAAATGCTGCCTGAAACGCCGGAGCTGCGGAGGCGATATAAATGTTGGCAATATCTTTAAGAGACTGGATTTAGAGGATCCATGCATGAAATACTCGGCGAGGCGCTCCCTGCGAAAACTTTTCCCCGAGCGAACTTGATGCTATAACTTTAAGTTTGTTGCCCAAATTGAATTGAATAATAATTGAAAATTATCGTCTAATGCTTTTATACTAGTTATACCCAGGTATAGCAACTGGTTTTAATATTCTTTCATGATTTATATTCTTTTTTTACATTAAAAAAAATGATTACGAGATTCTTAAATTTTGTTTTTCGTGCCTAAATTAAAATACGAAAAAAATATTTTTAATTATTTTGTATAATGAAAAGAAATGTAGCTGTTTAAAAATTTAAAGAAATTTTTAAAATGCAAATTTTTATCTTGTTTTTTCATATTAAAAGTAAACTTTATGTATATTTATGGGAGCTTTTATTTATGAATTTAGCAGAGTCGTTTTCACATAAACCTTTTAAATAACCAACTTGGTTTTTTTTCTTCTTCTTCAGTTTTTCCCTTAGGCATCTTTTTAAATATTTGATGTGGGCCGAGAGGACATTAGACTCGCGGGAGCCCTTAAATAAACCATCCCTTTTCCCCTTGTCTTATGCCAAATTATACAGGGTGACTCCTTTCCTCTCTCATTCCGGAGTCCCTTTCCGACATGACGAACCTTCCATGCTCTGATACGAAGTAAATATTTGAGAAATACACGTTTCGCGCCTGTATTTTTCATTTTTTCCCCTCATATTTGCTGACTTTTCACGATTTTATTTTCGATCGGTTTCTTCTTAATGTCAAAAAAATTGGGTCTAAAATTAATATTAAGCTATCGAAAACGCATTTATTAAACAGGATATTGTACGTTATAAGACGAAGGAGGGAAAAAGAAGGGAACGGAAAGCAGGGGGTTAGAAAAAAAAGGAGCAGCGAAATTAATTCAAGAGGGTGCCTCGAGGGACGTGCCACGGACGGACCAGGAAATTAAATTTGCACCAGAGTTAAAGGAGTGTTAATCGCTTGTTGTCCTGCAAGTGACAAATCCGATGTTTTCATCAGACTTAATTGAGGAACTCAATTGTCTACCTTCTCATTAAATACAAACTTCCACCCCAATTTTCGTCCCTGACTTATAAAAATCAAAATCCCTGTTAGATATTTTATCAAAAAATATAAACTGAAATTCGTAAAACAAATCTTTTCAATCCTAAATTATTATGCGATACAAGATTATAAACATCAAATCCCTGTTAGGTATTTATCAAAAAATATAAACTGAAATTCGTAAAACAAGTATTTTCCATCCTAAATTATTTTGCGATACAAGAATTTTATGCCAATTGAAATGAATCAATGATACAAACTTTATTTTAGACAGACATATTTAGCGGATTTCTGGAGGGAAGCAGGCTATTGGGTCACGGAGGCTTCCGGCTTAGGGGCTTTTGTTTTTTGTTTTTTGTGCCATTCGTTGCAGACCTCAATTATTATTTTAATTTTTTTTCTAAATCTCTTTTCTATGTGCTGCGTAGGACGTTTTATTTTGATTTTTAGACCTGTTTTACTGCGTTATAAGAGTTATAGCTGGTGAGGAAAAGGGTTGAGCTCGTTCTGTAATAATGATGCCAATTTCCCATATCCAAGTACGTAGCTTCGAATACGAGTATAATATGTGATATCTCGTAACAACACTAATTTTACAAAAGTTGTATGTATTTTGTTTGGAGACTTTATCTATTCAAGGAAAGCTTTATGCTAAATTGGATGATCCACAAGACAGTCAATAAAGGAATATGTAACCCTAAAATTTTGATCGATGCTAATATACCTTCTATACTATCCCGAACCATGAAACGGCCTCCATCCGGTCCGGTGTCATCACTCCGAGTTAGTGAGTTGAGTCCCGCAATCAAAAGGTAGGTACGAGTTGTCCCAATTTTCTTTTTTCTGGAACGTACGAATTGAGTCCCAGCCTTATTTTTGGAACGAAGGAGCTGATCCTTTACTGTTCATCTTACTCCCTCAGAAACCAATTCTAAAAAAAACAATAGAAAAATTGACGAATGGAAGACATTTTTTTTAAACGATTAGAGCAGTTCATCCGCCTTACTTAAAACAGTCGAAAAAATGATATTGGAAGAAATTTATTTTAAAAAAAAAAGAAGATTTTCTGAAAGAAATCTACCTAAAAACGAGGGTTTTTTGTATGGCAATTCACTGAAAAGTCAGAAAAATGGGTGGTTTTGTCTATAAACACAAAATACAGTTAAAAACTATTGTATACTCATCCAGAAACTCTAAAAATAACGTAACATGGCCGTTTTATGTTAAATAAAAAAAATAAAGAAAGAAACTGAAAACCAAGAGTTAATTTCGGCGACATGGTCACATTTGCGGCTGCTGTGATTTTTAACCCTTAAAATTGCCAAAAATCGAGTCAAAATACATAGGTAGTGAAAAAGGGGCTTTGGTAATGACGAAACATTCCCTGAAATTCTATTTTGACAACAGAGATAGGTTCACACTAATAGAGTGCATTTAATAATAATTTAATAATCTAGTAACCAAATTACTGCAAAACATACATCAAAGCTACCAGAGCTTTTATTCGTATTTTGGTAAACCAATTTTCAGGCTACCGTCCCCGAAACCATCCTGGGTTTTAGTATCCTTGGTCCTAAACAAGATGAAATCATAAATAGTTACCCTGATTCTCCTGGACTATCTCCCATTTTTCGTTGTACAGTATATCCGTCGTTTCGTTTATTTATATTTTTTTTAACCTATGTATTTATCTTTTTATATGTTTTTCGCATTATTTCTTTGGAAAAAAAGAGCTAGGGAAAAATTGTGTAGAAAAGAGTTTTGAGGGAATAGAGGTACATCACTGAGCTGTAAAACTGATTCAGAAGCAAATGTGAGGTTGCTAGTTGTTTACTTGTCAAAATTTTTATTTTTATACTTAAAATTCAATTTTCCGCTAAGTCATGCTCTAAGAATGACGAATCCTCTTTTAGTTAAACTTACCGACACTGAAAGAGATGCTAGGGTCATCGATGGAAAACGACTGATCAATCTTCAGCACGACTGGAACGCTGGGCTGAGGTAACAACAAACGATAGACTCGTAAATTTGATTCTAATTTACTTTCAGTAACCTGAACGAAGATGTCTGGGTCACTTGGAAGTCTGCAGGCAATCCGACGCTTTATGGTACGATCAAGCGGATCGACGAGCCTGGAAATAGTCCAATTTCCCTTGCGACGACCAACGGCTTCAAAGTGACCCATTGGAGGGGAATCCTCATTCAGATCGGCCACTGCATGTCTTCGATGTCAACCATCTTTGTAGCACCCACCAAATCCTTTTCATCTTTTCACCAAAAGAAGCACGTAAGCATGGTCACCTTCACTAGAAGGTTGATAGTTCTTCCATTCCTCTCAAAACGATGCCAAGTTAGCAGCATAGGTATTAGGTTATTCACTGTAGTTGTAGTATAATGATGGTGTCAGTCTTAAATGATTTATATTTCAGGTGGCTTCAGTCGCAGTCAACCCACAAGGGTTAGTTGTTTCTGCTTTCAACGAAAAAATGGTTGTTTGGGATTCGAAGTTTGAAGTTCAAAAAGTAAATTTTTAATTGTATTTTTCTTTACATTAAATTGATTCTCCTATGTTCTAGATAGAGTTAGAAGGGCATGTCGGAGATGTGTACAAATGCAAATTTTTCCCATCCGGAAAAGTGATCCTCTCATGTGGGAGCGACATGACTATTAAAATTTGGTGCGCCTTCACCGGAAAGTGTGCGGCGACTTTGATGAGTCACAAGTTGGCCGTCACCGACGTCCATTTTGTCGGAATCGGCAAAAACATTGTCTCAGTTAGCAAGTATGTTAAGAAAACGAAATAAGATCATTTTTCTAACTTTGTAAAGGGATGGACTAGTCAAATTGTGGAACTGCGGTGATAGCAAGTGTATTGCTGATGTCTGCAATGCACAATCTTCAATAAACTGCTGTGCAGTTGTTCAAGCCCCGGAAAATTTGATTTTTGAAGAACCTGAAAACTACTTAGGTAAGATTTAAAAAAAAAAGTTTTTTATTGTTTAAATTTTAGGCGAAAATGAGCACTCGACTGACAGAAAAATAGTTTTAATTGGCTGTGAAGATGGAACAACAGGCTGCATATCGTTGAAAAGTCGGCGATACATTTTCGCCCATATCCTCAACTCAAGTGTCAACTGCGTTACATTTATCCCGGAGAGCAAATATGTCGTCGGATGCCAAAATGGCGAGATTTTGATGTTCGATCTTCTAGATTCGACACATACACCTTTGAGACTTTGGGATGAGTCGCAAAGCTCTGTTTTATCCCTCGTCCCTTACAAAGATTACGGCTTCTTCTCCTCAAGAGCGGACGGAACAATCACCTTTACATTTTTAAACTTTGACAATGTCAATATTTCGCTCACCGGCTCGAACTTCGATCCCGTCAACTCCTTAGCCTTCGAAGGCCAACATTTGTACGCATCTTGCCGAGATGGCTCCGTCAGAAAATATTCAATCGCCCACGTTATTGAAAACGTATTTGTAAATTCACAATAAATTATATATTTTTTAATACTTTTTTTCCTTCCCGGAGTTGCCAGTGAACTATTGTCATTATAAGTCACTATTATTTATTTTAATTTTTAAAATTTGATCGGAACCCCTCTTTAGCTGGTTTGGATTCCTTTCTTTGTGGTTTTGACCTCTTCAAGGTAGTTCGGACTTCGTTTATGTAGTAGGACCAATTTTTAGATGGCTTGGACTCCTTTTCAAGTAGTTTAGATCCCTTTTGTAAGGTTTGGACAACTTTACGGTCGTTCAGACCCCTTTTCTGGAGGCTCGGACCTCTATTCAAGTGGTTTTGAGTGTTATATGCCACTTTTTAGTGGTTTGGACTCCTTTTCTTGTAGTATTGACATCCTTTAAGGCATTTTAGATGGTTTGGGCTCCTTTTTAAGCAGATTAGACCCCTCTAAGCAATTTTGTCCCATTTTTGTTGGGCGTTTTATATTCTACATAATTGGATTTATTTTGAAGTACCTAGTCCAATTTTTATCGCCAGAACTGACCACACTTTTCAATTTTTTGGAAAATATATTTAGAGGCTTAGATGCCAATTTGGACCATTTATCCCTGTATCGGGAAGTGGCCCAATTTCCTACAAATCGACGAATCTGGCGTCCACCCGATTTTATTTTAAAATTAACTTTTTATGTAGGTAATTATTTCTGGGAAAGAACGTCTTTATTCTACAGTCTACTACATACTTTTGGCAATATAAAACCAGGGTTTAATGCCAGGGCAACCCTTTTCCCAGCTGCAAAAACTTTTCCATAACTCGTTTTATATATTTTTATTATTATATTTTAAGACTTTATTTTTCAACACCAAGGAAGTGTGACAATCACATCTCGAACTAAATTTGTTATCATAGATTACTGACGTCAATTCATCGGAATCTTAAGATTTAAAACGAAAAACGATTAGGAAAAAAATTTATCAATTCTTTCAGAGCAAGTTCGGTTCAAAAATCGTTTTAAAAAACACTTTTTCCTTCGAAGATAAAATCCATAGCTTCCTCATTTCCTCGAAATTTTCTCTTGAGATGAGAAAAAGAAAAAAAAAATGAATTTCGGACATGGAAAGGGAGGGCTTTAGTCAAACGTTGATTAAGACGTTAGATAACTCCAAAGATAACCTAGGGTCAAGGGTGCGTGCCCTGATATTTGGACGAATGATTCACATTGTAATAGGACAAGTTGAACAATAAAATAGTTTCATAAAAAAACGTGTTGTGTCTAACAAAAGGAACACAAAAAAGCACTGTAGACAATAAATCTGCAGGAAATTATGTTTGCTCTTCTGTAATCTGTACTTGGAGAAATGAAGGTTCTTCTTATAGGTAAGTTTCAACCTGTTGATTAATACTTAACCTCACTAATTTATTATTAATTGTTTAAAAATAAATTATTAATTTTGTCTAAAGCTTTTTGAGTTTTAAATCAAATTTAGAAATGATGTCATTGTTACATAACAAATTTTTATTTTTAGGAATTTTAAGTTGCTGTTTAATCGTTCTCGGAGAAAGGACGACTTTGTTCCCTTTAGGTAAAAGACTCAGTTATTTCTGGGTATCGGAAGTCTTGTCGGGAACAGTCGTGCCTACGACTTTGATTTCGACTTGGTCATTCAATGCTACAGTCGAGATCGAACAGATCAATTCGAATCTGACACAATTTCAAGTAATAGAAAAAAAGAAATTGAAACAATTTCAAGATGGTTTGTAGATCAAAAATGTCGAGTCGGACAATGAAGTTTTAAACGTGACTTCTTTGGAGTTGATTTTTTACGGATCTTTCTCTTCTGGTGATGTTTACGACATCGAAGTCCACCCTAGAGATGAAGCTTGGTCGATCAACATAAAAAGAGCTCTGCTCACTCTTTTTCAAGTCAAATTGAAATCTTTAAACACCTTAGTTATGATAGAAAAAGAGGTAATTTGCATTATTTTATAAATGCTCGAAACATGAATTTTTAGATCGGGATGTATGGAAAATGTAATGTCGAGTATTCACAAAATAAAATCAACTCAAATGCAATCAAATTGAGCAAAAGTATTGATTTCGAGTCATGCGAGCATTTCCCTTATGCTCATTATGCCAACTGCCCTCTTCTCTCTTGCCCGAGTAGCTACCAGGTATTTTCTTACAATTTTTTTTTGTTATTTAATATTTATGTTTTTAAAATAGAAAATGATGGTCTCACATAGCGAAAGAGACTACATATTGAGTGTTTCTGATGACGTTTTTATTAAAAATATATCTTCAACTGGTCGGATATTGGTTCAGCCTTATGAATCAAGTGCAGAAGCTCATTATTCAAAAATTAGGTTTGTACTTTTTAATTTTAATTTTTGTTCATTTTTTTTTCCTTTCTTTTAGTCAGTCGATAAAAATTCAGTCAGTGACTAGTCAGGATGTGCCTCTGGAAAAACCGAAAGAATATCATAGTGTCCAGTTAGAATATGAGATTTTAAGCTTGGATCCGACCAACGGAAAAGAACCATTGAACAGGACCGAATTGGTTTCTGAGGTATTTCGTTGAAAAAATGTTTGTCACTTTTTTCATTGATATTTTAGATCTATAATTTACTTGGGGAGTTAGATGATAGTCTTTCAAGCTGGGAAGTTGGAGTCAAAGGACTTGATAATCAGACGTTATTTAATATTTTGGATTTGATGTGGTGGCTTCACGAAGATGACTGGGAACAGCTTTATAACAGCTTTTCGGTTGGGACAAGCTATCGACAGGAAACGATTCAGTAATTTTACCATAAGACATTCAAAAAGGGAGTTTTTAAGTACTTCTAAATAGGAAGTCCAAGTTACACATTCCTAATCCTATTTTTTACCCTTTAGTTATCAAAAAATGACAAATAATCAAAATTTTAGGCATCTTTTTTGGGAGCTATTACCCCAAGTTGGGTCCGAACGTTCAGTCTCGTTCATAATCAATCTAGTCAAAACGTCGCGAATAAAAGGAATCACCGCCGGACGACTTTTAGTCAGTTTTCCTATTTATCTTAAAGTCAACTCTGAAGATATTTTATCAAAATGCGAGGTAATTTTTTATTTTTTAAGAAATTTTTAATAATAATTTTTTAGGAATTTTTGAGGTTGGATAAATCAGTTTCGGTCGAGGTTAGAAACTCGGCCATATTAAGTTTTGCATCGATAATAAATAAAATATGTAAAACCGACTGTAAATTGGACACTTTGGACCGCTATGCCAAACTCTATTTAGATAAATTTACAAGCAGCACGACTTATGAAGATAAAATGTTGTATCTTCAAGGACTCAACAATATAGAACTTGGACGAGTTTTGGATTTTTTGACACCCGTTATAACTGGAAAAGAAAGCTCAGATAACAATATTCGTTTTCTTGCTATATGGACCACACTTCAGAGTATCCACACGAATCCTTCTAAAGTAAAATTGATTTATTTATGCTTGAAAATTAATTGTCCATAGGTTTATGATGTTTACTGGCCAATATTTAGCAACAAATCGGAAACGTTGGAATTAAGGACGGCTGCGTTGACTCTTCTTTTGATGGCGAATCCTTCAACGTCAAGATTTTTGTCTATTTATTGGTTTATGCAGGGTGAAACTAGCGAGCAACTATACAACTTTTACTATACTTCGATACAATCATTAGCGGCTACCAATTTCCCTTGTTATGCTCATATGTAAGGTTGATTATTTTAGCATTTTCTTAAGTTGATTTTAGATCGCGAGAGGCGAAAAAGGTGTCGAGGTTCGTACCAGCAAAATCGAGAATTTGGGCGACTGGAAATTACATTTTGGACTACGAAGATCCAGACAGGGCATACGGAGGGTTGCTACAAACATTGCTTATAGCAAGCGAGCAGTCCGGGCTTCCTAATGTCTTCATTTTTTTAGTCGAACAGCATTCATTGGGTCATTCAAGACACTATATGGTATTTCAATTCCTTAAGACGAAAAAATTTATTTTTTGAAATTTTAGCTTCATTTAAAAGTAGGAGGTTTGGCCATGCAGTTGTGCAATGAGTTTGATAAAATTGCAAAAAGTTCGTACGGAGGGGACAAAATTTCTCAAATTTTGAACCTTCTTCAAAAAATGAAGGTTCCTCTTAAAGAGCCTGAAGACCTCCATTTAGAGTTAATCCTTAAGGTGGATGGAAGGACTGTTATTTCGCAGTATTTGAACAAAACAACATTCGCATCATGGAGTGATAGTAAGATTTAAGGATAAATGTTGAAACTATGATTGGCTTTTCCAGCTCTGAAGAGGTTAAGATCTCTCTATTCTGAGATCAGCATCAACTACCAAAGTTTGAGCTTTCCTATGCTCATATCGACGACCCATGCCACAGACATCGGCACGCCGGTTTTGATGCAAGTCAGATCTGGATCCTTGACGTCAGCCAGAGGTAGTGTCACCCAAGAAAACGAAGGGCGAGCCACAAACGCCGAAATTGACTTACGGTATTAAATATTCACAAAAACCCTCTTAACACTGTTTAAAGTCCCGTTACTTCCACAATTTTTTAGCGAATTTTTTCCAACTTTATTGATATCTATACCATTTAGTATAAGTGTCGATAAAATCAGTCAAAAATTGTAGAAGTTACAGACATTTAGTGTTCATGAAATCGTGCCACATTGACATCCACAATTTATGACCGATTGAATTGCTACTCATGCCATTGAAAAGCTATTGAATATCGATAACATCATGAAATTGGAAAGTTTTAAATTTTTTGTCAGGTATTCTTGGAATGGTGTCACTGGGCTTAAAATGTACAATCCCTTAAGCAACAAATGGCATGGTGCTGAAAGATGCAGAAACCTTCACATTCGCCTTCCTTTCGCAACACAAGTCATCATCGAAATCGTCACATCAGTTTTCAAAGCAACAGCAGTCCGTCATAGAGGTATTTTTAATTTTTCCCTCCCCAAGCTCTAATTTGCTTTCAGACTTTGTCACCGGATCTCGTCTCGGTTTGGTTTGGCATGCATCGTCAAGACTTGTTTCCAGAAAGCCTCCAGTCAAAATGTATCCAAATATCAGTGATGTAAGAATGATTTAAAAATCGTATAATTTCTAATAAAACAGTTTAGGAATGGACGATGGATTCAGAAGACCTTGGAGCAAGACTAGGAGCAAGTGTATTCGACTGTCCACATCCAGACACAATACCTGATGTACTTCAACTACTCAAAAAAGCATTTTTAGCCAACCATAAAAATTATAAGTAAGATTCTTTATTTTCAAAAAAGCTTAATCTTTCTTCTAGTATGGTCCCTGGTGGTGTCGTTCTTCTCGGGCTAATGTCATTGAAGCATCAGCTTCATTTCCAACCACAAGGAAGCAACTGCGGTGTCATGCTTTATTTTACACCTTTATTAACTCAAGTATGTCAAAAACAAAAAAATTAATTTTTATTTAATTAATTTTTAAAGGTAGAACCAGTCCTTGAATTGAAAGGAAATATGATGAAGCTTTCTATAATGAGGAAGGATGGATTGTTGTGGGAAATTCAGGCTGGTTCGAAAAGGCTGAATGATGGAAATAAGGAGTTTTCCTTTAAACTGTACAGAGCACCAAGTGTGAGTGTGACGGTCGCTCATATATGGAGGGTGATACAGATGGAAGGAGCTTTTATTGTTCCTTCGAGGATGTCGGGAGTTTTCCACCCTCCGGCTGCTCTCACAGGATATGCATTCGTTTCATGGGGTGATGCCGCATTGAGCCACTCGGACAAAGCATCCATGCTTGACTTGAAAATCGTCCCAGGACATAGTAATGACACAGGAGGTGTCTACTGTGAAGGATTCAGCCCTGGGTGCTTACAAGCCGGAAGTGACCTCGCTGCCAGACAGATAGCTACTCTTCAATATACAAACGTAAGTAATTTTTTCACTCAAAAATCATCCATCAGTTAGACTGGCAATTTCTTTAAAAACATGTCTTCATTTTTAGCTTCCAACATGGCTTAAAATGGCAGCACATGCCATCTTCCCTGAACACATACAAACTGAAGGGACAATCACTCAAGTCAGTTTTGATTATCCAGTAGCATTACTCCCCTGGAACACCAAAGGCCTTTGTGCTCTAAGCGTGGATACAGTTTTAACCTTGGACAACACCACCGTCTCAACTTCGCTTCCATCTTGCTATTCGCTTGCAGTCGCCGATTGTTCCAGAAACACTACTTTCGCCATCGAAGTCAAAAAGACAGACAAACTTCTTGTAATAAACACACAAAAAAGCTCGATCACAAAATAAATTTTGATTTTAGGATGCTCGGATACACAGTTTATCAAACACGGTGGACCTAGTTCGATCAGTAAATGGAACCATTTTAATCGACGTGAACGGTTTAAGAATCAACACAACTGATTATAAAATTGAAAAGGGCGAAACAACGGAATTGAGGTATAAGGCGAACCCTAGAAAAGGCAGAGTTTGACAAAACTTGAGTATGATTGAACCCCAAATAAAAAAAGACAACTTTTCATCTTCCTGTGGACGACTTGAAATTTTTGCTCCTCTTTAATATGATGAGAATCGGTCCAAAAGAAGCTGAGAAATCTCTCCTTTTTCAGTAGTCTGAACTCAAATTTTGTCACTTAATACCACCCAAATTTGAGGATCCTCTTTCTTTGTCTCTAAATCCTCAATTAACTTTTTGCAGCATAAGAACGAGGCGGTCGGGGATTCTGGAGGTCGAATTACAAACTGGAGTGGTTCTACAGCACTACAATACGACGATCGTTATTTTAGTTCCAGCCGTTTTCCGCGGTTACACCTGCGGACTCTGCGGCAATTTTAACGGAGACACAAACAACGAGCCGAGTGTCCTTTACACAAACTGTGATGTCGACGGAAACATTAAGCAATAGAAAATCCCCAAAAGTTCTGTACATTTGTAAATAACCAATAAAACTTTTTTTTTCTTTTCTAAAGAACAAAACACTCTTATGTACATAAAATATTATATTTATACAGGGACAACGAGGTTTTTAAGAGCACCCATTTGATTTTTGTTGATGAACTGAGCTGCTGGCGCTGTCAGACTTGGATGGTGAAGCTTACTTTTTATCCGGTCCAAATTCTCTGCGACTCTTTGGTACTTGAATATCGCCCAGAGGAAGTCCCAAACGGTAAATTCAGGCCAAAGGACGCCAGTGAAATGAAGATAACTACAAGAACCCTAAAAAACAAAATAAAGCTTGCCAAGAACCAAACACTATCAGTGGAACATTTTGTACCTGCCAAAGAAGAAAATCGCTCAATCTCATTTCTCCAGACGTCCTTATTATAAGCTCAGGATGTGGCGAATCTGCGGTGAACATACAATGTGACAAAAAGTTCACACTTAAATCTTCCTCGTTGAGGCTCCCTTCATGTAAACCACGCAGCGACAAATTTACCGCATTTGTTATTTCATCTCGGCCTAAAATGTTGTTTTAAATAATCACAATTTATAAGAAAATATTTACCAGCATAAGAAAATGCAACATTTAAAATAGAATTTTTGTTATTTTTTGACATATTTTCCGCCTCGTTGATCAAATCTTGAAGGTCTTCTGGAAGTAAACTTCTGTTTCCGATCACCCTTATTTTGAGGCCATGTTCGTTTATAACTTTTCTAAATTTTGGGATTAATTTATGAAAAATTGTTCATTTGTTTTACTTTTCTTCTAAAAGGCGTTTAAATTTATCACGGGCTAAATTCATTAAATCGTCGACTTCTTCTTGGGTCCTTTTATAATTTTCGATCGCGAAAGCATAGACGGTCACTTCTTTGACTCCGATGTCCAAGCACCATTGGAGAGTTTCAGAAAGTTTGTCAAACCTTGAAAAGAATTTCTTTAAAATGGAAACTAAAAGGAGATTGCTTACCCTTTGGAATGGCCTTTGACTTTTTGAACGTTGACTTTTTTTGCAAACCTCCGATTGCCGTCCATGATGAAGGCAACATGATGTGGAATTCGGCCGCATTTAAGGATCCGAAGAAGTAGAAAACTCGGCCACGGAAGTGAATTTTCTCGAATCCAAGACATGATCTAGAAAAAAGATTTATCAATGGTGATAGTCTCAGCAATGTGAAAGACAAGAAGAAACATTGGCCTCCCAATTCCACAGTCATCGGAACAGTTGGTTTAAGACTGTGGTGACCACAACAATTTGACGCTCACTAAAGTTTAGAGCGATCAGGAATCCAGAGAAGGAAGCTTCTGGATTCTGGATGAAAAAATGATGGTCATCGAACAATGCAAAGGACAAGAAGAAGCACTGGCTCCCCAATTCTATAGATAAGGATAAGTCATCAGAACAGGTGGTTCCTAACAACCCTATCCTTGGTGGCAAAGCATGAAAAGCTGGACAACAACCAGAACATTGTGGCCATATCACTGATAATAGCCATCTATATGGAACAAATATTGCAGAAATTTGCCTAATTGCTGTCACTGTTTGCTTAAGTTTGACCGAATTAAAAAACAACTTGACACTCCCAAATTCGAAAAGGTTCCACCCATTCAGACAAAGCCATGAACATATACTTACTTTCTCTGAATATTCTTAAAATTTAGTTTTTAAAAAGCAGTTTTCCCACGAAAAACATCACTTCAGCATTAAAATTTTTGACAAATCGTGAAGATCCACGTTAGCCACCGATAACGACATAACCTGTTCAAAAGTAGCCACATTAGAAAAATAACCTCCTCGAAAAGTGCCCTCAGAAAAGTTCATCCAAGCTTTGTTTATTTCGTTCATATAAAAAATAATTCTTCATCTAATTATCAGTTTTTCATAATTTTAAATCGCGAAATTCGTTTTTAATGGATCATCTCATTTTAATCCAAGTGCGGAGTCTCTCAACAAACGATCCGTTTACAGTTTTTAACATTTAAAACGTGAAATTGGGTTATTCAGCGATTAAAATGTTGAGTTCGGAAAAAATTATAAAAAACGTTTACGTCTTGTTTAAATTCGTATAATGGAAGATTTAAGGACCCAGCAAGGTTAGAAATTTTTATTTTTATTGCGACGATGACTAAAGTTGTTTTTGCTTTTTTCAGAACTTTACTTTTTGATCGCGAAATTTTTAGAGAATGGTCCTTGCACTAAGGCTCTCAAGGTAAAAATTGATAAAATTTAGATTGTTAAATTAATTTGTGTGATTTCAGGCTTTGAAAGATGAACTCTCAGAGCATAAAGTAAGTGACATTTTATTTCTTGGGTTGTGAGAACTTGGCTCTACAGATCAAGATTCAAGGATCATCTGGGCTCATTCACAGAGGAGACAAAGTCTTCTCTGTGGGCTCATTCAAGTAGCACAGATAATCATAGGTCATGTTCTTCAGGGCTGATAATTCTAGTGATACCAATTTGAAAAGTGAAACCAAGAGGTCTAGCTTCCTGGGGCTAAGAGGTCTTATTTCCCAGAGCTAAGAGGTCTAGTTTCCCAGGGCTAGGAGGTCTAGCTTCCCAGGGCTAAGAGTTCTTATTTCCCAGAGCTAAGAGGTCTAGTCTCCCAGGGCTAAGAGGTCTTATTTCCCAGAGCTAAGAGGTCTAGTTTCCCAGGGCTGGGAGGTCTAGCTTCCCAGGGCTAAGAGGTCTTATTTCCCAGAGCCAAGAGGTCTAGTTTCCCAGGGCTAGGAGGTCTAGCTTCCCAGGGCTTAGAGGTCTTATTTCCCAGAGCTAAGAGGTCTAGTTTCCCAGGGCTAGGAGGTCTAGCTTCCCAGGGCTTAGAGGTCTCATTTCCCAGCTCTTAGAGGTGTAGTTTTCCAGGGCTCAGAGGTCTAGTTTCCCAGAGCTTCATCCAGGCCTCATTAATCAATTATGTATCATTTCTATCACACCTGGGCTTAGCTGTAGATTATGGGGTAATCAGTAGGTACTGAGTGGCCTGGTTGCTTGCTGAGCTGTGGAGATGTTTTTCATGAGGTCATACAGTGGCACCATGGTTCAAAGTTAAAGTTTAGTCAATTTTTAATAAAGCTTATGGGGTTCAAGTTTTTACTATTCTTTCTGTATTTAGATTTTACCAAAACGGATCGATTGGGAAGGCGAAGAACACGATCAGACATTTGAAGAATTCGTAAGTTTTAATGTATTTTTGCCTCAAATAGTAATTGTTAACGTTTCAGGAGAATAAAAACACACATGTCGGACCGTTGCATCTCTACCACATTTGTAAACGTCTTGGGCTCTTCTTGGATAGGGAGATAAAGCCAAGCATTCAAGGGATCCAGTCTCTTTTAGGCGCCGGTCGTCAGTCCCTTCTCCGAACCAAAGGTTTTTCTCATTTCGCTCGTTTTTAAAAATTAAACTCTTTTCTCTTCAGAAACCAAAAAGTCGTTGTCACTTGTCAGCTTCGTCGCACGCAGAAATGGTTGCGCGATTCACACACCAAATTATTGTTTACAACATAACATCGGTAATAAATTTAGTTTTTATTGGTTGCATAATCATTTAAATTTTAGTCCAAGTTTTGTATGGAAGAGAAACTTCAGGACCACTCTGCCGGAGGCAGGCGATCTCACCAAAATTATACAGCAGAACAGGGCTTCTAAACCGAACATTAGGACATTTAACTGCTGTTTACTGTCTCCTATTTGACAAAACTGGAAAATATATCATTACAGTAAGTCATGAGGAAAAAAACATTTTTATACATAAATTTTAGGGAGCTGATGATCTTTTGGTCAAAATATGGAGTGCGATCGATGGAAGGCTTTTGAGTACATTTCGTGGTGCATCAGCCGAAATAACCGATATTACGATCAATGTTGAAAATACACTTTTGGCAGCAGGAAGTCTTGACAGAATAATTCGTGTTTGGTGCCTTCAAACTGGTTTCCCTGTAAGGAATTTTAATTAATTTATTTCTGTGCATTCTATTGATTTTAGGTTGCAATTTTGTCGGGTCATACTGGAATGATAACAGGCGTCAATTTTTGTCCGAATACGATCAACGATGTTAACTATTTGGTCTCGACTAGTTCTGACGGCTCAATCGCTTTCTGGAGCTATTCTACATTCTGCGACGCACCTGCCGTCTTTCAGTAATGTTGACTGTAACAAAATTATGTCTTATCAATTTATTGTAGAAGCAAACCGCTCCAGTTTCATGAAAAAATGAGGCCCGGACAGGCGCAGATGTTGTGTGCTAAGTTTTCAGTCGGCGGTCTTTTCTTGGCTGCCGGGAGTGCGGATCATCATGTCAGAGTCTACACGATGATCGGCGAATCGCCGCAGAGGATCATGGAAATCGAAAAGCATTCCGATCGTGTCGATAGCATTCAATGGGCTAATAAAAGTTTAAAATTTATCTCCGGGAGCAAAGACGGGACTGCAATAATCTGGAATTATCGTGCACAAAGATGGATCTCAAAACAGCTTCTTATGAGCACTCAACTTCATGGGTATTTACTCCAAGACTATTAGCATATATCACAAAAACTAATAGTGCAACTGGGATGAAAGGCCAAAACCTTAGGTTTCCCCCAAAAAAATTATCTGGGTAGGCCACAATTGTGAATTTTTTGGGAGGAAAGCCCAAGGCTAGGTCGCACCATTAGTTTTTTCTGGTATATTGCCTTTTTCCTCAGTCAGTAAATTATATAACCTAAATTACATCATAATTTTTCAGACATAAACCGACTGAAGAAGAATTACGGCTAAAACTTAAAGTTACCATGGTTACCTGGAGTGCAGACGACACATTCGTTATAACTGCCGTTAATGACTTTTCGTTAAAAGTTTGGTCCCCTCTGACAGGCGATTTGCTAAAAGTACTTAAAGGGCATAAAGAAGAAGTCTACGTTTTAGAAAATCATCCTTTTGATCATGTAAAAACAAAAGGAATTTTTTTTTCTAGTTTTCAATAAAATTTCAGGTTTTGTTGAGTGCTGCGCATGATGGGGTTATCATATTGTGGAATCTTTTAAGTGGTGAAACTTTGACGATGCACCAAAATCATATTGAAGGGCAGGGGAATGGAGCGGTTTTTGATGCTAAATGGTCTCCAGATGGGACTTTGATCGCCGCTACGGATTCTCATGGGCATTTATTAACTTTAGGGCTTTCTTCGTTTTCCGATAAATTTAAAGATGTAGGTTACCATAGTTGTTTGACAAATTAACCTTCCTTTTTTTTTAGCTACCCAAGGAGTTATTTTTTCATACTGACTACCGTCCTTTAGTGAGGGATGCCCAGAACAACGTGCTAGACGAGCAGACTCAAGTGCCTCCTCATTTGATGCCTCCGCCGTTTTTGGTCGACATTGACGGAAACCCGTATCCTCCTCGTTTGCAACGTCTTGTACCTGGAAGGGAGCATTGCACGATTGACCAACTCGTTCCGAATATAATCTTCAATGCTGGAGGGCAGCAGGAAATCATACAAAATGTTTCAGAAACGGTTTCGAATATCGATCAAATGATCGAAGAACTCGCTGCTGGTCACAATGCGAGCCCTCAAAGGCCTCAGTCGGCCGGAAGTATGTGTTTTTCATACTTGAATCTTTTTCCCTCTCAGGGTTAATGAGATCACCAACTTATTGCAGATTTTACATAAATAAAGATCCTTAGGTATGTCTTTGCAGGCAGATTTAAATTTAATCGTCAAGCAGTGGCAGTTTTTAGGCAGATTGGGAACCTTACATGATAAATAAAAAGCTTACATTGAACCTTGATTTTAGGCAGCATTTGAACTCCTTTCATATCTAGGCTGATTATGGGCCTTTTGAGGTAGATTTCTTTTTCATCAAGTAACTGCTGTTTTGAGAGGGAATTTGAACCTTTTATAAATTTAAAACACCCTTGTGGCCAGATCTTTATCCTTTTTCGATGAGTAAAGACACTTTTTAGGCAATTTTTGAACCCTTTTCGTGGAGTAATTGCTGTTTTTTTAGCCGATTTTGAACCTCATGATGGGAAATACCCATTTAGGCTGATTTTTAACCTTCTGTGATCAGTTAAATGGGTAGTTTTTGAATCTTTTTAGTTAAGTGATTGCAGTTTGTAGGCACATTTTGAACCTTTTATGAGAAGTTTTCACTTCTCTCCTTGAGTGCATAGGTAGGTAGTTTTTTGGTCATGTAATTGAGGTTTTTTAGGCAATTTTGAATCTTTTATGAATATGATGAATTGACCCATTTAGGCAGATTCTGCACCTCTTTTGATGATAAATAACAGTTGTTGAGCTGATTTTGAACCTTTTTCGTCTAGTAATGTCAGTTTATTAGCTTATTTTGAATCTTTAAATGTGGTGGGGGATGTAGGGCCCATGGTATGCTGGTGTTTGAGGAGAGGTCTGAAGAGCTGCAAATTTTTGAAAAGGTTAGAGTTATGGTGTTCCTCCTCCATATCAAAAATGAACCTCTTTAGGTAGATTCTGAAACTTTGTTGAGCACTTTTTTGACCATTTCATTTAATTCATTCTTTTTTTTTTTCTTCAGTTTTTCCTGGGCCTGGCTATCGCCTCAGGGGTGATATCGAAGGAGTAAGACAGTCGAGTGGAAATTGGCAAAGAGACAAACTTGATTGGAAAAGAGGAGTTTTAGTGACTCCATTGAGCCCTGGGATGTTGAAAACTGCCAGAGAAAAAATGTAATTTTCAGCTACAATATTTTTTATAAATTAAAACCTTTTTTTAGATCTCAATATGCTGAATTAGAACTTGACGAATACCTCAGGGAAAGCAGACGAGTAGCTGAAGTTGTACCTGAAACTCCAGTAGCTCCTGTAGGACTTAAAAAGCACAGACGATTTTTACATTCTTATAGGACACGTGCGGCCAGGGAACAGCAAATTCAAGAAGATGTAATGATGAACATTAAAAATGAAGGTGTTGTTATAAAATAATTTTAGGAGGAGGAAGGTGTCAGTAGCTCTGGTGGGAGCGACACTAGCGATGCGACGGCTCATTCGGAAGACTTAGGGAGCGCATCGAGCGATTCGGACTCATCAAGTACGGAGTATTCGGACTGGGTTGCTGACCACGGTGTTTCATTGGAGCCACCTCAGAGAAGCCGAAGGCGAAGAAAGCGACCTCCGCCTCAGCCTCCTGTTTCCGTCCCTCCGCCTCCGAAACCTCGAAAAAACCCGGTGCCTTCCACTTCTGCTGGACCCTCATCAGCGATTCCTTCCACTTCTTCGGTAACTCAACTTAAAAGTTTTCAAACTCATTTTTGTCAAATTCAAGGCACCACCGGTTCCCGTCGAAGTTCCCGATTTGTACAAACCTTCTGAATGGCTTGCAGAAATTATTCCAAAGAAGTTCCCTTATTATCCTCAAATGGGCGACGAAGTCATGTTTTTCGCTCAAGGATACAAAGAATACCTCAAAGCTGTCGCTGATAAATCCCTTTACAACATCGCCGAATCTCAGTACAAACCTTGGGATAAAATCGTCCTAAACGTAAAGAAGAAAATTATGAAAAAAATTGAATTTAAAAAAAAATTTTAGGAACCAGAAT
Organism: Orius laevigatus; assembly: GCA_018703685.1. Classification (NCBI taxonomy): domain Eukaryota; kingdom Metazoa; phylum Arthropoda; class Insecta; order Hemiptera; family Anthocoridae; genus Orius; species Orius laevigatus. Next base: position 31,931 of record JAGWEN010000061.1, on the reverse strand, counting down.
TAGTAAAAATTATTGGAATAAAGTATGAATTGAGGCCTCCTCGATTATGCTGTCTACGATTAGCTGTGATAAGAAACAACGGGCGAATAAGCAGCGACTGTCGTTTCACCATAAAATACCACGATATCGCTGACGTCATCGACTTTTTCGTACTAAAACAAACTTACGATATTGCCATGGAAAGAAACTGGAAGCCTGGTATGGAAATGAAATTTTTTTAAAGAAAATATTCAACGTTTATTTTAGGCGATAGGTTTAGAAGTATGATAGACGATAAATGGTGGTGGGGGACGATAGAATCAAACCTTCCTGATGCAAAGTCGACGTTTCTTTGCCACCATATCAAATGGGACAACGGAGAATCGGAAGCGATGAGTCCCTGGGACATGGAACCCGTCGAAGGAGTCCGTAAGTTCGCAAAAACATACTGAAACTTTAATTTTATCTTCATTTGTAGAAGAACCGGAGGTCGGTGGATCGATTCCTGTCCAGCCTGAAGAACTTGCGGCCATTTTGTATCATCCGACTGGTGATGAATGGCCTGGCGGAGAGCGAGATGAGGCTTGTGCGAGGATCATTTCAAGTTTAGAGCAAGTAATGGGTCTTTCGATTGCCGAACCGTTTATTGCACCCGTTGATATCAACATCTATCCCAGATATTCCTATGTTGTTGAGTTTCCTATTGATTTATCGACGATTAAGGTACAATCAAACTTCTTTAGTTGCTTTTTTATAAACCTAAATTTTAGGCCCGATTCGAAAATAAGTTTTACCGAAGAGTCACTGCCGCGCAGTTTGATATTCGCTACTTAGCAACGAATGCTGAAAAGTTCAATGGAGCTCACAGCCCCATTGTTAAGCATGCTCGAATCATCACTGATCTTTGTTTAAAAATATGCAAGTAAGTACTGAAAGCCGATTTTTGGTCAAAAAACTACTGGGTTACAATATTTAAACAAAATTCAATTTAGGGACTCGCATTTGATCGATGTGCCACAAATGTATCGAAGTTTAATGGAATCGTACGAGAGCTCTGGTAGCGAAAGCGATTCCGCTGACATCCCTTCGACCTCCACTCGTGAAAGAGCGGCATTAAGTCGCTCCCTCAGGGCTATGCGAAGGGCGAACCACCACCACCCAGACTGGAAACGCGACTGCCGACAGCTTCTCGACGTCCTCTGGAACTGCCAAGACTCGGAACCATTCAGGCTTCCAGTCGATCGCCTCGAATTCCCAGACTACGACAAAATAATCGACACGCCGATGGATCTCAACACAATCCGTGAAGAACTAAGAGGAGGCAATTATGAAAACCCTCTCGAATTCTGCAAAGATGTCAGAATGATATTCAGCAACTCCAGAACCTACAACACCAACAAACGATCAAAAGTATATCTCTCAATTCTTCTTCCACCTTTTAATCCATTTTTTTAAAGATATACGTCATGACAGTAAGGCTTTCTGCAATGGCTGAAGAACACATGAAAAGAATCATTCAAAACTGGAAAAATTCGAACAAAAAACAAAGCAGAACGAACATTTATACTCCGAATGGTACAAAATAAACTAAAGAGGCAACGAAAAGCTGATTTTCTCTATTTTTCAGGTTTAAGAAGTCGTAGAATGAACCCAGTTTCTTACAAAAACGAAAATTCAAGTTCAGGAGAAGAATCTGACTACGACCAACACCAGAGAGGTAATTCTATCATCTTTTAAACTTTAAAATTAAATTTTTTGTAGGCCTTAACATTGCAAATGAAGGACCAAGAAAAGCCGAATCAATAAAATTGACTAATGGTGAGTTTTCATGTTTTAATTTTAATCTTATATTTTAGGTATCTCAAATCAAATGGAATCGTCTGATGAAGAAACGGAAGTCGTCAACCATGAAAATGAAGGAAATGATGATGAAAGCAGCAGCGAAGAAGAAGCGAACTCAAGTATACTCAGCTTTGCTTTTATTGAATAAAAATGATTTTTGTACTTTTTTAGGTGATAATAAACGGGCACCAAAAATAGTTATTCATAAAATTTCAGGGACTGTGGTATTAAATGGCACTAAAAAGAACGTGAATGGTAATGTTGTTGATTATTTGTGATGAAAATTTTAACTTTTTTTTTTTAGGGAGAAGACAAGTAATGAGTAAACCTGTTTATAAAGAAGAAAACTCAGCCTCTAGCAGTTCCTCAGGTTATTTTTCAAAATTTTAGGTGAAGTTTTTTCAAAATTTATTTTTAGATGAAAAAAGTGGCTCTGGAAGCAGCTCATCGTCTTCATCTTCCTCGTCTTCCTCTTCTGATGATGAACTATTGAAAAATAGTGAGATAAAATTTATTTAATTCTTTTTATCATTTTATTTTTATTTTATTTTTTATTATTATTAGAAATGAAAAATGGTAAAAAATATAATACACGAACTAAAAAACGACGAACGTCAAAAAATAGTAAGTGATTGGAGGCGATGTAAAATGCACATTTTTGGTGTTTGAGGTGTTTTTATGTGGGATCATGCGTGTAAAAAAGGCACAAAATGGTGTTTTTGTGATAAATTTTTGGATTGTAGATAGAAACATTCTTTGGGTTGATGGTTTAGGATTTTTCATCTTCTAGGAGTTGAGTCATAGTTATTTCATATGTGGTGTTGTATTCATAAATCCCCACTTAACTGGGGAAATCATCATCATTTTACCTCAAATCTTGAACAAACTTTTTATCGATTCTAGTGCCCAAATTTTTTTTGGAATTTTTGATTAATTTTTTTGAAGTGCAAAGGCACTGTCTAGACTTGTTTTTAATTCGCCCAATTTTTAACAAATCTATAGATTTTGGGGCCACTCAATTTTATTTTAAAACTCATTTTTTTATGTCATTTCTCGAAAGAAAGTCACTATGCTCCTATTTTGGCAATTTTGAGCTATCACCAAAAAGTTTGGTCGAGATATGAGGTTGTACGTTTACCTATGCTTTTTGGGGGAATGAGACAATCAGTAGTCTCTTCAGTAAGATTTGTTTGGTGGCTGAAAATGTGAGGTATTTGGAAAAAAGTCAAAAGAATTTCAGGTGATGGGGAAAAATTAGGAACTGTTGAGAGAAATAAGTTGAATTCATTTACATAAATCTCAGAAACTGCTCGTCTTTCAGTAAAAAATTTGGTTTTATTTCAAATATCTCATCCTATGGCAAAAAAAACTTTCCTACGGAAATCCGCTAAAAAGTTTGTTTAAAAACTATTCATATGGAAGATTCATTTTAAAAACTTTGATTTAAAAAAAATTGCTTATCATTAATTACCATATTTTCAATTAATAATATATTTTAGGTACTCTAAATGGCCACATAAGGGTGTTAAGGCCTGTGAATAGAGTTGCTGAGAAACCGAATATGTCGAATTCAGAGGAAGAGACGAGTGGGAAAGATGATGATCCTTATCAGCCGTTAAGTGTCGAGGAAGAAAATGAAGAAAATTCAGAGGAAGAGGTTTCTGAAAGTAACTACTTTGACGAGTCGCCATCGGAAGAGTCAAGTGGGGAGATGTACGAAATCGAAACCGCGGCCAAGAAGAAAAGGACGAGAGAAAAAAGCTCGGATTCCGACAGTGACGATTCATGGAAAGCCCAACGTGGTCGCAAGCCGAAAAGAAAAGTCGGCCGCCCGCGTAAAACGAAGAAAAAGTCGAATTTCGTCGTCGAAACAAGCGACGATGACGACGACGAAGACACTCCGCCGAGAAGGGGAGCGAAAAGGAAAAAGTTAAGCGAAACCACCGAAGACGAAGAAGAATCAGACGAGTCAGCACCAAAGCCCAAATTCAGCGTAAGCAGCCGAGGTCGTCTTCGGAAAATCACTGCGAGAGCGCGAGCGTTTCTCAAAGAATGACATCAATCGGCAAGACTGACTTAATTGTTAAATTATCTTAAACTTCTCAGTTAAAGCACATTCAAAACTAGTTTCTAGTCTTCTAGACACAGACTATACTTTTTTTAAATCCACTTTCTTGTTGTTATAAAATGTTCAAATTTTGCTTTTCAATAATTTATTGTATATACATACGTATGTATTAATAAAGTTTTTGGGGTCTTTAATGCCAAAAGTATTTTTTTGAAAACTTTGAAATATTGTAAATAATATTTTAAATATATTGTTTTTTTTATTAACTAGTATAATTTTCTTCAACATTTTTACTAACAAGGGGAGGAGGTCGAGGGTTTCTGTGAATGGGCCTCAAGATGCCCCTCCAATAAATAAATAAGCCGACTAATGGTCATTTTGACCCAATAGACCTCATAGACTCCTTTCTAAAATTGCAGATTCGAAGTTTCTTTTGAACAAAAACAAGCCTACTTCTGAGCTGTGAAAAAATAGTGAACAAATTGTAAAAAAACATGAAGAACAAAATAAATTAAATTGTATTTTTTTAATTTAAATACTAAAACTTAAATCACAATTTAAATGAAAAACAAAGAAGGCTTGAAGAGGCAATAATTAAATTAAAGAGGGGGAAAAAAAAAAGAGCTGTACAATAAATTTACAATAAATAATCAAATGAATAAATTATTTAGGCAGCTATCGCTTTAAGAACGGCACTCATCCTTTCCAAAGCATCTCTAAAAAAGGAAATTAAATTAAAATTGATAATTTTGAAAAAAAAATTCTCACCTTTCGTAGGGTTTATCGATGTCAAGTTGGCGAGCGATGGACCGAGCTTCATTCAAAAATGGAGCGAGTTGAGGGGGGTGGACACAAATTTGAAGCCACACTCTTGGCAGCACACTTCCAATCTGAGTGAAAAGATGTTATTTTAGAAAATAAATTACGGTAAAGATACCATTTGGCATAAATTGGCTGCTTGGACGGGATGGCAGGTTCTCATGGCGGAGAGCAAATATCGGTTGAGTAGCGAGTTCAATGCGATGTCGGACAAAGCGGTGTCGCTCAGAATCCCTTGCCACCGGACGATATTTCCGAGAAGTTTGATTGCAACCGTGCACTGACGAGAGAAAAATCCATTCGCTTTTGGCTCAGCCATTTTCCTGAAGGTAAAAACAGTTCATTAGTGGTAGCCACAGTTAACCTAGTGGATGCCAGTGATGGTTGGGATGTTGTTGGGCTGTTGTTGACCTATGGTTGGGCTGTTGTTGACCTATGGTTGGGCTGTTGTTGACCTATGGTTGGGCTGTTGTTGACCTATGGTTGGGCTGTTGTTGACCTATGGTTGGGCTGTTGTTGACCTATGGTTGGGCTGTTGTTGACCTATGGTTGGGTTGTTGTTGACCTATGGTTGGGCTGTTGTTGACCTTGTTGTTGTTGGCCTATGGTTGGGCTGTTGTTGACCTATGGTTGGAGGTGTTGTTGTCTTATGGTTGGTCGTTGTTGGCCTATGGTTGGGCTGTTGTGGGCCTATGGTTGGGCTGTTGTGGACCTATGGTTGGGCTGTTGTTGGCCTATAGTTGGGGGTGTTGTGGACCTATGGTTGGGCTGTTGTTGTCTTATGGTTGGTCTGTTGTTGTCCTATGGTTGGGTGTGTTGTGGACCTATGGTTGGGCTGTTGTTGAGTTATGGTTGGTCTGTTGTTGGCCAATGGTTGGGATGTTGTTGACCTATGGTTGGGCTGTTGTTGGCCTATGGTTGGGCTGTTGTTGACCTATGGTTGGACTGTTGTTGACCAATGGTTGGGCTGTTGTTGACCTATGGTTGGGCTGTTGTTGACCTATGGTTGGGCTGTTGTTGACCTATGGTTGGGCTGTTGTTGACCTATGGTTGGGCTGTTGTAGACCTATGGTTGGGATGTTGTTGACCTATGGTTGGGGTGTTGTTGACCTATGGTTGGGCTGTTGTTGACCTATGGTTGGTCGTTGTTGGCCTATGGTTGGTCGTTGTTGGCCTATGGTTGGGCTGTTGTGGACATATGGTTGGTCGTTGTTGGCCTATGGTTGGGCTGTTGTGGACATATGGTTGGACTGTTGTTGACCTATGGTTGGGCTGTTGTTGACCTATAGTTGGGGGTGTTGTGGACCTATGGTTGGGCTGTTGTTGTCCTATGGTTGGTCGTTGTTGGCCTAAGGTTGAGCTGTTGTTGACCTAGATGTGGGTTGTTGTTGACCTAGATGTGGGTTGTTGTTGACTTGTGGTTGGTGTTTTGCTGTGGTTAGCCTAATGCTAATGGACTGTTGACTCCTCCTGTATAATATTTGTGAGTCATTGAAATAAATGCCTTGACATTTTGCTTGTTTTTCTTAGCGGAATGAAGGTTCACAGACCAGCCATAGGTTTGAACATCGTGGGTGTACACGTGCTTCAATTAGACCACTTCAAACCGAACCACCAGATAAATTTAGATTAGTATATTTACTGCAATGGATAGATGGGAATGAAAATATCTTTTTCAACGGCCTCTTTCATCTTCTCGATAATAACGTTGACCAAATTGGTGAGGAATTTCGATGAATGCGTTATCGTTGGGTAGTCTTGGATAAGTTTCGTCACTAGCGATACAAACGAGATCGACTGAGAGTTCGATAAAGGGTCCCAACAAAGTGATGCAAGTTCTGAAAAAGGCGAAACAACATTCAAAATAATTTTTCTTTCTAATTCTTACGGGTTAGCTTAGGTAAAATGATCTTTTCAACGATTCTCGGTAGAAGTTGGACGTCTGGATCGTTTCTAAGCGACTCTTCAGTCTCGGAAGAATCGAGCCCATACAAAACTACGCTGTTACACCACGAAGACTTTTCCAAATCATTATTTCCCTTAAAATAAACACATAATTTCCATAAATCTTATTTAGTCAAAAGCCTACTTGTGTGAATGGGTTCCAAAAAAGCAACTGAAGTCTGATAAAAGGGCCTAAGAGTTTAGGTATACAGAGGCTCACGTACGCCTCAGTATAAGCATCCATGTCATGTTTCCGCCACATTTCGAACCTTTCAAGAATACATTCGATTGACGAGAAATCTTGAAGAGTGTCTTCAAAAACTTGTTTGGCATCTTTTTCTATCGTTTCTGAAAATCATTATGTTCAAAACTGTTTCAATTTTTAGATCGGCTACCTCTTTGAGTTCGGGCGGTCACGATTTCTGTTTCTGTGATTTCTTCATCGCTTGACATTCCATCAATGTGAGTCACGATCCCTTTCAATTCTCTCGCTCTCTGCCGCCGGATTCTTCGACCTTCTCGCTCAGCTATTCGTCTCACTTGAGCTTCATCTTTTTCACTTCTTCCTCCTGTAAAACGAAAATTATTGTATTTTTAGATTTGTATGTTTGGAAACTGTATGAAAGCTCAACTTTTTGGTATAACGAATCATTTGAGTCACTTACTTGGAAGTGAAGGGATCGAATTGAGCTCTTGCGATTGATCGCTCACATCATTTCTCCGCCTGTTCACGTATTCGGCGTTTCTCGCTGCAAACAACGCTTCAACTCGGTTCTCCAACATCTGGACGATCATAATCTAAAAGGAATAAAACAAAAAACTTCAATATCTAATCCAAGAATCCCTAAAATGAATGAAAAATTTTTAAAAGTCCTGTGTAAACGTTTTCCTTGGCAGATTCATCTGAAAATTGGAAATAGCTAAAACCATTTTACAGACAGGATTTTTGATTTTTTCAAATCAAATTTCAGATTTGTTAGTTTAATTTCCCAAAAATTTATTCGAGGTGAAAGAGGTAAGAACGGTTAAGGTATCCCTTGAACATAAAAAAAATTTTGTGTTGCACAGAATTCTATGAATTCCAAACAGTACCAAAAATTATGTAAAAACCTAAGTAATTTGTTGAAATTAACAAAAAGGGTGTCATGTGCATAGTTTAATCAGAAAGATTAGCCTTTAAGTAGGTCCACAAGGATCCAACCAATTCAAAGGGCAGTATTCAGACATAAAATTTTAGTTTTAGCAGCTCCCTTTGGGTCGATCGACTTGAAATTTTCAGGGCTTTTTATTATCATACTATACAAGATTTTCGGAAAATTTCAATACAATCGGTCCACGGGAAGCTGAGAAAACGCAAAGTCATTGAAACGAATGGTTTTTGATAGGAGGGGCAAATTCTAGATTAGGAAGATTGAAAACGCACAGCCCCTGCTACGTACATATCAAACAAGAATCGAGATTAAATAAAACCATGGTCAAAATATGAATAAAGAAAGAAAAAATTTGTTTTTTGGAAATCTTGTTTGAATATGTGAAAAATTGACTCGCAAAATTGTTAATGAAGGAGACCCACCTTCTCGTCAAGACACTCTACCAAGTCAGTGACATACCCACGCAAGTCTTGGTAAAACCGAAAACGTTCGGCAAGTTTCGGCGCGTTCCCTTTCAAATCGACGCACTCACGTCTCATTTCGTCGATTTCAGCGAGGGCACGTTCGCGGTCCAATGTGTGCCTCCTATGAACTTCTTTTAAGTCGGAAAGCCTGAAATTTACATGTTAAGAAAGAAACAAAAATTGTATTTAAAAAAGCTTTGAAAATGAACCTCTCTTTTAATTTGGACACGACAGTTTTAGGATCGACTAAACCGGATGATGACAAATTGAAATTTCTGCTTTCTTCTCGATCGGACATCATTTCCATAGAGTTCGAGCCTAAATATTGTTGGTAGTACATCGTTTCTTGCTGTACGGCAGCAATTTGAGCTCCTGTGACTCCTTTTCTAATCTGCTGCTGTTCCCATTCTTCATCTTCACCTTTATCACTTTCTTCAGAGCCTGGAAAAAAAAATTTTATTCAAAATTTTGTTTAATCCACCGTCCACTCACCAAATTCTTGGGCTGCTTCGAACTCTGCTTTTCGTCTGATTCGATCCTCATTGGCTAGATTGACAGCCATGTTGAGTCTTTCCTCTTCACCATCACTGGCATCGTTGTCATCTTCCCTGACTAACCTCGATTGAGCGTTCTCAAAACTGAAATTAAAATTAAAATAAATTTTAACAAATAAATTAGACAAACCGAGCATTTTCGTCAGGTACGGGGACGATTTCACCCATTTCTCGGACATGCTGCCGCTGTTTACGAGCAGCATGGATTGTCGCTGCATCTGGTATTTTACCTCCTGAAAAATCAAAAGGAAATGGCCAATCTGAAATGATTTTTCCTTTGTCAAAACTCACTTTCTAATAACAATTTAAATGAGTCCTGGCGTTTGGTGAATTTGTGAACATTTGCATCGTCATCTTCTTCTTCTGAGCTGATTCCTTCTTGAACTGCAGCTTCGGCTTCTTTTCCGTTTAAAATAGGCTAAAAAGAAAGAAATAATGAATAAAGGAAAACGACGAGAGCTTACAAAAGTGTTTTTCAGTTTGATTACGATGTCATCGTTGAGGACGGTTGAGGTAACGGTCGTGTCAACGTTGGATTCAATGACTTCAGGCTTGTCTTTCTTTTTCTTCCTTTCTTTGTCCATTTTTTTCTTGATTTTCTTACTCTGAGAAGATTTCTTGACTTTGAAAACTTCACCGTCATCACCTAAAAGAAAAAACGCACATGTTAACAGACATCATTCTGATAAGAACGAAGCTATTTAAAGAAACGGTAAGGTGCTAAATGAAGCATAACTTAGAATTGGCGTTTTGTGTGCTAAAAAAACTAGGATTTCAAAGATTTTTCGATTTTCCTCAAAATTTGCACACATCTATTGATAGTTGCAGTGTTTTCATTTTATGGTAGAATGAAGGATTTGAGAATGAAAATTGAAAATGTCACCTTCGTTGAGGTCTTCTTCGAAGCTGAGAAGCGGTTGATGGGTTTGCTTGATTGCCTTCTTGGGCTTCGTGTCCCTGATGAGCGTGTGGCATTCCTCGTTTTGGTCGCTCTCAGCCTCCTCGACGTCTCCGACCCCTCTCACTCGGATGTTACGTTTCGGCTTTTTAAAAAGTGACATTTTCAAAAGGCGAACCCTATTATTCACGGCTTCCTCGGAAAAGAAAAGGAAGAAAACGAAAAGAGAAGCCGTACGGAGATAGATGATAACCTGATGTTAAGGTTAATAGTTGGCACACAACAGTGCTGTTTCTCTCTGAAAAAAATTCCCTTTTTTACACATTTTTTCCCGTTTCCTCTATTTCCAAAGAAATGGGCGAAACATTTTGTTCAAAATTGTAAAATTGACCTCACGCATTTTCCATTCAGCCACTCATAGCGTGCCTTTCCACAAATATGTTTAATTTTGTATATACATATTTGCATTTTATGTTATATTTATATCTATTTTTTAAACAATTATAATTTTAACCAAAATTTATTATTCTTTCTCCTTATTTTTCGCACTATTTCTTCGGAGAATGGAGTAAAAGGGAAAAACTGTGTAGAAAAGGGAAGTTTCGTAATCGCCCGCACAAACCTTCAGTTCAACCGTCAACTACTAACCTTCGTTACAACACAAATTTATTTATCATATTATTTCTCATACAGTACAAGCCGGATATAATAATGTCGGTTTAAGTAATATTTCGGCTATAGTAATAATTTGACAAGGTCCCGATTCAAATGTACTCATTTCTTTATAAATTTATCCGGTTTTAATAATAACGGATATAGTAATAATTCGGTTATAATAATATTTTTTGGGTGAAAATTTGTCTTTTTTCTTCGGATATTGTAATAAAAAAATTAAAATGTGTTATTTCTTGGTTTTTTTGAATTTCAATTAAATGAGTTGTTGACCGTTACGGATTACGAGCGTCCTTTTTGCAGGTATGAAACAGTTAAGAAGATTATTTCCTAATATTTAACGAATTTTTAAAGGAGTTAAGACCTTTTAATGCATTTTCAACCGTTTTTCCGTTTTCCTTTCTCCAAACAGAAAATAAGTAAAAGTGGTGGGAGAATTTATATAAAATAGAAAATTTTCTTTTTACTTATCACAGTTGAGTTTGAACAAGTGACAAATCAGCAAAATAAAAATACCTAAAACCATCATGAGTGCTTCAAAAAGAAAAAACTTGAGCCTTAGAGAAAAAATCGAGGTCCTCAAGTTTTCCGACAATGAGAAGACGACGCAGAATAAAATAAGCGAAAAATTTGGGATTTCCCAAGCCCAGGTCAGTATTATTTTGAAAAACAAAGAAAAGATCGAAAATGATTTTTTTGAAAATCATAATTCATCAAGGAAACGAAAGAGGAATGGAAAAGATCCACAAGTAGAAGAGGCTCTTCTTTTGTGGTTCAAGGAAAAACGACATTGTAATGTCCCCCTCAGTTGTACAATAGTTAAAACAAAAGCGGAGGAACTAGCGAGACGATTGGAACATAAAGATTTCGTTGCGACGGATGGATGGTTTAGCAGATGGAAGGATAGACACAACATCTGCATGAAGAATTGCCATGGAGAATCAACGGATGCAGACTCTTCTTCGGTAGAAAATTATAAGGACACAATTTTGCCTATGCTGTTAAAGGATGTCGACCCGGCCTGCATCTACAACTGCGATGAGACTGCGCTCTTTTACGAAGCAATGCCTTCGAAAACTCTTGGATTCAAAGGAGAAAAAATTAGCGGCGGGAAAATAAAAAAACAGAGAGTTACCATTTTACTTTGCAGCAATGCAGATGGCTCTCATAAGCTTTCACCTCTCGTCATTGGCCATTCTAAAAAGCCGAGGTGTTTCAAAGGTTTAAAAAACTCACCTCTACCGTACACGTCAAATCACAATGCAAGGATGACTTCCGCAATTTTTTCGAACTGGTTGGCGGACTTCAATAAGGAGTTGAGAAAATCGAACAAAAAAGTTCATTTATTTTTAGACAACGTCAGCTCCCACAAACTACAGAACGAAGATGTCCTCTCTCACATAACCCTTCATAAATTACCACCGAACACTACGTCCCTGATACAGCCACTTGACCAAGGAATAATCGCAAATTTGAAATGTTTTTATCGGAAAGAGATCATTAAAAAAATTGTGACCACAATGGACATCGCCGGACTTGTTAATTCGACGAAAGATATAAAAATATCTTTGCTGGGTGCTTTGCACATGTTAAAAAAGGCTTGGGCAAATGTGACGCCGGTAACGATAAAAAATTGTTTTGTTAAGTGCGGTTTCTACGTTAAGGAAACAACTGAACCAATAATTGAAGAAATACAAATCAATGAAGATATCCCAGGAGACTACAATATGAATATCGAAGACTTTCAAAACTATGTCAAAATTGACGAAAAAGAACCAACAAGTGGTGAAATCCTTGACGATGAATTGATTGAAGAGATTATTAAAAATGGTGAAGAAAAAGAAGCGGATCAGGAAGAAAACGAAGAAAATGCCTCGCCACCACCTTCTGCAACCGACATATTAAAAGCGTGTGATACATTAAAACGGTTCTATGAAACCACAAGTGGTGCAAATTTTAATCATCTTTACGCAGTGGAATGTGAAGTGACACAATTAATGTTAGTTGGTAGACATAAGATAAGTGACTATTTTTCTATGTGACACAAATTACATGTATGTACATATTTTCTACCTTACATATTTTATTATACAAATAAATTAGTTAAGAAAAAGTATTAACTATTCATTTTTATCATCCTCCGGCTCTCTTGAACTCAGTAAACTGCTTCAGTATCAACTAGTAAATTGAACGTCTCATTTTGCACTTTAACAAATGGAGCTTCGGTTACAATAATATTTCGGATATAGTAATAATTTTACTTCGCAAAGAGACTATTACTATATCCGGCTTGTACTGTATATCATTTTTTGAGATTTACCCCCACCCCTGCCTATTGATCGTTAATTATTGCATTTTGAGAGTTGGTTTTTAAGGTAATTGAATTCTCTACAACTTTTATTAATTACACTGTTTTGATTATATGACGTCTTCTGTCCTTCAGAGGTCAAAATAGAAACCCCGGTTTTTTTGCGACCTCGTAGCTCAGAAACGTTTGGACCTACGAAAAAATCATATTAGCTCAAAATTAAAGCAAATTTAATTATCTTTAATTTTTTACTAGAAATTAATTCGACTACGACTAACGGTTTTCGAGATATTGCAGAAAAACGAAAAAATCACCTTAAAAACCCTCTAGACGCCAATCCTCACGGGTTTTGGTATGGGGACTTTTTTGTGGTTCAGGTTAATACCTCTACACATTTCCGTACATAAACAAAATACCTAAGGTTTAGATTGACTGGACTATGAACAGCAGCCAGCACTTTATCGGGCTGTCCCTAAAGAAATTGCTTGGACTGGACTTTCTACCTCTTTATCCTGTAGAGCATAAATGAATAAGTTTTTAATTTTTGTAAAGTGAAGATATGTTGCAATAATTTTTTGGTAAATTTTTTTCAAAAAATTTATCGCTTTTTGACTTAAACAAATTTAAAAAAAAAGTTAAACTAATAAGCTAATTTTTATCTATAAGTACCTATCAGGGAAAAAAATCCTGATATGAACTAACTTATTCTTTATCTCCAGAGTTCAGAAATTGGGTGCGGTGTTGTAAACGATGATTCACACAACTAGACTAGCAAAAGAAACTTTGTTGGATATTTCGCTATAAACTCCAGTAAGTAGCATTACTTAATAGATCTAATGGTAGTTGGTATTTTGTACGTTATAGATCCAGTTTTATCAGTGAAACAATGGCATTTTTGGTGACTGAATTGATTGTTAAGCGATTTCAAATAGAATGGACTATAGAGAATGTCAAGTCGATAAAAAAAAATCAGGGAGAAAGCGTTGACTCACCTGAATTCGAAATCGAAATGGGTGGAGATAAAATGAGATGGGTAATAAAATTTTACCCCTTCGGCTCTAATAATGAAGAAAAAAACCATATTTCTATTCATCCAGTACTTGTTGCTGCAGAATGTGAAATAGTGGTACGACATGAATTCATCATAGTAAATGCCCAACGTATTCATATGCACGAGTCTGTCTATTATGATCCTCAACAAAGTTCTCAAGGCTTAATTTACGTTTTGGAAAAATCAAAAATTTTGAGAGAAGATCTACTTCCTTCACTTTCTGATGACAAGTTGAGAGTTATTTATAATTTAAAGATATCTAAGAATAATCAAGACCCGACGTATTCATTATCTGCCTCAAATTTACAATCTTCTATTGCTAACGACCTGTACAGAGCTAAAAGTGAAGGAAAGTTCAGCGATTTCACATTTACAGTTGGTGGAACTGATTTTGAAGCACATAAATTTATCCTTGCAGCTCGCTCTCCTGTTTTCTCCTCGATGTTTAAACACAACTTAAGCGAAACTGCCACAAATCGAGTTGAAATTTCAGACATGGAACCTGAAGTTTTTGAACAATTTCTGAAGTATGTTTACACAGGGGATGCAGACGTTGAGGATATGGCTGAAGAACTTTTAGCAGCTGCAGAAAAATATGACATGCAAGATTTGAAATCATTGTGTGAATATGTCCTGGAAAAGAATACAACAGTCGAAAACTGTTTAGAAACTCTTGCCATTGGCGACCTATATTCTACTAAGAATTTAAAAAGACGAACAATGGATTTCTTTTTGGCTTATGCTGACAAGTTTGATTCACCAATGAATAGATTGTCTGAGAAGAAACTCTCACACGCTTGCTTAACTGAACTGGAAGCGATGTTGAATCAGAGAAAAACTTCGAAAGACAACCCAACTGGTGAATTTACTTTCGAATGGACAATTAAAAATATCAGTTTTTCTTTTGAAAAGAGTTGTATTACTTCACCACTTTTTAACACCAACGACGGCGGAAAGGAAAGATGGGCTATTCAACTTTACCCAAAAGATAAAACAAAAAATAATGAATACTACACAAGCATTTATTTAAAACTTGTCGCTTCCTACTGCGAAAAAGTTAAAACTTCCGTAAACTTTACTCTAAAGAACTGCTATAGAAAAGAAATCACAAAATTCGCCAGCCCATCTTTTCTTTTGAATACTAAGGAATCTTCAACAATAGGCATAAAAAATCTCGTTACATCAGAAAATATTTTTCGAAACCTTGGAACGCAAGATGATCTAAGCATTGTATGCACAATCATTACGTATTGAATAAAAATTTTAAGACAAAAACAATTTATTATCGTAGTAATTTAAAAACTGAACCAATAGTTGGTAGGTAGGTAAGGACAACCATTCTTAAACCAAAAAGTGATTGCTTCAGTCTCTGGCAACATTCTGCTTATTAGCAAATGAAGGATAATTGCGAAGATGAAGAAGTTCCAATTCTCCTTCTAGTATTTGAAGGTCTATTTTGTTTACTGAGATGCAATTAGCTATTTGACGGATTCTTCGGACATAATTAAACCTGGAAAAAAAAAATCAAGCAATGAAAATTGGGTGTGGAATTAATTTAACCTTTTAATTCTTTCATCCAAAGAAACGACGCCGACGTTTGATTTCTCATATAAAGCGAGCTCTGGTAACATTTTTTTAATTGCTTCCACTCTCCTCTCATGAATTTTCCCATGCACAAGTAAAGCCCTTTTCATTTTCTTGTCGAGAAGATTATACATTTTTTTGACATGATTCCATGCTTGTTCATAAAATTTGACAATCTGCAAAAATCGTTAGGGAAAGAAATAAAGAATAAGCAGTTTTACGTAGGGTGGAGAAGGAAGCGGAGGAATGGGTACGAGCATTTGTATAGCGACTCTTTTAAGCTTTTCATCATTTTCGACAAGACGGCTGAAGATTTTTTCTTCGCTTTCATAGTTCTGTTCGATCGCTTTGAGTTCAGCGAGGGTCTCATCGTCGACTTCTCCGAATGCTTTCATGAATTCTTCTATGTCTTTAGGTTCGATGACGATTTTGTCTCTTTCGGCGGCTTCTTTGGCTTCACGCTCGAGACGTCGCTTTTTGTGCAATGCATCAAGAAGAAGCGAAACGGTTGGGTGCATTTCTTCAATGGTATCTTGAGGTTCATTCTGTTTTGCTTCTGTGTCACTTTCTAAGGCTATCTCATGTTCATCTTGATCTGTATGGTATTCTTCTTCATCTACCTCATCTTCTTCGCATAATTTCAATTCCTTGATATCTGGTTCACGCCGCTCAGGCAATTTGACAAGCCTCTTCGGAGGCATGTCATCACTCGAAACTGTAGAGCTGGAAGGCGCTCGAGGTATTTCGATCTCTTTATACCCTTTTCCGACTACCAAGTCGATCACTCGATCCACAAAATCTGGTGACTCGCATAAATCGCTCCCATCATCGCCAGATTCATCCTCGCTAAGCTGAAGATTGAGATCATCAACGTAATACTCGAGTTCGGGATTTGGCTCTTTTTCAGGCTTGATTTCTCCTTCGTCTTCTTCACTTGAATCAAAAAAGAGGCTATGAAAAGAGTCCAGATGGCGAAGAATGTATAAGCCGTCTTTCCTTATTTTTGGTGCCGCCTCAGAATCCAACCTGATGGCTTTGAATTGCTCGTAATACGAAAGTTTTGGGTTGTATTGCCGACTGTCTATTAAAATCGATGCAATATCTTGAAGCCTGTCATAAATATATTTTTTATCTTTCAGATCTCGTTTGCTCCCTTGCCAAGTATGAAGATAATTGAAGTTAAGTTTGTTCCAATTTTTCTTGCTTTTCGTCCTTTTGAAGTTGTCAGGTTGCATGTAATGAACTGTATTTTTAGGTTGACTCTTTTCAGGAGATTCAACCGGAATTGCGACTGTATCTTTTGATTTTTTCCCTTGTGCCTCTCTGATGGCAGACGAAAGCTCTTGATCGGTGATATCTGACAAAGTGAAACTGACAACATCAGGGTCTTTAACATCATCGATTTTTTCAAGTTCGTTTTCAAAATGCTCTTCTCCGATGTCCTCTTCCATGTCCGAACTTGTAATGTCGCTGAGATGAAGGCTCTGCTCACTTTCATGGCAGCTGTAGTCCGACAATGACTTGACACTCGCTCTCGATGGTAAGTCCTCAGTGCTTTCCGAATCAAGTTTTTTTAGAATTTCATCGGCTGCTCTTCTGTTAATGTCGTCGATCGTTTTCTTTTTATTTCTTGTATCATCTTCGGACTCATCCGAGCTTGTATATTCACTTATGTATATAGGAAGAGGCATTTCTTCATTTATCTTAGCTTTAGTCATAGGCCGTTTCATTGTGTGACGAAATTGTTTTGAAAAGTATAATTTAACAAGCTTGTGAGCATTCTTCAAGTAAACATTATCTTTTTTTAAATCGAACAAATTGATGTCGAATTTTGGAATACGATATGTTTCCACGTCGTGGCTAGGGTTGAAATAATAGTCATCGTCATCCAAAGCAGACAGCGCATCTTTATGGCTTACAAGCTGCCCCGGTTCGCCAACCATAACATCACCAGAACGGCAAGCGCGGTCAACACTTTCATATATTTCATTCGCATAAAACTGAGATACTGAGGGAGACATTTTTTCTTCAAATGTCTGTAAAAGTTTCCGGTGGCGAAGATAACGTTGTTTCTGATCCTCTTTTAATTGTAAGGCTCGTTGTCGTAGTTCTTCTAATTTTTCATCAAGCTTGAATGGACGATTAATGAGTGCTCTTGTGGCCAACGATACATCAGAAGTAAATTTCATGTCTGTTGTTTCAAACGAATCTAGAGGTGATTCAATGTCAAATTCCAAACAGCTATCCTTTTCTTTTTCATCGATTGGTTCATCTTCTTTGCCCAACTCTTGTAGGTTCAGGGTGTAGAGAGGGCGTTGTACTTTCATAGGGACTTTATCTTCCTCTATGTCATCGGTACTCCAGTGATCTCCTCGGTCTTTAAGGAGGCCAAACCGTACCATCCAAGCTCTCCTTTCTTTCAGTCGGTCGCTTTCCTCTTCTACAGGCGCAGCTGTAAACGCAGCAATATCGACTAAAGCATGTTTGAGCTGGATATCGTTTATCGTGATCTCCTCATTGAATATCGATTCGGCTGAACTTGTCTGAGAGAAGAATTCTTGAATGGGCGGTGCCATCTGAGCGATAAATTCATCGTGACGCTGTTTCATGAGTGTATAACGAAGTGATTTTATATCATTTGTTCTTATTTGCTTCGCTTGTTTTTTCAACATGCTGTATCTTGCATCTTCTGCAGCAATCAGCCCCTCCTCTTTCATCAACGGAAGCTCTTCAATCTCATGGTCTTCAACTACAGGGGCTTCCCCAGTCTTGTTTTGAATTTTCAAATATTTTCGTAAATACTGCGAATACTGCAGAAAAAAAAGGTTAAAAATGCTCATTAAAAAGAATGAAGCTTTCAAAGTGTGAGCTAAGGAGCTGGTTTAAGGGGAGTTGATAAGAGGGTGGGGGAGGTGATAGGAGAATAAGGGTGTGTGGAGGAGAGGATGGTGAAAGGAGATGGGCGGGTTGAGGATGAGGGTAGGTACAGGAAAAGGAAAAGGTGGTGAAGGGAGGTGATAAATTAGAAAGAAATTTATATAAAAGTTATAGTTATTTCCTTTTATGTAGTTTAAATACGTACAGGGAACTTTTGTATCAGTTTAGTTTCTCTATTGACTAAAGTAGCTCGGATCCTAAGATTCATGTGCTTCTTCTCCATAACTCCACTTTCGACAATTTTTGATTCAAGACTCAAACCCGCTTGGCGTTTGGCGACATAAACATTCTGTAAAAGCCGGTCGTGCCTTAATTTTATGGTAATTTTAAATCATTATAACCTTTAGAATGTAGTTGATATTATCAATAAATGATAGTTCTATCAAAACAGCTTTTTTAGCGAAGTCAGTTGTGGGAGGAGGATCCATTTCAATGTGGCCACTAGGATACACAAACTGCAACTAAAAGCTCAAAATTGTTAAAAATCCACGATATTAAAAATATTAGTTTACCTCGACTGAATTATAGAGTCTTCTCATGTGCTTCTGAATTTTTCTAAGCACATTTTTCACTGTTATGAAACTACATTGGTTTTCGCTGTACAAATGTTCATAGTGCTTCAGTACTTCTCGACCTCGACTTAGATCTTTTTTGCATGCGTCCGTCTGAATTTCGAATTTTAGGTTGAAAATAGTCATCATGAGATTACCTTTAGTTCGCAAATTATTTTTTCCTTTCTGTGGCTCACGATGTGATCCCATGTCGACTTGTCGATTCCAGTAGGACGAACAGCGTGGCTGTTGAGAAGCAGAAGGTGAGCAAAGTATTCGTCATACTGCGGCTGAAGATAAGGGGCTTTATCGTAGTCAAGCCCAGAGGAAGCAAGTTCTTCTAAATCGTTCACAGTAGCTTTACTGAGCAGAGCATTCGGAGGACGACTCCTTTAATTTACCCAATTTTAAAATTGCAAAAATGGATTATTCAACTTACAGATACAAACTCAAAATTTTATCAAGATTTAAAGCTTTCATGTTATTGGTGTCAAATTTGCTTAGGAATTTATCTCGTAATTTTTTATCAGAATTTCTCAGATTTATAAATTTTTTGTTGAGCTTCTTGACTTCGTTTTTGATGCGCTTTGTGGTTCGCTTGAGGCGTTGCTTGATTTTGTAGATTAGTATAAGCCAACCCCTGAAAAAATTCCTTTTAGATCATGTACCCAGTGAGACTCATTCACCTCAGTGTCTGAATAAATTCCAAAAACTTTGATTGTATAGCTTTCCTTTTTACGATGTGAGCAATTTTCAATCGCTCGCTGCAAATCGAGGTTATAATTTCACACTTGAGTTCAGCTAATGCTTTAATTTTTGTATCTAAAACCCTTTGAGATGCCTACAACAAAGAATAAGTAACAAAAATTTCTTTGAAGAGATGCACCTCTGAATTTTTGGCTGCTGTTTTGATTTCTTGCTGCACCATTTTGGCGTAGTTGAAACATTGTTCTTTAAGATTTTTTACTTTCTCCAGATATGCTAAAGCCTCCTCTTTCTCTTCGTCTGTGAAATCTTTGGCCTCTTTTTGGAGCTAGAATATTTTGTTAAAATCAAACGATGATTTTATAGACATCTACCATAAATGGTGGGACCGGGATGTCTCTTTTGAGCACGTCCTTCCATGTAAGTTTTAAAACGCCATCCATCATGGTTTGAAGCGCTTCTCTTTTCCATGCGTCGAGACGGTAAAGTCGCTCGTTTTCGAGCCTCTTGGCCAGCTCTATTTCTGCTCTCTCTTCTTCCGCAAGAGTCAAAACTTTCAGAGCATTCACCTATTTTAAAATACTATGAGTAATCTTTTATCCACTATATCCAAAAATTCTGCATGATTCAGCAGATGACAGGACAGTAAAATAGGAAACAAATTAACCAACCTCGGTGTCCTTAATAGCAATCAAAGCTTCAGGAACTTCAGAGTCCAAGACAGATACGCTTGGAGGAACAGAAGGAAGTAAATACTCTGGAAAAAGAAATCTTAGCAATGGTGTCTTTTGCATGAAATAAGTCAAATTAGTTATCATTCTTGGGATAACCAGGTTGCAACATAATCAAAGGTCTCTGATTGGTCATTCAGCCACATCATGCCCAGCACCCCAAGTGTACAAATTGTTAAACCACAGTATCAAGGAAGTGGCCATTTTTTTAATCAGATTTCCTTATAGGATGAAAAGACTGAAATCAATTTTAGTTCCTCAACCTACCAGCCAAACGGCAAGAATCTCGAAGAGCGACAACAGCCTCGAGGATGCTATTATTGTAAAAATTGACCAAATCTAGTTCTTTCAATTTGTCTCTTCTTAACACAAGCATCTCTCTGTTAAAGTCTTTTTTAAATTTAAAAATAGAATCCTGAAAAAAAAAAAAATTATTAAACTAATTGGCTCAAATAAAGAAGCTTACTTTAAAAAATGCTATGAGCGTTTCACAAGCAAGAATCAGATTGGCTTCAAGTATGTTTGGGGCTTCAATAGGTGGTCTTTGAAGTTGGTCATAAAATGCAGGCTCTAAGGCAATCACTGTTCTTTCAACTTCATCTTGTAAGTCTTCTTCACGTATTTGGAACTGCTGCGGGATGTTGGTGATAGCGATCATTTTACGCACGGCTGTCGCCAAAAGTGGTCGCAAATAAATTGATTTGGGAAGCAGTTTCAATTGGTTCGTTAACAACTGACAGTCCAATAATGTTAACGGTTTCACCGGTTTCTGTGATTCAATGATTCTTTGGATTTTCATCATTTTTCTCAAGGCGATCGCTCTACCTTTGGAGCCTAAATTCGGAGGAATTTTAAATGGGTACTTTCGTTTGCCTTCTTTTTTTGCCACAGATGCTGACTTGTCCTTTTCAAGTTCTGATTCATCTAGTTCTTCTTCACTGTATTCTACATGAGGATTATCAAACATCTCGGAGCTGAAGTCATAAAAGTCATAGTAGAATCGCTCATCGCTTGACAAATAAGCGATTTGACTTGGATCATCCTCTTGGGTATCCTCATCTTCATCTTCCTCCTCTTCTTCATTATTATCTTCATTCAGAACTCCTTCTGATTCATCAGGGTTGAAAATTTCTGACTCCTCTTCTATAGACATTAAGGAGAATATTGAGATATCAGTAAGCAATTCACGGAAGTCCATTGTTTCTGAATCTAAAGAGGGGCTACTTGATTTTCCTTCTGATTCTGTCGCTTCATGTGGGATTTCCTCTTCTTGGAATTCGTCAATCGCTTCTTCCTCGTTGATTTTTTCTTGAGATTTATTTATTTCTTTCTTTATAAGATCGCCATCGACAGAATGATCACTGAGAACAGGAGACTGGATATTTTCTTCATTTTCTTCGATTTCTTCAATGTCTTCATCGCTGAGTTCACTTTCGCTATCTTGGAGTTCTTCCTCGGAGCTTTCAGAAGAAGGGTTGCTGAAGAAGTCTTGGTAGCTCACCCAACTGTCGCTGTCCTCGACCAATTTTTCAGCGTATTCCCCTTCGAGGCCTTCACCCATTTCACCTTCTCCTGGAAATGCATCCGAGAAACGCTCTTCGTCTTCCAGTTCCATTTCATCTTCACTTCCTTCTTCATCAAAATAGTCGTCTCTGTACTCTGCTTCTTCTTCCATTTCCAATATTCTCTTTTCATGCTCATCTTCACTAGAAACGTCATCATCTGCATCGCGATCCGTCGCGAATCTTTTCGCGAGCGCTTTTATAGTGGTCTCGATGCTAGAACCTCGTCTTGATGGGAAGTAACGCCTACGAAGACTCATGGCTGACTCCTTAGCCTTTGCCAATTGCCTGAAAGTGGTTTTAAAAAAATTACCAACATAATTGTCGCAAGTCCCTTCAAGATGGGTGGGACCACAAAATGTGACATCCTGCCAGTTTACTTACGAATCTTGAAGCCACGGGATAAAAGAATCATCATTTGTCGTCTGATAATCGATTATTCTTTGACGAACACAATGGTATCTCTGTTTGTAAAAACTAGTCGGCATTTTACGCATAACATAGGAGCAGCAATTACAATCTTGCCTGATGGCCTAAAATCAATTCTACTAGTAAATAAGGGTAATAAGATTCAGTTTTACCTCCACAACGAACTTATGAAGAGCCATAGGATCCCAGAAAAAATACTTCATCATGCTAAATGACTCCATATATTTCTTCATGATATCATAATATGCATGAATAATGAGTGATTTATGGTGGTGGATAATTTTTCCGAAGATTTCATCCAGTATAGGCTTATTTATGCAAAATTCGATATGGTCTAAACGAGCCTCTTCGTCCTCTTGAGACTCGTTTATGTGAAATAAGATTTTATACTGGAATCACAACGGTCACAACTTGTTTAAAAAAGAAGGGATCAACCATATTTTTGAGGTCCATCAAATCATGAACGAGATTCGCCAACTCGGTTCTTATCACTTTATTTTCTTTGTAGCGCTTCATTTCACTAAACCACACATCAAATGGTAGAACACCCAATTCGTATTCCGCTAGCAAAAGTTCCATAAGAAAAAATAATTCCAGCAAAAAATATTAGAATAGAAGGACTTCTAGGCTATTTTCCAACCCTCCTGGTCAACGCCCCGCACCATCCCTAATTTTTTTTCCACTCTCCTATCACCTCCTTTCATCATCCTGGCCCTTACTCCTTCCCCCCCCCCACCCCACACATTCTACCACCTCACTCCTATCACCTCCCCCGCCGTACCTAAACCACGGGATGAAACCTGTATAATAAGGATCCAAAGCACAAGAAAAGGTGTCCAAATCGCCTAAAAACGTGTCCCAACCGCAAAAACGGTGTCCAAACCACGAAATTGCTGAAAAAAGTGACAGGATAATACATATACACCATTTCCATTCTCCAACAAATACCCAACATAATCATGGTGCTCAAAAGAATTCATAACTTTACTTACGAATGAACTCCTTTACTCTTCTATAAGGCAAAGGAATGTAATTTGGCTTGGGAGGAACGCTGTGCCCAACATGTCCACAAATTTTCCTACAATTTAAAATAAGATTTTAAAAAAGGCTAAAATATTTGAAATACTACCTTGGAAACCTATAACAACCGACAACGCCATCTTTGCCGAGTGAGACGAAATAGCGACAACGCTTGTCGAGGATGACTTGCTTGGTGCCGTTGTCGAATCGATGATGGTTCGATACAACACTGAACGTTTTGAGTGTGTTGTCACTGAAAAAGTAAATCAAACCATCCTCTCCCCAAAACAGAAAATGATAAGGAAGACTCAAGATTGTAGGGACGCAAGAAACTAGTTGAACAACATCAACAACAGCAAGTTTCGTGAAAGAAAGCTTTTCCTGAAAATTTTTAAGTAGCTTCAAAATTATAACAAGAAAACGTTACCTCTGACCATTCAAGGAGCAATTTATGGATTTGTCGACGTTTTTCAGTCAAAGCCATAAATGAATGCTCTGGATAGTAGAACTGCTCCATTTCCTCGTAAACTTCAGGGTAAAAAACTTGTCCATCATAATACAATGGAAGTGTGTAGAGAGTGAAATGTGACATTTCTTTGTGTGGCTCTCTAGGGTGGTCTAAAGTAAAAATACGAGTTTCGCAAGATGGTGGCATTCTAAATATCAGCATCGATTTAACTTTGCATAGTAAATCGTAGGCTTCCACGAATGTGAATACTCTTGGGTCAGCCTGAAAAGAAATTGTAGAAAGGAATATTTAAAAAACTGACATACTCGAAAAACAAGTATTCTTGATTCAGGAGAAAGTACGACCATGAATCTACCATCCGGTGAAAAGCGTATCATTGGAATAAGTTCTTCAGAAACCCACATATCGAACAACTGAGCGGGCTTCTTAATAAATCTCAAGTCGATTACTCTAATTGAACCCGTATCACAGCTCGTGATTACAATGTATGGAAAATTAGGGTGACTATAAATCGAGCCTACGTTAATTTTCACATAGAATGAATGGATCTGAAAGAGTGCATTTAAAAAATAATTAAGTTAAATTAAAAACGAACCAACTGTCCAGTTTTTGTGCACCAAACAAAAATATCATCCTTTCTAGATGTGACTAGATATTTGCAGTCTGGGTTTAAGAAGCTCATATGCTCAACACCAAAGTGACTGCAATCTTTTGGGCTCACCAATACATTTTTCTTTAAATAGCATAGCCCTCTCTGAAAAAAAATTCCAAGGATTAGGTGGATCAAAAAATAATTAATCTTTACTTTTTCGCAAAAGACAGCAGCCGAACTACTGGAGTCACTCACAGACAGAACCATGCGGTTACATTCCTTTTTGACTTCCCATGAGCACATAAATCTTCTTTTCTTCTTTTTCCCAGCACTCATTTTGAAGTGCTAAAACAATTGTATGCAACTAATATAATTTAAATTCAATTTTACCCTTAAGTATCCACTCGGGCCAAGTACAAGCAGTCCGTTTCTATACCAAAATACGAAGGTCTTCCATTGTGGTTTGGGTGGGTAATCGAGAGCATCTATTTCACATATTTTCAGCTTCCATCGGACCAATTTAAATAGCTTTGACTTGTTGTTTACCTGAGAAAAAAAAAGAAAAAGTAGGTAAAACGTAAGGGTATAACTACATAGTTAGTAGGTATGAGGTATGTAGATAGTATTCTATATGTAGATATAATTCTAACCAACAAGCCGTATACACAGCGGTAGCGCAACCTTGTGCGCATTCGTAAAACTAAAATCATTTCCTTTTTTCCCTAACAGAATGAGGTGTCTGCACAGGATATATATTACTCTGTGGGTGTCTGTACCTTTTTAAAAGACTTTGAGGACGAATGAATGGACCCAAGGTGAGTAGACAAAGAGTCTGTGTCTATACACATTACACCTTGGAATGGACCACAGATGAGGTTACAATGACTGTTGCCAAGGACGTAGGATATATATTACTCTGTGTTGCCAAGTGAACAACGCTCCTCAAATCCTCAGCTTATTTCGCTTAATTTATCTGCTTTATGACTAGTGAAAGTTCGCTTTTTACTGTTCATAAGTTTATTAAAACGATAAACTATGTCTGGAAGACCGGATTCATATAATAATAAGAATATACGACGACGCTCCAAGCCACGTGTTCCGGACCTGGACCCGACTAACCTCATCGAGGACGTAGGATATATATTACTCTGTGAACCTCATGGAGAAAATCGAGATGCTTGATTACTCTGTGGAATGGACCGAATGGACGTTTCACGACTCACGTTAGTCGTTAGCACTTAGTCGTTGAACTGCGAACACATAATCGTATTTTTAAGGAATGCTCATTGCTCAGCTCAACGAATTCTTTTGGGACATGAACGTGTTCATTTTTGTAAGTCCAAATGCTTTAAAAGTTATACTTCCGGACTTACTTACGCGATATTTTGTGAATTTGAAATTTTCGACCATGATCGCGCAGTTACCATGATTTGTCAATTTTTTCTATTATTTTTTAAATCCATTTCTGATTAAATGCAAAGCACAAAACACCCACAATTGACCATCATGTCCAGGACATGGTACTCGGGAGAGTCCCCATGGTTTCCTTAGCACTCTTTTAGAAAGCATTTCTCTGCAGCAGTGATTGTAAAATTGTGTCCCTCATTTTTAGCGGGGCCTACTAGTTACTACATATTTGAGCCTCTTACCCCATATACATCTCCTAGCTCGTCAACGAAATAAACGTTGTTGTTAGGAGTGCTGTAGCAAGCGTCGCATATTTTCTTCCCTGGTTTCGTATCGATTTCTCGCCTATCTACAGTTACCATCCTCCCGAAGGCGTGCACAGAATACCTGGCGATTTTGCTCGTTATATTCGTACAGACGACGTAGCAACTCGGATCATTGAGACTAGCCCTGTTAGATATTAGATTTTTCTTTGGACCTAAATGGAATTTACCTCACAAACGACAAGTTCGAAGTGATAGCATGGCCCATAGTGAACAAAAGTTGGGCTGTTTTGTAATTCCAGATGGATATTCTATAAGAAGGAAAACTTTTTAAAGCGTATATCATGTCACATCCTCCAAGTGACAACGAAAGATAATCTTCTTTAAATCCATCTAGGAAAAAAACATTCGTTAAGGTACATAAGATTTAAAAAATTACCATCCAGAAATGCGACTTTGTTAAAATGAGGATATTCCATTACGATGATTTGATAAGATTGAACGCCTGAATACGCAATAAGCGATTTCGACGAGTCGGTGCAGAAACAACTAATTTTATCCCCTTCATACGGGCAGGTAAGTTTGTATGAACGCTTGTAGCCATTATACGGGTTGACGAAATTAAAGTGACTCCCTCTGGACATAACTACAGTGTGCTCGTTGATGTAACACATCTCGTCAATTTTGGTCATGTGAACCCACCTAAAAATACGAAAGAATTTAATTTCAAGTAATAAATTGGAATCTGAGGACCTTATGATGATACCGTCAGCACTTAGTGAGGGCTGGTGAATTTGCTTTTTGAGGCAATATTGATGCAAAAGAGAATAGATTAGTTGGTCTTTATTCACCCAGTCGCACTGCTTTTTTAAAAACTTAATGTATTTTTGGCAAAGTCTATTATAAGTGGTTATCGACTTATCCTCGATCATGGTCACGTCTCTACTTGCAGTAGATTCGATATGGTCGTCCGAGGGTTTCTTGATATGCAGAGCTTCGAAGGATTTTAGTAAAAAATTGGGAAACGTTTCTCCTTCGATTGCGAGAATTCGAAGCGTCTTTTCCTCGTGGATGACTAGAACTGATCGCCGGAAATGTCTTGAGAGAGGTTCCCCTTTGAAAGTCGTAGCTCCCTGCATGAGAGGAGGCGTTATAACTAATTTGCTTTCGACGTCCTTCTCCCATCGGGACAAAAACACTTTTTCGATCCGTTCCCATTTCACCAGCTCGAACGACTCGGACTTGTTGGATTTCTTATCTATCGCTAACCGTTTTTTGGCGTCTTTCTGTAACTTGGCCTCCGCCTTCCTTTTTAATCGTTGGCGAAAAATGTATTTACTGATGTGGCGATTCGTGTAAACCATTGAAATGGGAAAGGTGCAACCTTTATGGGTGGGAATTGGGACAGAATTGACTGTTTAGACAGCACCATAGCAACTAGGGATGGGAGAAAAAACAATCATAACAACCGATTGTTGGACATCATGTAAAATGGGGTCATTGTCATCAACGGGCATTGTATAATATATTAGAAAAGATTTTTCTTCCCTTACCACCATAATTCTTGTACCTATAAGGTACAAGAAGTTCCTACAAGGTGGTATTCCACATTTTACACGGCCAGAATGGTGAAGTTAAAAGATCAACCATTCTGAGGAACGGCTATTTTGCAGAGAACTACATAGTTTATATTTAGCCCCATTTCTTGGGAAAATTTCTTGTTCAGTCAGCAGCGACAGAACCTTCACACCAACTTAGAAAACTTTAATCAGCACGTTTACTTTTTTTATTTTATTTTTTTTTATTTTTTAGCAAAAAAAGGAGAGGAAAAATAAATTCTTTTCACGAATGTACATGTTTAACTTTAATAGTACAAAATTATGGTGCGGATTGCACTAGTTGTACTAAAAAAGGAATAAAGATCGATTTTTATTACCTATTTTCTTTATTGCGAAGTAGCCTTATTTTGGGGATTAACACTCATAATTTCATAAACAATATTTATCTAAGTAAATATGCTTTGCTTATCTTGCTCTGGATGGCCGGATTGGTGATTGCTAAACTAAAGGTCGTTTATTCGGCTACTACTCCTCGAGTGCCGAGCTCATTGCTCCACACACTCGCTATTCGTGATTCGTCCCGAGTAGTATTCGCCCCGGGAGAGAGACGAGATACTCCAGTTGGCAGTTGCTTACCATGGACGACCGATTTTCCGTTCATAGATCGCTCGATTCGTTTCCACCTGTCATAAACTAGGTTTCTTATTTTGTGGCCCGGATTCCACAAAAGTTCCTCCTCTTCATAATACTCGAGAGATTTCTGAGTTTCCTCCGTTTCCATCACTTAAAACAACAGAAAAACAAGCAGAAAAACGCGAACGATGCAAGTCAAGTCAAGAAATAAAAAGTGGGTGGGAGGGATGACACGAGATTCGCACCCCTCCGAGCGCGAGGTGGGGGTTGAAAAAAAGGCAAGTAGTTGAACGAGTGAGTGGAGCGGGGTAGATACTAGATGGCAGATGCTCATTGCTCGCTACTCGGCGAATATTCGTTTCCTTTGACTCGTGACAAAAATTGACAACGGACGGAGCATCTCCGACTCTCCGAGCCGAGTCAAGTATTACTTGGCGAACACTGAATGACCATCCACACACGTGGAAAGTTGGCTCATTTTGACTTGCGACTCTGCAAATAGCGCGTATGTGGAGCCACCTTTACACAAAGGGAAAACTGGACAAAGATTCAGATGTGAAAAAAAATTCAACCTTTGATCCTAATTTATTTAAAATTTCGTTACTTTTCTACGATTCCTATCCTGTCGTCCTTTCTAGACTTGTGGGGAAACACCCCTCCACCTGCTTATACCGCATTCGTGGTTGCCGGTCGGGAAGGGAAGGTCCCTGTAGCGGACTGTGCGGTCGACTATTTTGAACTTAGAAGCAACAAAAACTTAATCCCTACGAATGGGTGGGAAAAAAAAGAAAAAAAAAGACGATTGGAAATTTGGAAGAAAGTCATTTTGGCTACCTACGATTTGGTAAATAATTAATTGGACGAAGCGACAAAGGAACTACTGCTGACCGTGTAGAATTAGAACTCTGAACTCAAAATGGAAGCCAAAGAGGCCATCTTCTCATGTCAGTGAAGGATTTACATTGTATTTACTTACTGAATTATGTTGCCTTCGCACGTTTTGTTCGTTCCTTCATAAAATTTTATTTCTTGTCTATGTTTATTCATCGAATTTATCAGATCGTCATGGTTAACCTTAGCGAATCCTTTTTTCGCTGTGAATCCGATAAAATCTTGGCATAATTTTCTGTACTTTTTATAGGCTTCCCTTCGTTTATGACCTTTACTTCTTTTAGGGACCAAAGCCGTCGAAACCCGTCCGAATCTTCGCTTTTGAAACAGCTCCGAGAGAATCATGTAGTACGGGAAAATAAATTCGTTCATGTTGTACACGAGGCGGTTGCCTTTCGATTGAATGAAATCGTTCGGCACTTCACTTCTAGAAAGGGTAAGGATCTGCGAAACGTAGCTGAGCTCCTTTTGCGAAAGAGCCGCCGTTTGCTCTTCCTTGTTCGAATCGCTCTGAAGCTTCCTCAACGATGTCGAATTCGAGTCGTAAATTTCTCTCAATTTCAAAAAATCTACCGTCTCCCACCTTTGGTACTTTTTCCAGTTGAATTCGAAATCACCAGTGAAATCCTGGTTCCAGTCAAAGGAAAGTAATTCGTTCTCTAAAATCCTTCTGAACTCTTGGTCTAATTTCCTTCTCGCTCGAACACAGAAAAGCTTCTTGGCCACTTTTCTCCTTCTATAAATCATTTCTGGAGACTTAAGAGTTACGTTCAATCTGGTGCAACCACTTTGAAAAATAACAGCGTATAAGGTATAAAAATGCAATAGATAATTAATGACTAACAACTATGACAACATATGCTCCAATTTATAATTTTTAGTGGACACTGAACGTTTTATTTCAGAAAATTTATCAATGAAGCCGAGGAAGGAAATTAAGCAATTCACCCGGAAGTTAGCTGCTGCATCAAGAATATTATCGTCGGTCGCAACTTCTCCGGTCATCCTTTTTATTTTTTATTTTTTGGGGGAAATCTGTTTCAATACAAATTTCTTCATTGTTTTGAAAATCTGAGTCAACAAATTTTGAGAAATCAAGAAATTTTGACAGCGGAGTTGAAAGAGAAAACAATTGTAAATTTGGAGAGAAAAAAACTCTAGCACTGTAAATTTTAAAAGACCTCTGGCTTCTGCAGAAGTCTTAGCGTTCTCTGGATTCGAACCCGATAAAATAATAAAGGCACTCAATTTGAGTTAAGAATTTGTGCCTCATTTCATCGGGACTGTGAGGTTGGCTCCCCTGAGTGGGTTTCCCTCCAGGTGGGAAGGTTACAATTGTATTCTGGTTTTTTAAGTTGGCACATGGCCGAAATGTATTAAACGAATGTAACTGAAATGTATTAAACAAGTTCTAATAAACCTACAATAAGTGAGCTTGACGCGCTAAAAGACGATCTCACCAAGGACGTCATGATCTGTGGAGTCCGCAACATAAATCTCAAACAGCGCCTGCTGCAGGAAGCTTCCCTCACGTTGGACAAAGCGGTCAAGATGGCGAAGTCTTTTGAAATTGTCACACAGCCATGCCATTTTAATAAAATTTTGCTTTTTTCAAGCCCTGATAAAGTTAAAAGGTGTGCACGATTTTATTTTATTTGTATTGATTTAAGTATTCAACCTCCTTGTCTTTTTTGTTATACGTATTTTAGAACCAAACGACGCCTTCATGAATCATATTCTTCTTTCGCCTTGCTTTCTGCGTTCGATACTGAATACCTGAATCGACTACAACCTCGACCTCCTCCATGAAAACCAATTGAAGGATTTTTGAGGCCTCCTTTGCGTTGTTCTCCCTGTCAAAAGCTTTGTTCACCGCACTCCTGTACCCCGGACATCGGACACTTGGAGGTGAAAAGGTCAGTGATCGAGTGTAGAAAACGAAAATAATAATGTTAACATGAGGCTGGAAAACGTAGATGAGGTTCTGGTTTTGGTAACAAAATTCTAATTATTAATGTATCGACCAAAATACTGGGTGAA
Organism: Orius laevigatus; assembly: GCA_018703685.1. Classification (NCBI taxonomy): domain Eukaryota; kingdom Metazoa; phylum Arthropoda; class Insecta; order Hemiptera; family Anthocoridae; genus Orius; species Orius laevigatus. The sequence goes on along the minus strand of JAGWEN010000061.1, from coordinate 808 downwards.
AATTCTTTATTTACAGAGCGAGTGATAACATGAATACAATACATATAAAGTGGAATCCGCATTCCGTTTATTAGCATTGGGCAGACCGTAGTTTGAACCTTTCAAGTTATAAGTAGTAACTAATAACCGAACGATTCTAATACCTAAACGGATTTCAGAGTGAGGGGGAGAGGACAAAACAAAAAACAAAAAAACATGAAATATGAAGTGAATATTAGCCTCGAGGCAGCTCTCGAGAAGCAGCGGATTTCCTCCGAAAGGCCTTCCCAAATCCTATCTTTGATATCCTCAACCCCCCCACCCCCACCCCTCAAAAACTGTTCATCGCTTCACAAATTTTATTATATTTAGTCGAGTTTCAATTCAAACCACGTGATTTTCCCCGCCAAATTTTAAAATTTTGATTTCATTCCACCCATAAAATAAGTACGTGCGAGTGCGTTCCAAGGAAAATTAACCGATTCGTTGACTCAGGAGATGACCCTGAGCGATTTTTGACCGATTCCCCCCTTTAGTTACCGAGAAAATCAAGTAATTGCACTTAAGCCCCTAAGCAAAGTACCAGAACCACTGTCCCGATTTAAGCCATTTTCAATAGGTTTCCTTCTCAATTTTTTTAGGCCCTAAATACCGAGTTTCATCACCTCTTGCCAAAATTGCTCCAGTTATGCGATGAACATGTACATATATATATATATAAATATATATATATAGTATATATATATATATATATAACCATGAAAGGAACATCCTATATTTTTGTGATCCCCAGAGCTTCCTGATCACGAATATATAAGCCTCTAGCCTG